>JAOANR010000001.1:4432704-4879957 GCA_030278955.1 Hygrophila difformis | reverse complement strand
GGTGTGAGTAAATTTGACTAATTCATCCATCTAATTTATAATGGTTACATTTGACTTTTAACCATATTTATTATTTAACTTTGACTTAATGTTATCGTAATGATGTAGAAAGACAAAAATAGTCAAGTGTGATCTTGTTGTAATCGTCTAATCGTATAGTTTTAGAATATATATTGTATAATTTTTATTTATACCCATTTTGAGATATTAATGGTTAAACATATATAGGGACTTTGTGCAGAAAGTACAATTGTCATTATTGTGGGATTTTTAATCATGTTTATGTTAATCTAATTTACTTAAAAGGAAAGTGGACACTTTTAATGGGACACCCCAAAAAGTAATAGTGACCACTTTTAATGGTACGGAGGGAGTACTAGTATACTACTCCATCCGTCCCATTTAACTTGTCCTGTTTCACTTTTGCACACAATCCAATGCACTTTTTTATCTGTTAATATCTCAAAATATACACAATGAAAAATTATACAAAATACTCCCTCCGTCCCACCCCAAGTGTCTTGTTACTGTTGGGCACGGGAATTAAGGTAGAATTGGTTTGTGAGTATATAGTGGGGTCCACATAGTTGTTGGAGGGGAAAATTATTTCTATTTATAGAAAGAAGACATTTGTAATGGGACATCCAAAAATAGTAAGTAGGACATTTGGAATGGGACGGAGGGAGTATATATTATAAAACTATGTGATCATACGATTCTAACAAGACCCATCTCGACTATTTTTTACTAAATATATATTTGCAATTAAATTGAGTCAAAGCTGAACAATGAACAGTGTAAAAAAGTAAAACAGGACAAGTGTAGTGGGACGGAGGGAGTATTTGAAAACCACAACTGTTGCATTCAATATAGGTGAAGAGATACACAGTATAAAGGTGAAGACATGTTGAGCAACTGCATTTAAGAGCAAAGGTCATGTACAGTAAATATATTAAATATGCATGTTGATTGGTGATTGGTGTCCAGTCCAGTGGTGGGAAGAACTGGATGAGTTCAGGCTGTCTCTGCCTCACTGCCCAACACCACAGAGACAGACAGACAGACAGAGACAGATACACACTATGCCCGAATAATTTGTTGGATCAAATGAAAAGCCCATTGGGAGTTAAGCCCACCAGACTTGGACGGCCCAATTACTATTTTATTTTTTTTTTCTTTTCTCATTTCCTAGGTTTCCACTTGATTTTGCAATTACACCACATGCCTAAGCAAAAAAAATTACACCACATGCATTATTATCCAATCAATATACAGAATACTAGTCCTAGTCTTTATTTCTCATTATAATTTTCTTATCACTCTTTTCATACGCATATTATGTGGATTGTACGTGGAGTAGCTTTCTTATGTTTTCCTGTTCTTCCTTCCCGGGCCCTTTTTATTTTTATTTTATTTTTGTCTGTGTCAGTCAGTACGTATATTAATTAATTTCCATCTGGGCTCCAAAGACTCATTCTAGAATAGTAGAATACAGGCTGCATATACAGCATTGAGAGTGATGCAATAATGCATAGTTAAGTTGATCTTATCAAGCACATCATTCATGATTTCATGCATTACAATATTAGTATCTACCAATATTTTTAAGCAGTACTATATGATAGACATAGACATGTACACCCGATGTCTGTACAAGGAAATGACGCAGAAAAAAAACCAAAAGCTCATGAAGACTCGCGTGTGGTTGGTGACCAAGTTATTATTAAGCGATAGTTGACGAGCGAATCAGTCACTCAATATATTCCATATTCCATGAGTAAATTATAAACAAATTACAAGTGTATATATACAAATAATACAATTGAGGAAGTAGTATGTTTTAGACATTGGAATCTGTCTGGTCAGTTTGGGTTGAGCCGGCATGCAGCAGGGTAGATGATTGAAATTTGAAACTGCCCAGTTCCATGTAATTTCCATCTGTGAACGAACACGTACAGCAGCTAGCTCCACTTTTCAAAATACAGACCTCTTCAAATGAAAACTGATGGTGGAGGCAGCTGTGTGCCAAATGCCAATGTAATGGTGTGTTTTCGGACCGAATCACCACCACCGATACTAGATTCTATATGCATGGGTTGAAGTAATTACTCGTTTGACCAATCTCAATAGTACATAATATGGATTATACTATTATGGACTGCCGAGGGATAAAATCATAAACACACTCGAGTTAAAATTCAAATACTGTTGTTTTATTGAATTTATGCACATTGTTTTATCGGAGGGAGGCTGCGCGTGGCAACTGGCAAAGTAGAAAATTTTTTGTTCAGGTCTCGTTGGTTTCGAAATTTATTACAATAGCCATTAGGTACATAAGAGTATTAATTAATTGGGTTGGGTCCATCAAAATAGGAGGTTCCAGCGCCGCCATGGACTAGTATAATAAGTAAGTAACTACCTTCCCATCTCCTGTTTCTTACCGGGAGTTTCTTATTCCATCACAATAGACCACACACACTATTAAATACTTCCTCTGTTCTTAAATAAATGCAACATAACACATTTCACGCAATCCAATGCACATTTTTAATCCGTAATAACTCAAATTTCATATAAGTAAAAATTATGAAAATTTGATATTTTAAATCTATGCGATTAGACGAATCCAACAAGATCTCACTTGACTATATTTAATCTTATATAATTGTATTAAAAAATCGAGTCAAAACTACTCAATGAACAGTGACAAAAGTCAAAACGTGCAAATAAAAAAGAACGGAGGTAGTATATAATACGGGAGAATAAGGAGTGCATACAGCATACTAGAAACGACAACCACCACCTCCAAATTAGAATAAGAAAAATCGGAGAGAGAGACCACGACCACGCTTCCTTGACTTGAAACTTTCTTTCTATTAGTAATTTCTACCAAGTACTATCTTTTAATCTTTGAGTTTAGTTACATTGATCCATAATCATTTCTGTTCAAATTATAGAGAGAATCAGAAACCCACATCAAATGAATTCTAGTTACTGATTTAGCTGCATGCCATTGCCATTGCCATTGCCAGGAAAAGAATCAAATGTAGTAGTACGATTATGTATCATCAATACAATACAAAGAATATTTTGAACAATGTATGTACAGAGAAGAGAACCATGTAATATATATATACCAGTCCGCGCACGAACAAATTAAAATGAATTGAATCAAGAATGAGAAGTTTTAATTTGAAGTATATCAAGAAGCCATCATGGCCCTAAATTCATCGAAATTGAGAACTCCATCCCCATTGAGATCAAAGGATGCGATCATGCCGCTGCACTCCTCCACGTTTCTCCTCTCCCCCAATTTGCTCAGCATTCTCCTCAGGCTTTTCGGAGTAATGCGCCCTCCTTCCTCGTACATTCTGAAGGCCGCCTTCAGATCCTCCGATTTCTCCTCCTCCCCGGCACCCTCCACTATTTTAACGAAATCCTCCAGGCACAGCAGCCCATCGCCGTCGGAATCCAGGAGTGCCACCGCGGCCTCTATCTGGTCCTCCGTCATCACCCCTCCCAGTCCTATGGAATTGACGCAGTGGTGGAGCTCGAGGGGGCATATCTTACCGTCGCCGTTGGCGTCGAAGCGGTTGAATACGCGCCGGTATTGCTCGTAGGCCTTGTCCATATTATATTATTGATTCAATTCCAATTGGATGAATAATAATTGATACTAAAATGGTAGTAGTAATCAGCAGTGATTGCAAGTACTACTATAAGGTTAGTAGAAGTGAAGAATTGAAAAGCGGGGCAATGTTATTTATACAATGAGGAAGTGTTTGGAACGCGGAAGAATAAATGGTGAATGGCGAAGAAATGAGGGAGGAATTGAAGTGGAAGGGATGATAAGGCGGAATCGCACCCAAATCGTGTTGACGACTGACGACGGCAATGACGAATCGACGAGGTTGGCAATGGATGGCTAATGGGCTATAATATTGGGCTTGTCAAACACGTCATAAATTGTGGACGGCCCAACCCAAGAAGCTGACATGGAAATTGCACACCACACACGCAAAAACCAACAACCCCGTCCCCCACCCCTACGTGTTCTACTGGATTCACTGCATCCCACCAACACTGGAAGTCTGGAACTGTCCGAATATCCAACGCGCATCCAGAGGCTAAAAGTACACATTTTGTAACTTCACAACTCTTTCTATGTAATTTAAGGAGGTGTACGGTCCACATCACTAAATTTATTATTATCTCGAAATTATTATTGAGCTTCAATGTAACATAAGAAATTTCTTTAGTACATAAAAAATATCCGCGAAAACCTGTATTGAGAGAGAAATCCTTTATTGCTCATGCAAATTTTTTAGAAATTAATTTTTTTAGAAATTAATTTTGAATCCAATGTACCAATTATTCAAAAAAAAAGGAAAAGAAAGAAAAATCATCTATGTCAATAATGCCATTATTTTGTTGTGAATATTGCCATATTTTATTTGAAAATAAATACGTAACCCAGAAATTATGATAAGAACATTACAAGCACGGGTTGGAATTCTTTCAATTAAAACAATTAGTATATTCCAAAGAAGTGTCACATCCTTTTATGTTACCAAAAGCTTATACTATATATTTCTTAGAATAATTAAAAGTTTAAATCCTTTCAAACTATTATAAAACATTTTGTCCAATTCAAGCCTATCCACTGGGTAGGCATGGCTGCAATTCCGGAATCTGGACCGTAAATGGCCTGGTGATTATAAAACATAATTTTCAACATTAACAATAATTAAACAAGGGAGTGATCCATGAGTCTATCCATTGGCAGAAATGATAAGGTCTTGGTTGTTACACGCTCACCAAAAATGAGACAATATAATACCAACCAGAAACGAAATGTGGTGATAATTTATGGGTTGATTCCACTCAAGTAATAATTAAGATATAAGGTCAAAGGTGGATCAGAGAAACTTCTACTATGCAACAAAAATGTTCAACTAAAGAAAATAAGTGGTAGTGACAACCCCTCCATCACTCCATATCTTTATGAATTTACTTTTTTTTTTGGAAGAGCATCTTTATGAATTTACTTTGGCATATAAAACTTTTATGTGTTTATTAAAAAAATAATACTACTATGAACCTTAATCGGACAGATTCAACCTTTAAATACTGTTATTAAAAATAAAATGTACACGGAAAAGATGGAAAAAAAAGGTCAATATATTCTTTTTTTAACAAAAAAGTCAAATCAGTCATTTTTTTTTATTTTTTGGCCCAATTAGTCCGCTACATATACTAATTACGTCCCAATCGGTCATGCACCCACTAATTATGCCCTAATTATACATTTTAGGCCAAATCAGTCCTTTTTTTCAAAAATCTAAATTGGTCCGTTATTAATTTTTGTTCCCTTTCATGCAGTCCAATGCATATTTCAAATCACTAATAACTCAAATTCGATATAAGTAAAAATTCTAAAATTTCGATATTTACTATAAACTAAACGATGAGACGAATCTAACAAGATCCTACTTGGCTCATTTTAATTTGTATATCTAGGTCCGTCTCGTCGTGTTAATAACGGACCTAGATATACAAGTTAAAATGAGCCAAGTAGGATCTTGTTAGATTCGTCTCTTTGTGTAATTTATAAATATCTAAATTTTAGAATTTTTACGTATATCAAATTTTATTTATTAACACGACGTGACGGACCTAGATATACAAATTAAAATGAGCCAAGTAGAATCTTGTTAGATTCGTCTCGTCGTTTAGTTTATAGTAAATATCGAAATTTTAAAATTTTTATGTATATCAAATTTGATTTATAGTGGTTTGAAATATGCATTGGACTGCATGAAAGGGTGTAAAAATTAATAACGGACCAATTTAGATTTTTGAAAAAAATGACTGATTTGGCCAAAAATATGTAATTAAGACATAATTAGTGGGTGGAGGACTGATTGGTAAGTAATTACTATATATAGCGGACCAATTGGGCCAAAAAATAAAAAAAAAATGACTAATTTGGTTTTTTTTTGTTAAAAAAAAAACGACTATACTGATTTTTTTTCCGGGAAAAGATATGTAGGGAATCTCATCCACATTCTTTATTTATTTATTGCAACCTGCAGCAGGCAACCCCACTGCATTAAAATAGTACTACTCGAGTACTATTCCCTAGCATTTAAGTTATAAGCTAGCAGCTTCTAAGATTGTAGTATTATAAGATTACTTGTATTATGCTAAGTTGACTAGGCAAAACTTGCTAGCTGCACCACCACCGCCCCACCGCCACCGTGCCCGGCCGACTTTCACCGCCCTAACCCCAAGTGGTCGAACTACCTTCCATCATGTTTCTTACATTACATTGGAGTAATATAATATGGGGGAACGATACAGGATAACAAGAACAAGGAAGAGTCTGAGAACACGTTTACTTACTTCCCTTGATGAGTGATTCATTACTTTTTTTTTTTCACACTCATGTGTTTAGGGTTTATGAGAGCTCAGGCCACACAAGTTTGATTCATTAATTTAATTGTCATTGTCTTGATTAATTCTTGCCTTTTCTTTCTTGCTTTACCGACCATTGGACAGATGTCTCAACTCTCAGCTAACTGGCAGCCGGCCGGCCGGCCGAGGACACACAGTATAACGACATCTTGCCCATTTTGCCGAAAGGAGCAGTCGTGTGCTTATGCATATTCTCCGAAATTAAAATTTAGCGTGATAAATTACTGAGCACTCGATTGATTACAAACAGAAACCCACACGTAGATCACATATCCAGTGGCGAACCTATGATTAATTATAAGGGAGTGAATGTTTTCAGTTAACAAAATTGTTATGAGGACCGATTTCCACTTAAAAAAATACTTGTATATCACGAAAAGGAATCGTAATCTGGACAGATAGAATAGCTGCTTGCCCAGTAAATTACACAATGCATTTGCTGAAAAAAGTTCATGCTTTGAACGACAAAACTATTAAAAGTGTGAATATGGGTTCGACAATCGTCTACATCAGTATTAAATAGAGCTGCTGAAATTGAGGAAGCATATAACTATACATACAAGAATAGTAGCACATGTATTGTACATGTAATGTAGTAATGTACAATGTACATACAAAGAATATTCAACTAACTAAACAACAAACTAAGGATGTAAAAATCCTCCAAAGTCCAAAGAAATTGAATAAAAATGATACTCCTACTACTACAAGTGAGATAATAAATGATGAAATAATCAAGATGATGATGCCATCATGGCCCTAAATTCGTGGAAATTGAGAACTCCATCGCCATTGAGATCGAAGGAAGCAATCATGCCCCTACACTCCTCCATGCTTCTCTTCTCCCCCAATTTGCTCAGCATTTTTCTCAGGCTTTTTGGAGTGATGCATCCAGCTGACCCGCCGGATTTCCCAATCCCACCGCCCTCCTCGTACATACTGAATGCCGCCTTCAAATCTTCGACTTTCTCCTCCTCCGCTGCACCCTCCACTGCTCTCACGAAATCCTCCAGGCACAGCAGCCCATCCCCGTCCGAATCCATCAGGGCCACCGCCGCCTCCGCCTCCTCCGCCGTCATGCCACCTCCCATGGATGCCACGCACTGTTGGATCTCCACGGGGGATATCTTACCATCCTCGTTGGCGTCGAAGTGGTGGAAAACACGCTCGTATTGGTCGTAGACTTTGTCCATTGTTGTATTAAAAATGGTTGAATGATGACGGAAATGTAAATTGTATGTCGCTGTTGTTGTTATTGGCTTGTAGGTGCTGATTGATATGCAATCTGCGAAGGTAATGAATGAATGGAATCTGGGATGATTTTCAGGAATATATATAGATAGAGAGATAGAGATATTTAGGGGTGGGTGGCTATATATGTGGTGGGCGTGTGAAGACCGAAGAAGAAACTTTAGTAGTAGTAATAAAAACGCGGAAAAGGTAAATTGAATACTACTAATTGATTGCGTGGCGGTTTCGGAGGAATGGGCCACGAAAGCTCACAATCCAGTTTCGATAGGGTTTGTGATGACGTCATAGTAATCATAGAACCATCTTGGGACCAGGGTGATGCTTCTTAAATAAATAAATGCCAATTGTCGATATAGTATTAAATTTGTCACTGCATACGAATTCATTACGGTCAAGAATATGACGGCATCCATATGGACAAACCTAATCCAGAACTCTTATTTTAAGGCAATTTAATTACCCAATGATATGAATCCTTCAACAATAGTAACAGTATAACACCCTTCTCGCTCACGCATGCATGAACACAGAGTTCAGTGTTGTTTCTTACTCGACCAATATAATGTTGCAATCAAATAAATAGTGCATAAAATAGGCAGCATCCTATGTACTAAAATGTATTTAACTAGAAATTTAATTAAATTTAAACGTGAGACTTCCTAACTAACACTTGGAACCCATCACTAATAAGTTACTAATTACTGTACCTTTTTTCATACTGCACACTTAGCAATTTTTCTATGTATGTATTTTCATATCTGCCATCGGGAGAGTCATAGTATTATACTATATGTGGACATAGGAAGCTTTGACGTTGCGTTGAAATCTTATTAGTTACCCACATTTTCATATCGTCTACCGATGTCAGAACGTATAGGCAGCTTCTACTCAAGGACCGGCAATTCGGTTTCTGTAATGGCATAACAATTGCCAGCAGGTGCAGACAATGCTAAAATAATGTGTAGCCCTTTGTAAGATGATGTATAAGCCTTATAAAGTGATGTATAAACAGTAGTTTGTTTTTTTATTAGTTTTTTGTTCATAACCTCCATTCATCACTTTTTTATACTCACACATCATTTCATATACACGTACCCATCACTTTTGAATGTGTCAGCACCTACAGGCCACCAGCACCCGAACGATTTCCAAGGACCGGGAGGCCTATATACTTCATCCGTCTCATTATACTTCCTCTGTTCTCGTATAAGTGCTCCACTTGTACATTTCACGCAGTCCAAGACACATTTTTAAATGTTTATAACTCAAATTGTATATAAGTAAAAATTATAAAAATTTTATTCTAAAACTACATATCTCACTTGACTATGTTTTATCTTATAGAACTATGTGAAAAATTAAATCAAAGTTACTCAATGAATAGTTACTAGTTATTACTGTGCAAAGGGAACACTTAAATGAGAACGGAGGAAGTATTTATTACGGACCTACCCATCACGTATATCGATACATATTTTTAACGGTTAATAACTTAAATTGTGTAAAATGAAAAATTATAAAAATGTGATATTATAAAACTACACGATTAGACGAATCTAACAAGATCTCACTTGATATGTTATTTTGTACATAACTATGATAAAAATTTGAATCAAAGTTAAACAGTGAATAGTGCCAAAAAAACAATCCGTAACAAATATACCGAGATCTCACTTGACTATGTTATTTTGTATATAACTATAATAAAAATTTGAATCAAAGTTAAATAGTGAATAATATCAAAAAACAACGTGTAAACAACGTGTAGTATTATTCTACACAGGTAAATGCAATAATTACCCACATTTCACGTCCACCACTGCTGGTTGGGATTTGTTTATCCCATTCATTAGATATTTTAATACCACCTGCATTAATCATACTCCATATTCTTCTATTCAAACTAGCTAATTTGAACAAAGAAAATACATGTGGTGGGTCGTGTTCAATGTTTTCATCACCGTCAGTGAACGCTAACCACTCATAAATAAATAGTACTAATCAGCAAATAATAATAGTGCTGAGGTCTTGGGTGGCTGGGTGGGCGGCCGGCCTTGAATTCATTTGTTGAGCTGAATTTCCAAGCTTCTGATGGGCGGGCCCCCCAGGTGGAACTCCCTCGATGTTTCTAGAATGTTCTCTTCGCCGGAGTGCTTTTTACATATTCAACGCTTATTTTTTTTAATTTCCTCCATAATTCCCAGCAGTTACGTTGTGCTTTCTTCTTCCAACGCTCCAACTAAATTTTCAGTTTTTGGGGGCCATTAATTCACTGAGAGTTTAAATTTCTCGCTAGATTTTTCAATCGGAAAACGCAGAACGCAGAACGCAGTGTATAAAAACACAAATAAAACCAACGAACAACACATGTAGCTCTGTAATTAGAGTCGTGAAAATGGAAGAATTAAGCACCCAGATGAAGTCGCTTTGGTTAGAGACTTGCATTGTGCTATTATTCAATTGTGTTGATATCCGTTAAAATGTGATCTTCCTACTACTCATATATGGTTGGATCAACTCCACCTATCACCAATTAATTTAATTTTAGGTGTGAGCCTCCTATCCATGAATCTCAATAAATTGTACTGGAGAAGCCATTAAAAGAATCGCATGAATATATAGAATATGTGTTGCCATTGCCAATTACGAATTGTCAATGCAAAGAATAAGTAGCTAGCTAGCTAGGTTGTTCAATGTACAAACACAAGAATACATACTGAATTACTACTAATATATGAATGATTGATGAATACAAGAAGACACTACTAATGGGATAGGGATTTAGCAGCATCACGATGACATCATGGTTTGAAACTCGTCGAAAGTGAGAACTCCATCGCCATTGAGATCGAAGGAAGCAATCATGCCACTGCACTCCTCCACGCTTCTCCTCTCCCCCAATTTGCTCAGCATTCTCCTCAGGCTTTTCGGAGTAATGCACCCTCCTCCCTCCTCGTACATTCTGAACGCCGCCTTCAAATCTTCGACTTTCTCCTCCTCCGCTGCGCCCTCCACTATTTTCACGAAATCCTCCAGGCACAGCAGCCCATCCCCGTCGGAATCCATGAGGGCCACCGCGGCCTCCGCCTCGTCCGCCGTCATTACCCCTCCCATGGATGCCACGCACTGTTGGAGCTCCACGGGGGATATCTTACCGTCGCCGTTGGCGTCGAAGTGGTTGAAGACACGCTCATATTGCTCGTGCACTTTGTCGTCCATTATTGAAATGGTGAATATATATATATGTTGGTTGTTTTTTTGTTGTAGGTTGTTGTTGGTGATTTTAATTTGTTTATGGGATGCAAAGTTGAAGTAGAAATTGGAGTGATCGAGTGAGTGTGGATGGCAATGGAATGCATATAATTTATAGGAAAGGGGAGGCCGTTGGCGTTGGCCTGAGGGAAAATCTACACGTACGCGGTTCATCTGACCAACTCTGTCTAGAGACAAAAGAATTCAATAATACATAAAGGTGGAACTTGGAAGTTGGGAGTTGAGACATTGTGATGATGTGGCTGCTTGCCTGGCACTTATTTGGCAAAAATCAACTCTGACTTGTCCCACGCTTTCAATACGCCAAATTGAAGCCCAATTAAACATGCTTCTTCATTCATGACTCATGCTCATGCCCCACTTAACTTTTTTTTTTCTTTTTTATTTTTTCCTTTATTTTTTTTAAATAAAATTACTATCTTGTATATTCCCTTTTAAGTACGAAATAGACTTGGGCAAAAATTAGGCAATAAAACGTAGTTTATATTACTTTTTAATATTTTTTGGCGAAGTACTTTTTAATATTTGAGTTCACGCATATACATATTTTTATTTTTAACACTAAATAACACTCTGCATATATATAATTCTATATATTTTCTCATTTTCTGTATATTTGAAATATATATGGAGTAAATTAGTGAGATGAAAATTTTTAATATTGAATCTTTATAGTTCAATTCAATTTTTAAAAAGTCAAACCCTAAATAGAAAATTACTACCTCCTCGGTATTTTTATTATGGATAATTTTTTTACACTATTCACTCTTTAACTTTAATTCAAATTTTTATCATAGTTATGTATAAAATAACATAATCAAGTAAAATCTTGTTAGATTTGTCTAATCATGTCGTTAAAAATGTGTATCGGCATACGTGCTGGATGGCTTCCTAACAAAAATAATGAGTACTACATACATATTTCTTAAATTAGGTTGAAAAATAAAAAAATAATAAAAAAAAAAGCACGTGGAGTGGAGTCGGTCCAGACTTCGGACTCCGAATGTGTGGAGAGATATAGCATGAAGTGGTGGGACCAGTGATGCAATTGCAACGCCGACCTAAGTGCCACCACCACTAATTTAGATTCAAATCCCCTTTTTATTTTCTCTTTGCTCGCCTTCTCAGGCTGTGTTACCAAAAAAAAAAAAAAATGCTTCTAATTGAAAATTCAAAGTCGACCACACACCACAGACACATTTATGGACACCTGGACAGCCAATCATTATTCATCACCTTAATTGATGACATCACCTCTAGATATTTTAGCACATAGCTGCGTGGGGATGTTGTATTTGGGGGACTGGGGGGGTGTTGCCGTGTTGGGGGAATTGAAGGGGAAATACAGTACATGTATAACAGTTGGGTTAAGGTGCTGGCCAAGGCCATTAAGCTCTCGAATATACGGGATTAAATTTTAAGTTACTGGATCAAGATCAATCCAATGGCTCTAATTTTCATTTGGGCAGATAGCAAGTCCAACATGTAAGCCTGTAAGGTGCACATGTAATCCATCCCCATTAATGTTAGGGTACCGTCTCAAGTCTCAACCCAAAAATTGGATTTGGGCTTTTATTATTTTATTCCATTTATTTTAACTTCAAATCCAACCTAAAGCTAAAATTTAGTATGAGAATGCTTGTTAGTCCTATTGCCCCACCATGAATATTATTACAAGTACTCCATCCGTTTTCAAAAAATTCAAACGGACCCACTGTGCACGCAGTCCAATATACATTTTAAACGATTAATAACTCAATTTCAGTATTAGTATAAATTCTAAAAGTTCGATATTTAAAAATTACTCAACGAGACGAATCTAACAAGATCTCACTTGACTATATTTTAACTTGTATAACTATGATAAAACTTTAAATCAAAGTATGTCTGTAAATAGTGCTGATTTTCCAAACGTTCCATTTATTGGAGAACGGAGGGAGTATTAAATAGGAGTATATGTATTTATACCAATTTCCAGATTTTTATTTTTTTATCCGACAAGTGCAATGTTATTATGTCAAATATTAAATTCATTAAAGTTGTGCATGAGAAACTTATGTTTTGGCCTTATGAGCGAATTGATTAGGAAACAAGAAATTCTTAAACTATAAAATATTAAAAATAATTCATGTAAAGCCCGTCTAGCTCAGTCGGTAGAGCGCAAGGCTCTTAACCTTGTGGTCGTGGGTTCGAGCCCCACGGTGGGCGTATAGTCGCATCTTTTGATTTTTCATGTGTTTTTGGACTGAAAATGGTTGCTTCAGGTTCATTACCAGTTCTATCTGTGGCGGAAGACAAATCAATCTCCATTTAAATTTTTACCACCCATTTCAAATGTCCCAGATGAATTTAAAAAACGAATTGGAAAACCGACCATACGTAACGGTGATACCATATAGAGCTAGAAAGGATGATACATTTACAACAAACTAGACAACATTCTACGGTCAGGGACAGCTTCGTCTGAGAAAATACAGATTCCGGAAGCAGTGAAGAGATTCTTCATTCTTCCAGGTGGATCTTCTGATATAATCGGATCAATCACAATTCATCCACACATCTCGCAGGAGTTGATACCTCTGCGTCAGTCCCTTGGTACTACTACCGTTGATCTCCTGAGACCAAGAAGGCGACGCTGGTGCTGATGGGCTCCCCAGGATCACAGATTTCAATGGACAATCCAATTCTTCCAGCTCATCATCGCTCGTCTGTGACTTCTTTAAAACTGAGGATCGAGTTCGTGTCATCGCTGCTTTAGAATCACCCCCACCACCAAGTTCTCCCAATATATCAGCAACTGCTGCGGCAGGAGGTGGCTCGTATGCAATTGCAGCTGCACCACATGGGAAGTTCATTATGAATCCATCTTCGTGGTTCTCCAAATCAATCTCATCCAGCTGATGCCCGCATTGACATACAAAAAACACGACAGAGCAATCAGCAAACGTGGAGTGCCAGAAAAGGGATCCAACGGAAAAATAAATATGAACGTTTCAGTTTCTTTGTTACAGTGATACAACAAGAGAAATAAAATGAAAATTAGCAGAGCATGGCATGGTAGATCAAACCTCTGAATTTATGGCATCGACTACAACTACAGGAATCTGGTCAGGGCAAAATTCATCTGGGACGAAAAAGTTGAGAACCCTCGCGATTATTGGTGGGCCGAATGTAGGGCACACCTAGTTGTACAATGGAAAATAAGAAATGTCAGCAATGAGTATGGAATTAGTGGGTAACGAGCGTAGATATACAGAAAAAAATTGAGTCTTCCAACAAACCTCTTTTCTAACTGTTCGGCTTAATAGCAAGTCCTTGGGAAGCATCATAAGATCACTCAGGGCATTTAGGAGATGGAAAGACTTTGATGGTGCATCCTGTGAGATTCTTTCATCGTCGTCAAAAGTTCCCAAATTGCCCTCATCACCTTCAACAAAATCATCGTCATTGTCATCAATGCCGAAGAGATCAGTAAGCCATCTGGACCAATTCCCAATCTGATGTGCAAAACGTGAAAATAAAGAGAATTTCAAACCTAAGGTGAGGGAAGGAGCCATCCAATTCAAATATACAATGATATTGAACAAAATCCCACGGGAGTGAATATCCCGTCAGACACATTCTCACCGCTGTTTTGAGTTGTGCACCAGCACCGAAGCTAGCTTTCCCGGATGAAATAGGAAGAACCTTAGGATCACTGATAGGGTCAGCTATGGGATCTGTTGGAATCTCTTCTGCAGATTCTCGGAGGATTGCATTGAACATAGCCACATCTAGACGAGCTATCAGTTGCTCCATTATCTAGTTTAATTCAAAAGAGCGAATCATAATTGAAGTAAAATAGGTTTTGCAGAATTGAGAACCTAGTAGAAATAATGTATCCCTTACCAACTATAAACACACAAGCACATAAATCAATGTTTGTTGTTTATAGAATTTTTCAGAGATTTCCAATGAACAAGCTTGGTTCTAAATTCTTCAGAATTGAACCATAAAGAACAAGCATGTATATAAATGTTACCACTCTTGAGAGCACAGGCAAGCAGCCACAGTCATGTCCTCCTGCCCGAACAGGACATATCTTTTCACATGCATCCCTGAAGGCCATTTTCCAGAGTTCCGTAGAAAAGTTTCCTTGCTGCTGATCGATGGAGCTAGTTGTTCGAAAAAACTTATTAGATTCACTATCCATACTGCTGCGAATTTCTTCAGCATTTCCAGACTGCATATGTGGCGTAAACGTCTGGAGGAATGAAAATTGAGAGCAGCTTTATAATGTGATTCAACAAAAATCACACAGAAAATCTAATAAATGCCAATAGAATTTACTCATCTATGGATCAATATTGGTTAACCTGCCTTCTTATTTATAGCTCGTAGAGAAATTTAACTAAGCATTCCATATAAATTGGAGAAAATAAAAAGTACCTGCCACCATAAAGATTCAATAATTCGGGAAAATATCCAAGCTTCAACCTTTTCCAGAGCAGCCACAAATGTCAGAGGATTCTCCCAATCACCAATGCAGTCCTCGATAGCATTTCTTGTACCCTTCCTGGCCAAGGAGTCCCATCTAAGTACTGATGATTTTTTCTTCCCATTCTGGTTACCTATTGTCACGATGGAAGGTTCAAAATCACCGTGCAACTTACTGTCCTCAAAGGACTTGCTCATAATCACTCTCAGTACAATGGAATTTGATAGCCAGAAAGTTAATCTGCATCACAGGAAACGGGACTATAAGCATAAAACAACTGTTTTAGAACATGTTTACTATAGACAAATACGTAAGAAACCACAAGTATCATTCCTGATTTATCCGCTGGTGTGGATGGAACTAAGATAACAATTTCTAGCTTTGACTTTAGGGATGTAAAATTTTGATTTCCTAGCAAATAGCAATTTCATGAATGCCACATGCTTCAATAAAGGTGCAAGGCATATCGACTAAACTTTAAAAATTAAAAATTTAAAAAAAAAATGTAAAAGAAAGAATTAGACTTTGAAGAAAAGGTAGGAGCCAAAGCTATCAAACACGATCCAAAAGGACAGAACCTTCAGAAGTAAAATTAGGAGAAAACCCATACCTAGGGACGTCATTTCCACATGCTTTGGAAACTAAAATCAACCCAGATACAATACTTTTAGCTGCACTGCTTCTTGATTTAGAACTCTGTTTGCTGGTATGAGAATAGTATCTGAAGAGGCGTCGAGCTGGAGCATGGACTTTAGTCATGGAACTCCCATGTTCTGCAATCACAGAATAAAGGCTAACCTCTGTAGCAGCTGCCTCCCTCAACTCCCCCTCTAGAATGCTTATTCTACGTTTCAAATGCTGAACTTTATTATCAGAAAGCAAGTTTCTTGAATCCTTCAAAGCCATTGTAGCATCTTTACACTTATTGTCAATTGATTCTTGAGCAACAAAACACCCATTACTTTGGACTGATGCATTAATCTGGTTTGGGTCACCTGATGATCGAACTGACCTAGAATGCTTTGATCTATTAATATCAGAAGAGCTGGTGCTCTCTGCAAAATTTTCCTTGATATTAGAAAGTGAATCATTTTCCATAGTGTCCCGCTTCTGAATATCAATTTGAGAGATGCCACTCAATGGGATGTCCTCATAATGCTGCTCTATCTCTTCCGAGATGGCACTTACTTCTGTGTGAATTTGAAGTTTTCCTGTAGTCTTGTCATCTACCAAAGCATTTTGAGGTGAGTGTGGTTTTTCAGTGCTTGGTCTTTCCATATGGCCAGGTGATGCAGTATTCTCATGTGTTTGGTGATCTAAATGCCCAAGAGGTTGTTCAGAAATTGCATGTATCCCTTCCTCAGGATTTGGCTTAATTTTCTCATCACTAGCACCATTTACAGCAGTTTTCTGATTATAAACTGGTTCCTTTTCACGATCATTGTTTTCATTGCTGGAGCTCCGCTGTTTCTCCATTTCTCCTGACGCTGATGAATGCAAACTTTGAGAAGAAAGTTTTCTTGAAATCCAAGAGAGATCAGAAGACAAATCCATTGATAAAGAACGAGAGCTGATCCCTTCTGATTTCGCATTTGGTTCAGTCGCCTGCTCCTTGATTGTCTTGGCTTCCCCAGCGGTACCATTCGTAGCAGCTGTCCCATTCTGCAGTTCCATCATATTATAGCAATCATAGCAATCATCAACCACAAGACCAATGGACCACATATTCACATAATTTGTCACTCATACTGTGGCATCCATATTAAGAGTACAGTTTTAGTAATGTGCTAGTGAAATTTGCATCATCTGTTGCACTACTAGTAGCAATTCCACTCAGAAAGCAAAACGACAAGAAAAGAATACAAGCAGGCTACTTCAGCAACAAAGATCCAATAAACATATTAAGCACTACCACAATGAGATGAGTACCTCTTTAGTTTGTGGTGATGAACTCCCATTGGATTCTGCAGCTGCTGGAGTAACACAAAGAGACGAATGCGAGGAAATATCATCATCAGTAGTAAAAGAGGCACGCTCAGCTTCTTCAGCATATTCTTCACTCAAGACAGAAACAGAATCATAATTATTCCGGTCTAATGAATTTTCCCTGGTCAAGCTTTCTCTTGTGGAAGAGTTCGTGCTACCGCGACCTTTATGATTCGACTGGATTTTCAAGTGGAGAAGTGGCTGAGTGTTCCAAAAAGTCCGCTTGCAGTTCACTGGAATACTCAAAGACACACTTTCTTTAACAACGCCATGTGCTGCCAAGTCAAGGACAGCAGTTCCTAATAGCTGACCTTTTAATGCCTTCTCCCGCCGTGGTTCGTAAAGATTGAACTCAATGAAATTCTTATGATAAACGTTTCCAGATTTTCTCTTGACAGACAAGTCCCGAATTAGCGTCACTGGAAGCCTAAAAGACTCATGGAATTCAATTCTTCCATCGCCGACTCCAGAGCCTGTCCCCAGTGAAGGAACAACTTGATTGGTCATTCCAGAACTCCGATCCCCGTGTTCCCATTGAATCAAAACAGCACGAAGAGTTCTCAGCGACTGAGTTGGGGGCCAGGGCTTGATATCCTCGAGATTAATGAGGTAATCGAGCTGCACCGAGGCGTTCTTCTGTGTTCTAGACCTTGCTGTACCTTGAGCCATTTTCACATCATGACACAAGCATTCGCCTCTCAAAACCTAAAGTTCTCCTGAGCAAATTGAATAGCAATATGTCCTCAAAGCAAAACCACAGCAAGCATAATTCACTGCACAAATCAACAAGCTTAATTAGCAGATACGCCATGAATCAGCGCATACAATTGTAATAAAAATACAAGCTTTGCCTAATTGGCATCTTTCTAATACTTTTTCTCATTGGAAGGATATTTCTCATTGAAAGAAATGCATCAATAATAACACTTCACATGCTGTTTCAGTTCTGTTAGCTGAAAACCATAAATGCGCCTTCATTACTACGACACAGGCACACATTTACAATATAGTCAAAAGTAAGTCACAAGCACAATCTCCAGTACAAGACTAATCAAACCACTTTAAAGAAATCTAAAAACACAGAGGAACCCAGAGAACAAAAGCTTATTGAGACACACGAGAACAAATAAAGAGGTAAAGGAACTGAGGTCCAAGCCTCCGCTAAAATAGCTCGCCACATTAACCTAGAACAAAAAGCTGCGGGCATTGAATTGTTAGGGCAGCATCATGAAACAAAACAAGAAGCTTAAATCACCGCATACCAAAAGGGGGTGCCTGTTGTAGTCACAGTGTCAGCAACAAAAAAGGCATTAGGAAGTCGGCAGTCCCAATCTTATTTACAGGGCATTGTGGAAAGAAAAAGGTATGAGCCAAGAAAAAGAAGTGAAGATCTTGGAGAGGGGATCCAAATGGGTGTGCGTGGAGAAATATAAAAAGAGTGTCAGGGGAAGAAAGGTAAAAAGGAGGTTCTTGCAAACAGTGGGGTTTATTACAGGTTTACAGCATAGCTTGAGATAGCTTGGCTGTCTGATGACGGTGGAGGTGGGCGAGCGAGAGAGGTGAGAAGTGTATGTAATGATAGCTTAAAGAATGTCTTTTTTTTTTTTAATTTTAATGGGCATCATGGACTGGACCCAGCAAGAAAAACGAATAAAAGAAAAAGAATAACGTTTTAGATCACAATTCACAAATATCAACGACCCTCGGATATCAAATTTGACGAAAGGAAAAGGAAAAGTTCACTTCTTCATAATAAAAAATATAAATAAATACTACTATAAGTCTATAATGGAAAGTTTGTCGTCGTCATACCAAATACTGTCTCCGTTTTTGTGATAGTGCAACAAAAGTACTATTTGTGCTACTATTTATTATTCATTTTGACTCTAATTTTTATCTTAGTTATACAAGAAAAAACATAGTCAAGTGAGATCTTGTTGGATTCGTCTCGTTATATAGTTTTTAAGGGTCTGTTTGTTTTGACTTTTCAAAAAAATGAGAAGTCGGTGAAAAAAAAAGAAGAAGATAGAAGGAGAATTCAAAAGCAAAATCAGCCCAAATAATTGTTTGGATTGAAATTATTAAAGTTGCTTTTCAAATGAAACATGTTTGGATAAATTATACGTAAAATGACTTTTTATACATTAAAATTACTAAAATGTGTATAAATCTTATAATAATATTTAGTGTTGATTTTATTTACTTATTAGATAGGGATATTGTTGTATTTTTATTCTAAAATGACTTCTCCTTTTTCTAAAAGTAACCCCTACTTACTTTTAAAAAAAATGAGAATTTTAACTTTTATTTCTCCTTTTACTTTTTCAAAAAGTCAAAACAAACAGCTAAAAAAATTTAAAAAGAACTTTTTGATGAAGGAGAAGTCAAAAGGAAGAAAAAAAAGTTCAAACAAACAGGTTCTAAATATCAAACTTTTAAAATTTTTACTTATACCGAACTTAAGTTATTAATGGTATAAAATATGCATAGGACTGCGTGCATTAGGTGTATGTTACACTTTCACGGAAACAGAGGAAGTATGAATGTTTCTCTGGTGCTAGTCTATAAGGTTAAAAAAATATACGAACAAATAAAAATCAAGGCCTATACATAAATAGGCACATACCACCTCTCTGCTCTCTGGACTCTGGAGTCTGGTCTGCCTTTACATACTACAACTTTGATTATAAATCGAAATCATTTTAGAAAGGTGAAGAAGGTCAATTTGCAATTAATGGAACTGTTGAGAAGAGAAAATATGCAAACAGTATTTAATAGGGCTTCACGAAAGAGGCGCGTCTTTTGCTGCCATAGAATTGTAATAAGAGCGTCGGTGGGCAAGCAATTGAGGGTGGGGTTGCAAGAAAAAAGAAACCGTTCCCTTTTGTCTTAGAAATTGTTACACTTGGATTTTTTACACGACGTGAAAATATAAATTTATTTACTTTTTTTAATGATTAAAATAGTCAAAACAGACATAATTAATTAAGTAATTAATTAATAGTAGTACTAGTAAAGATAGAGAGTAGAGACGGATAGAAAAGAACAAGCCACAAGGATAGAAAGAGTAAAAGAGCAACTGCGGGGTAAGTAATGGATTGTCCAAAGCCAACATTGAAATGAAATGGACCCACCACACTAAATTTTGGGTATTAATAGTACCAATTATGCATTGGTCTGGCAGGACCCAGTTGAATTCTGAAACGTTACTGTGTAGATATAGACCCCAAAGAACAACCAATGTTGAGAAGAAATCAATTAACATTATAGGAGTATACTACAACCTACCTGATCAATACCTCATCTTGTTGACCCAGAAGAGAGGAGACGAGAGAAGAAGACAAGTAGAGTGGGTTCTCACTTGTCGGGAGCAATTGTCTGCATTTGGCACAACTACAAGCTAAGTGTGGTGGGTGACTGGGCGGTGGTGGATCATGGCATTCAGGAATCACGATGATGCATCAGTGCAAATACTTAATACCCAATAATAACGATGGAGTTGCTGTGTGGGTGTGGCCTTTTCTCAGGCGATGTCATATGCAACAGTACTCTACTGTTACTCAAATTTTCATTTAACATTGGATTCATCTTCAGCCTTTTGGACATTGTGGGTCATCATCATAAGTTTAGAAGGATCTTTAACATCTTTAAAAACATTCTATATATTGTGGGTATGAAACACACACACAAAAAAAAAAATAAATAAAGCTTTGCACTTAAAAATTAAAACATATTGGTAGGCCGAACATCTTGGACTTGGGCTTGATGGAAAATGTTTTGGGCCGGGTTTTATATGACATGTCCAGTTGTCCACCACTTCACCCAACCCAATCCTCAACGATTTTGTGGATATTTAGCTGCTGCTCCACAACAAAACATAAAATTACACATGTCGGACTCGGACACACTGACTGCATCATATGTTTCCCTTCCCCCGAAACCCCCCAAACGGTAAAGCAAAACCCTCTTCCTCAATCGCCCCTGCCCTTCTCAGCTTATCATTAGAATTTCTACTGTAAATCACTATGGAGGCTTTCCTATCTTCGAGGTCCTCCTCAGACCCTTTTTTTCCTAAGCTACAATTTCTCCGTCCAAGGTACTCGCTATCTTCTTCGCCCCTTCGTTTTCTGATGAATAGTTGTTGCTTTGGTTTTTTTTCGAATTTCTGTTCCAAAACCTGGGTGGTGTTAGGCTAAAATTATGGATTTTTTACCTATTAAGACAAACTATGCAAATTTACAAAATTTTGATGGAAATTGTTATGGTCCATTTTGGCATTCTCTCAAACAATTGGACGGCTTAAACGTATTGACATTGTTAAAGGATAAGTAGGCATAATTTAACAGTTTAGCCTTTGGCTGGGCTGCAGAATTGGAGTTGGAAAAAGAAAAACTTTAAAGCTTATTTGTTGTCTTGCTCTTTACTCACTATTAGCCGTTTCATCGTCGTGTTTGCTTACCCATTTTGCCATGTGTAGGAGCTATTCAACTGTTCCCCGAAAGGTTTTCTTTTGTCGAGCAAAGCGTGGTAAGATATTACTAATATTGTACCCTTATGGATGTGACTACGGTTGGGGCTATTATTTCCCATGGGAAAACCTAAAAACTGCTTCCAGGCATACCTTTTCACAAAATAACATGGTTGGGTGCCTTTTAATTGAAAGCTGAATCTGGCATAGATGGATCTTTCAGCTTACGGCTAGTGCCTCAAACCTTACTAGCAGCAGAGAAGGAAGAAGCCAAGGCTGTTTTGACATTGTTCTTGAAGAAACAGGGTTTAAGCAATGCGGCAGCATCTAGGACCATCAACAAGTCGGATGCTTTTGTCGATCACCTTGTTTCACGGCTTCACTCCATCCACAAGTCTCGGTACTTAGTAGGTTTGATTTCTCATTTTCTGAAGTTCATGAATTTTGAAAAGCTTTAATACAATTTATCTTTATTAGACTTCATTTGTATTTTATTAAGCATGTTCCTTATGTTTATCCTTGTAGGTCGGGAGCTTACGACTCTCGAGATTAGAGATGCTCTTATCCCGTACCTTGAGACACTCCTTGAGGAATATGAATCCATTTTGGTAGATGTTGTGGAGAACTTCCCAGAACCACCTTCCAAGGAAAAAATCGAACATGGACAGAAACTGAATATGGTTGAAAACACAGCTGCATCAGTTTCTTCGTCTGTTCTAACAATTGACTCGGAGAAGCTAAAAGCTCTAGCTCGAGTTAGTGACATTAGCCCAAATGGGAAGCTTCCTCCACATATTGTGTACCTTTTGGAGCTCGGTATGAAACTTGAAGCAATTAGGGAAGTGATACGCAAATTCCCAGCTTTTGCATACTATAGTTTGGAGGGTAAGATTAAACCGGTGGTTGAATTTCTAATTGAACTGGGCGTGCCAAAATCAGACATTCCGACGATACTCACCAAAAGGCCTCAGCTGTGTGGAATCAGTCTGACTGAAAATCTGATCCCCACCATGGAATTTCTCGAGGAATTGGGTGTGGATAAGAGGCAATGGGCAAAAGTAATATATCGCTTCCCACCGCTCCTCACTTACAGCAGACAAAAGCTTCAAACAACTGTCGATTTCCTGTATGAAATGGGTCTCCCAGCCGAGCATGTGAGTAAGGTTTTAACTCGCTGCCCAAACATAATAAGTTATAATGTGGAGGACAAGCTACGCCCTACTGCCAATTATTTCCATTCATTGGGCGTGGATGTCGCGATCCTCCTCCATCGAGCTCCCCAAACTTTTGGCCTCAGCATTGAGGGGAATTTGAAGCCTGTGACTGAATTCTTCTTGCAAAAGGGCTATAGCTTGGAAGAGATAGCGACTATGGTATCAAGGTATGGGGCTTTGTATACTTTCAGCTTGGCGGATAACTTGATGCTGAAGTGGGAGTTTTTTGGGACGATGGTATACCCGAAATCTGAGTTGGTTAAATTCCCACAATACTTTGGCTACAGTTTGGAAGAGAGAATCAAACCTAGGTATGAGATTATGAGGAACCATGGAGTCCAGTTACTGCTCAACCAGATGTTGTCGCTCTCGGAAGATGATTTCCATAAACTTCTGAACAAGAAGTTGCAGAAGAAAACTTAATGAGTAGCATACAGCAGATGTTAGGTACTGTATTTGGTTGTAAGAAAGACAAATGTGTATGTGTATGTTGCAATTGCCGGTGGAAGAAATATTGTTGAATTAACTCCTGTGTTGAAACTTTTCAACTTTTAGATAACTGTGTGGACTAGAAAATGAGCAAAAGGCATAGGCATTTTGTGGGGGTGTGGGAGCTTTCCTTTTCAATCTTAGAATATGCATGCAGGAAATACATGGTGAAGGGCTGCGAAATGCCAACGGGAGTATCACAATTTTGTTTCTCTCAAGGACATACTCTTAACAGTTAATTCTTAACAAATCTTTCTTATAATCTTGGGGGTGAAAAAATCAAAAGAAAGAAAGAGTAGGGGCTAGGGGGGAGAAAGTGAATGACACACATGAAAGAACATATCATTTGGCGCTCATTACATTCCCTGAATTCCCGCATTGTGGCAACTGATGTTTAAATTTGGAAGAAATGAACTCTGATGCCTCGTTAGAGTCTGCCAATTCATTTTTACCTGCCGATAAAAAAACACAATCTTTTTTGTCCAAAAAGACAAAATACCCCTGATTTCATGCACGAACCAGGTGGTTCCTACACGAACCAAGCAATTAATTAATTAAGGAGTGTATTGTTGGTTCGTATAGGAATCACCTGGTTCGTGCAGGAACCATGAATGTTGGTTCCTCCAAGAACCACGACCCAGGTGGTCCCCATGTTGGTTCCTACACGAACCAAGCAATGCTCTTTATTAATTAATCACATGGTTCGTGGTTTTCACTTGGTTCGTGCACGAATCACTATAATGAACCTAGTGATGGTCTTGTCTTTTCGGGCAAAAAAGATTGTTTTTTTTTTTTCGTCGGCTTCGTAGGTCCTGACAGGGCACCGTATCACGGTTCCCTTAAATTTATACTTCCTCTGTATTGTTTTAATTGCTACGGACCCACTCAGCACACAGTCTAATGCATATTTTAAACTATAAATAACTCAAGTTCGGTACAAATAAAAATTCTAAAAGTTCGATATTTAAAAACAACATGACGAGATAAATTTAACAAGATCTCATCTGACTATATTTAAAAATGTTTGTGTGAAAAGTAGCTTATTTACCCATGTAACAAACTTTTAAAAACGGAATATGTATGTTAATTGTTAAATTAAATGAAAAATAGCACAGAATACTTGAGAATTGACCAATTGAGATCTGCTCCTAAATTGGCATCGTGGAATTGGACCGTAAAAATGCTGATTGGGCAAAACCCCAATGGGCTGGACCTCCAACTTTAACCCTTAAGATTATAATCTCAGGCCCATCCAATCCCTGAGGGTTTAAAGAATTCCCGGAAGCTAAAGCCCGAAGGTGAAGGTGTAGGATTGTAGCATCGTCGTCGGTCGGAGGAAGAAACTTTTGGAGAGGGAGAGGCAGTATGTCGACGGCAGCAACTCAGTCTTTCAATGGAAATCTCAAGGTTAGGCCATTATCTATCATTCGATTTTAATTGGTCAATTCGATGCGTGTTAGGTATTTGCTGCACTGTGACCAACGCAGGCAAGGTGTTTGTGAAAATTACCTCATTTCTAGTGCTATTCTGATCTAGGCTTTTATAGAAGATAAAAAAGATGTTTCTATGTGCGGATATCTCTGATACATGATCCCTTTTGTGGAGTGCTGTTTTTTTTTTTTTTTTTTTTTGGTGTGTGTGTGTGTGTGTAATTTTGTTAGGTATTTCCCTTCTGCATTCTGTTGTTGGCAGAAAGTTTATATAGTATTGTTGCTATTGGAACATAAAGTAAGATGCTACCAATTCTGAGATAATAAGAAAATGTTTGACGATCTCACAGAAAGCAGTTGCTGGATTGAAGCGAATCAATTTGGAAGGCTTGAGATGGAGGGTTTTTGACGCAAAAGGACAGGTTTATATATGTAAATTCTGATGTGTGCCTATACCTAGTTATTACTTATGCTTAATGGTAATGGATATGATAATTCGTCATAGGTCTTGGGGAGGCTAGCATCACATATATCGACTGTGGTTCAGGGCAAGGACAAGCCTACATATACACCCTATCTGGAGCAAGGAGATATGTGTGTTGTTATAAATGCAAAAGATATTTGTGTCACTGGAAGGAAAATGACCGATAAGATTTACCATTGGCACACAGGGTGGGTTATCTTCTGTTGGTCTGATTGGCAGCATAATTTCTACAGCATTTGATCATGCTAATGCTTTCTGGTTTTCAGTGCTTCATGATTATGCCATTGCTTTCTGGTTTTTGTCATGGAATGCCTCCCCCATATGCCTTACATTCTGCAACTTTTGACCCAATAAGGTACATTGGCCACCTGAAGGAAAGGAGTTTGAAAGACCAGATGGCCAAGGATCCCACTGAAGTTATTCGCAAAGCTGTTCTGCGGATGCTTCCAAGAAACAAATTGCGTGATGTAGGTCTATGCCAACTGATACATTTTTTTTCCTCTTCTTGGTTATGTGTATTAGATGCCTGTTCCCAAAAGATTCCAAATCCCATTCTTTGGTTGTGATGCTCATATTCTCAACAGATTCAATCAAAATCTTTTTTTTCCTGAGTATGTTACATTTTGGTATAAGTTGATCTATTATTTTTTTTTTCAAACTGAACAGTGGCTTATTTGGAAGTTGATTCCATATCTTGGAATTAGTTGTTGATAAATGGAATAATGTTTGCAATGTTCGTGGAGTTAACTGGTACTATTTTCCCCATTTCCTGCTTAATGAACTTTGAGTTTATGTTTTATTGCAATTTTGGTTGTGGTAATGGTCATGAACTCATGGTAGAAATTTTTTTCAGCCTTGTATTATTAGGACCTGCATCTTAATGTAATGCTTTTGTGTGGGAGCAAAAGCAAAAGTCATACCTACTTTCATGGAAACTTTTATGTTTCGACAGTAGATTTCTTCTTGAAGAGAGAATTTTAGGATTTAAATTGATGATAATCTTAGGATTTGAATTGCTCATCAAATGCTCATTGACTAGCTGTAAACAAGTCGGAAGTCGTTAAAATTAACATCATGCTCCATTCGATATCTTCATTTTTGGCATGCTTTAAAAAAAAAAAAAAAAAATCACGTGAGTTGCGTCGGTTGCCTAGCACAGTACAGTTTTGCCTGATATTTGTGTTAGTTTCAGCATTGTTAAATTGTGTTAAGTCAATCTAAATTAGCTTTTGGTGGTTATTTCAGGACAGAGACAGGAAGTTGAGGATATTTGCAGGCAGTGAGCACCCTTTTGGTGATAAGCCACTTGAACCTTACGTAATGCCTCCAAGAAAAGTGCGTGAAATGCGACCACGTGCTAGACGTGCTATGATTCGTGCTCAAAAGAAAGCTGAACAAGATCAAGAAAAGGATAGCACAAATGCAAAGAAAGGCAAAAAGAGAGAAGTGGCCGAAGCAGAAGTCAGTGCTTGAAGGCAGATTATGCTATAGACGGCCCCCAGCTTTGGTCCCAGTCCCATCCACAGGGTACGGGCTGTGTGACTTTGGTGTAAGGTTTTTTTCCCCCGGACGGTTGCATGAAAATTTGATTAGAGACGACTCATTAACAATCGTAATGAATAGCATGGTGTTTTGTTTGTTGTTTTACATTTCTTTTGTCCCGACAGAATGGAGAAGGTAAACACCATTCCTCAGTGGATCCTTGTGAATGTGTACTGTGTACCCCATAAGTCCATGGTCACTTTGAGTGAGATTACTGGGTTGGGTGGGTATTTTGTATGGTTTTTTGTGCAGGTGATATTGACACGGTCACACGAATCATCACTTGAGATGAAGTGAATAATGAGTGGCAAAAAATAAATATTAAAATCAGGAGTGCAGTGACATTCTTAATTGAACCATTCTAAGGCTGCGATTTGGAAAAAAAAAATCCCACTTCTAACAAAATCCTACATTGCTATATTTTAACTTGTAGTATAACTATGATTAAAATTTAAATCAAACCATCCAATGAATAGTAATACAAATTGGTTTGGAGCAAACATTTTTAAACGGAGGAAGTATATGAAAAGTAGTTTAAAATCTCATCCATAGTAAATATTATTTTCAATAACAATCAAATTTTAACCTTTTTTTTTTCGGTGACAAGGGACGCCAAAGCGTCAGCAAAGAAGAAAAATAAAAATAAAAAAAAAATTAAAAGAACAAAACAAATTAAAGAATCAACGAATTCGCGGGAACCAGGTACCCGCCCTATCTGCATCCAGCCTCCCAAGAACGACATCCGGAGGAAATACCCAAGTAGTGTAGAAGTCCTCACTACTAGCACCCATCTTCGCTAATACGTCCGCAACTGCATTGCCTTCACGAAAAATATGAAACCATCTAATCCGTGGCCGAAGAGACCGAAATTCTGAAATGAGTTGAACCAAAGGCCTCAACCAATGAGAATGACAAGTGCCATTCCGGATGATCCTCAAAGCCTCAATGGAATCAGAGAAACAATTAGCCTCGGCTATCCCTAGAGCATGAAGTCGCCGCATACCTTCCAGAATGCCATGGAGTTCCGCAACAAGATTAGTGGCCACTCCAATCGATCCTGAAAACCCTGAAATCCAGAGCCCACCGGCATCACGAATAACACCACCATAACCAGCAGGTCCAGGATTACCAATGGAGCTCCCATCGACATGAAGCACAGGACATGCGTCCGCAAATGGATTCCAAGTAACCCAACGAAAAATGGGAGTCCTAGGCGTCTTAGTGCCGGAGCGGCTGAACTGGTTGCCAACGATCACCGCTTCCCTCGTAGCTCGAATAATATCAACATCCTCCCCGCGCATGACAACCGCATTTCTCCCTTTCCATATAGACCACATCGCAGCCCAATGTTTTCCACTCCATCCTCGACAAACTTGCCGTAAGCAACTTCCTCCATCTTCACTAGCATTCGGCCACCACTCGAGCGCTCCATGTCCCAACTTCCTCCACACAGCCAGCGCCCAAGAACAGCGGAAGAACAAGTGACGAATACTTTCCTCATGCAGCCCACACACTCCACAAATAGCGGAGTCCGAAAAACCTCTAGAGTGTCGCAGCTGGGCTGTTGGCAAGGCATCATGAACGAGCAGCCACATAAAGAAACGAATCTTCTCCGGAGCGCCAATCTTCCAGACCCAAGCTTTCGAAGTATCCTCCACGCAACCACGCTGCCTCAACAACCAATCGTAACCAGACTTCACACTGTATACACCATCCAAAGAGCCCGCCCAGCAAACAACATCCGGCACAGCATCATGGCGAACTAGCGGCCCAAAGCGCCTGACTTCATCCTTAATATCCGCCGGAATGGGAGTAAGAAGTCTGCCCCAGTGCCACCTACCATCTTCATACACTTCATTAATCCTTCGTCCCATGTCAGATAGATGAATGTATGGAATGCGAGGCCCGATTGCTCCTGCTGGCAGCCAAGACGCATCCCAAAAATTAGAAGCGCCATTCCCTAACCGAACACGAATCCCTTCAACGAAAAATGGGCCTGCCTTGACCATGGCTCGATAAAGAGCCGATGCAACAGGCCGTTGTCGAAAAAGGTGAGTGGACGTTCCATACTTGGCGCAAAAAAGTTGAACCCACGGCTGTGAAGATCTCATTCGTAGCTCCAAAAAGCACTTCCCTAACAATGCAGTATTCATGTCACGACAGGACCGAATGCCCAGGCCGCCCATACGCTTTGGCAATGCCACTTTATTCCACCCTACAAGATGAATGCCACGACCACGAGCATCCTTCCAAATGAAGGAACGAATAATGGCATCAAGCTTATCGCACGTAGAGGTAGGTAACCAAGCCAATTGCATGACATATGTAGGAATCGATGCCAACACTGCCCGAGCCAGCGTGAGTCTACCCGCCTTAGATAGCAGTGCCCGTTTCCACGTTCCAAGCCGAGCTTTAACTTTGTCAATCAAGAAAAGAAACTGCGCTTGCCGAGCCGCACCCCGAAATATAGGGAATCCTAGGTACTTCCCAAGATCATGGGTAAAGCTGACGTTCAAGATAGCAGCAATGGCATGACATTCGAAGGGCTGTAATGAAGCTGAAGCGAAAGCCTGAGATTTCCTAGCGTTTATTCGAAGCCCAGACTGAGCGGCAAAGTTACTTAACACCTCATCCATGCAGCGGACCGAATCAAGCGAAGCCTCTGAAAAAAGTAAAAGATCATCCGCAAAAATAAGATGGGAAATGGAAGGGGAGTTGCGCCCAAGAACAACCGGTCTCCACATGCCTAACTGAACTTTGTCAACAATAGTCCGGGACAGCTTTTCCATAACTATAATGAAAAGATAAGGCGATAAGGGATCGCCTTGCCGGAGGCCTTTAGAAGGTGAGAACTCAGGGAGGACCGACCCATTCCAAAGAATTGAATATACTGGCGAACGTACACAAAACATTATTAATCGGCATAATGAATCTGGCAGCTCCATCTCTTGTAAGCATGCTTGCAAAAAACTCCAACTGACATTATCATATGCTTTCTCCAAATCCACCTTCAACAAAAATTCTTTCTTCCTCCGTTGCGGAATAAGAAAAGTGTTAACCACTTCCTGTAAGACAATAGCATTCCCCTTAGTACCCCGGCCTGGGAGGAAAGCCGACTGAAAAGGACTAATGTAATTCTGTAGCACCGGCCGCAACCTGTTGACAATGACCTTGGTAATAATTTTATAACTAACATTACAAAGACTAATAGGCCGGAACTGTCGTATTTCCCTCGGAACATCGACCTTTGGGATAAGACAAATAAATGTGGCCGCGAGCGAGGCTCCAAACATCCCATAGCAGAAAGCGTTCCGTACCAGTTGCACCAAGGAATCTCCCACAGTGCTCCAAAAGGTTTTGTAAAATGACGGAGGTAACCCATCAGGTCCAGGTGCAGTCAAACTCCTCATTGAATGAACAGCTATTTTAACTTCATCACTATTAATCTCACAATCCAGGGCCTCACTATGAGCAAGCGGCTGCAACGGCATTAAGCTGGGATGCTGATTCCGCGACGGCTCGACATGTCCAAACAAATTGACAAAGTAGCTGGTGACATGATTTTCCAAGCTTGGACCATCAGTCGTCCAGTGATCATCAATGTCAAGACCAAGAATCCGACTTCTCTGGCGGCGAATTAATGTTTGAGTATGAAAAAATTTAGTATTGCGGTCACCCAAATTAATCCACTTATCTCTCGATTTTTGATGCCATAGAATTTCTTCTTGACTCAAAATCACATCAAGCTCCCGTAGTAACTCTTGCTCAAGTCGAATCATACAAGCCGAGTCCCATCTAGCTAATACTCTCCGCACCCCTGCTAGTCGATTTAACACCTTTCTCTTCCTTCGACGAAGATTTCCAAATGTAAATTTATTAAAATGCTTAGATGATTCCTGCACCTGACTTACCTTTTCAGTAAAGGAAGAACCTCCAAATTCCCAAGCTGACTCCACAATGTGCCCATACATGGGATGAGTCGCCCACATAGCCTCCCAGCGAAACGGTCTAGCCGTACTCCGAGCAGCCGGCCGGACGCAATGAAGGAGTAATCCATTGTGATCCGAGGCCCGCCTGGGGAGCACCTCCACATACCCTTCCGGAAAAGCTTGCAGCCAACTTAAATTAGCAACCGCTCTATCCAACCGCCGTCGCGCCAACGCTCCACCCGTAGTATTTCGTTGCCATGTAAACTGCTCTCCAATAGTATGAACGGTATGCAAATGACAGTCCTCCAAGGCCATGCAGAACTCATCCGAGAGTCGAGGATCAAAACTCATACCCAAAGTTTCAGAAGGAGACATAATAGAATTCCAATCGCCGATAGCCAACCAAGGTCCCGAAATAACCTCCCCCGTAGCCCGCAAATTGTTCCAATCAACTACCCGCTGCGTAGCCAAAGGATTCACATAGATGGCGGAGAAGGTCCATGCAGCAGCCCCCCTGGAAACCATAACGGAGGCCATTCTTGGATAACCTGCGAAACAAGAGAACCTAAACGGGGTTCCCAAGCGAACTAGAATCCAAAGGCCACCAGCTTGACCAATTGGATCCGATATGTAAAGCATCTCATAATCTAGCCGATAGAAGAAAACCCTTAACTTCTCAAACAATCCCCTAGGCTCCAAGACAATAAAAACCGAAGGCCTGTGAGATCGTAATACATCACTAATGTGGCGTTGTGTATTCCTATGCATGGCGCCACGAATATTCCATGCAAGAATCGTAAAATCTTGGAACTCAATCATTAAGAACACGCCGCAGTACGTTCCAGAGTTCCCCCTCCGGAAGGTTCAGCATCCATGTTCGGATCATGCCATTCCAAAGCCAGAAAACTATTTGACGTCTCTGTGGAAGTGGCCTCGGGTACATATACTCTCGGCCGTTTCCCTTTAGCCTTGGCATAAGGCCCTTGATCCAAATCCGAATCCGAATAAGCCGAAGCCACAACAGCTCGAACGAACCCAGGAGGATCCACCTGCACAGGCCGAGAGGTAGTAGCAGGACTCTTGCCAGGAGGCTGATGCCGCCCACTGGTATCCACCTGCGCCGGACGAGGGATGGTATCAGGAAGTTTACCAGGGGCCTTTTGATGCCCGCTAGTTTTATTATCATGGTGCTGGGCCGGCTGCTTCCCTCGATTGCGATTTGTCCGTGGTGGCCTTACCACCATTATCCAATGACCATGAGTAGGAGGAGGGATGTCCGTAACCATGTCCGAAGTGGTTTGATTTTCCACAGACTCGGCCTCAGGTCTAGCTTCAGGAGAAGGCTGTTGTTCCACGTTGCCATGTATCAAAGTCGTTTGAGGAGCAGCCCCAGGCTCCGTGGCGATCTCCGTCGGTCTCTCTTCCTGGACGGCAACAGGAATAGCATGCTCCGTCCCCGCATGAGTACATCCACCCGCATCATAACGATACTTACCACAGGTAGTACATATATTATGTAGTCCCTCATACGAAACCAAGTGCCAAAATCCATCGATCCGAATAGTACCAACTAGCGGTTTCAGGAGATCTACCTCAACACAAACCCTCGCAAATTGTCCCCGATTTATATCCTTGGTAGTAGAGTCAATCCTAGCAAATCGCCCAATCATGTTAGCAATTATTCCCATAGAGTTCTCATTGTAATAAACTGGATCCAGATCAAGAATCCTGGCCCAAATCATGGTCTTGGTGATCTGAACAGAAGGTTGCAAAAACTCTTTCGACCATGGCACGACCGCGACAAGGTGATCAAAGACCGACCATGGGCCCTCAAACAGGACTCTTCGCCGGTCCTCCTCCAGACTAAATTTGGCAAGTAGATGTCCTTTAGCCGTATCCGTAATTGCCACCTCGCCCTTAGGCTTCCATAATTTCAAAAGGCGATCTTTCAGAATGTTAAAACCAATTCTTTTCCCTATAACCTTGACGACGAGAGCATCTTGAAAAGGGGCGCACAGCCTATCCAACGCCTCTGCATGGAAATCCACCGTTGGCAGCATCGGGTTATTGTCCAACCAATTCGTGTCCACAAGCTCCGTAAAAGGTTTACTCGTTGGGCTGACAAAAGCGTCCTGAGAGTCGACAGAACAGGCTGCATCCTTAAAGGATAATCCAGGGACAGCCACGCGTGAAGGCCGGTCCGGAGGCTCCGGAGACGGTCGGGCCGAAGAAGGCGGAAGAAGGCCAGGGAAAGCGGGTGGTGCGATCGACATCTAGGGTTTTTTTCTTTTTTCGGATGCAGGAGAAAAATCCGGCGAGGACTTAGTTTTATTTTCTTGATTTCCAATGGAAGATAGGTTCAATTTTTTTTTTTTTTTTTTTTTTTTTTTTTTAACCTTTAAACTTTGAACTTCATCTCTCAACCCTTTAACCTTTAAACTTTGAACTTCATCTCTCAACCGTTTAGCTTTTAAAATTCTAAATTCTAATTGTTAACTCTATCACCAAATTCCATTACTTATTTCAATTTAAAATCATTTTTCACCACTAACTCCAAACTCTAAACTTTAATAATTTTCCAAACAAAGCCTAATACGCCCTTCTCCCTATCTCCCTCCCAATCAACATGTATTATGAATGAAATAAAAACTACTACTATAAAATATATCTTTTAAAAGAATATAATTAAACGAATTGGATAAATCTCGAATTCGTTTAATTATATTATTTTCTATTATCATATATTTATAAATAAAAAAATTCGAATGATCTAATATTTTTTTAAAAAAGAAAAAAAGAAAAAGAAAAAAAGTGGGACATCTTAAACATGGTTGAGCCCAATTATAATTTTGAATTGGGGCAATCTGGAGAGTGAGAGGCCCAAAAGAAGATCCGGCTGATTTCGGTTCCCGTCCAATAACAAAATCCACCCACAGGGCTCAGAGCCTCGGGCGTCGCTTGTCTCCATTTGCCAACCGAAACTGCCTGAAACTCAAATTGAACACTGAACCCTCCCTGGGAAATTTCTCAATCGTAGTAGTATTTCGTAATCTTGTGGGAGGCGGGGCAAAACCCAGAAGGCAACCAACTTGGAACTCATGAATCTGAATATGAGCTCAGCGGAGTCGCTGGTCGCTCAAATCCAAGGCCTCTCCGGCACCGTCGATGACCTAAATCAACTCCGCAATTACTTGAGACAATCCGAAGATTTGCTCCACTCCGACACTGCTCTTCTACCGCCTCTGCTCAACGAACTCGATCCCGCTCAACATTCCCTTGGTTATCTCTATATTCTGTACGGAATTCCTTTTATTGCACTAACCCTTCCATCCTAAACTGATTTCCAATTTGTTTTGATTCCGGTTACTTTGATGTGTTTTGCCCAGGCTAATTAAATCGGCTGTGAAGTTGCATTTTTTTCTTTTTTTTTTTTTTTTTTTTTTTTCGGAAGAAAAGAGGGCCGAAGCCATTTATTCGAGCACAAGATGCGTGCTACAAGAACCAGCAATATCCTCCAAGAGGAGATCAACTAAGTAGTCAGGGGGTCTCCCCAAATGCCTAACTCCTAAAAAGGAGACACCATTTCTAACAAGTGCATCTGCAACTCTATTACAATCTCTAGAGATATGATAGAACTCTAAATGCCAATCCCAAGTAAGCATCTCACGGATTTGGGCCATCACCCGAATGTGAGGGCCTTCAAAATGATCCAGCGCCTTAATGAGTTCAATAATCTCTAGGTTATCTGATTCCACCATGAGGTGCCGGACACCTAGATCCCAAGCCAGATGTAAACAAAGAGCTACACCCCAAGCTTCAGCAAAAACAGCAAGCATATGGCTGCCTTGGCCTTGGATACCACCAATCCAATCACCATTTGAGTCACGAATCAGGCCCCCAGCTCAGCAGGAATGGGGAGAAGAAGAACCATCTACATTAGCTTTGAACCAACCCGGAGGAGGTTTGCACCATTTGGCCCTGCTCCTTGACCAAACTTTGGAGCCCCAGCGTTTCAATTCCCTCTTGCCCGCAAGGTATTCGACCGAAGTCCGTGTAATATGCCAATGTAAATTATTCCAGTTGATAGCATCATTATCATGGAAATCTTTACATCTGTTCTTCCATATCATCCAGCATCCAGTACCAAGAGTGGTGATCTCAGCTTCCTCCAACCGTGGACTGCACATGGAGTGGATCCAGTCCTGCAAGTTGGAAGACCAGAAGTTATCAGGTAATATCAAATGCAGGTTATTCCAAACTAAAGCTGAGTAAGAACAGTCCCTAAGAGCATGAAGGGTAGTCTCCTCCTCTCCACATTTCCAACAATTGGCATTATCACTAATTCCCCGTTTATGTTTGCCAACTGCAGTAAGGATTCGATCATGGGCGACAAGCCATAGGAAGGTTCGGGTACGTTGCGATGCAGGCCACCTCCAGATAGAATTCCAGAATTTCCTCTCAGGAGGAGGATTGCGGTTCCTTTCTAGCTCGGCAGCAGCACTTCGAACTGAGAAAACTCCATTGGGATGGAGTCTCCAAAAGGGTCTATCCTCCGCATGGTGCCAATTGGGTGGAGGAATGTCCAAAATAGACTGAATAAGATCTGGAGGTAGGATATCAGTACACTCTTGAAGGTTCCACTTGCCCTCCAGAGAATAGTCAGCCACGGTCATGCGAAGTTCACTACTGGAGAGATCACGGCTAGCATGAGCCTGCAAAACAATATTAGAATTTATCCAGTAATCAGTCCAAAAAAGAATTGTCCTACCATTACCAAGCATCCACCCAATATTAGGAAGGAATTTCGGCCCGATAGAGAGAATGTCCCTCGCCAAATAAGAGAGAGTCTGGGAACCATATTTAAATTTGTGGCTAATCCACCCATGTCTTGCTTTCATAATCTGAGTCCACAGTGAATTTCTGCAAAGAAGCCCCCAGTAGCTTTTCATGAGAAGAGCCACATTAAAGTCTTCCGTCCTTCGAAGCCCCAGGCCTCCTCTGGAACAACTAATAGTTATGCAATCCCAAGCTAAGAGATGAATCTTGCGTTTTTGGCTAGAAGAACCCCAGATGAAATCCCGAGTGATCTTATCAAGTTCCTTAGTAATGGATTTGGGAAGCCTGGCAAAAAACATGGTGTAGGTGCTGAGACCTTGCAAGACAGTCTTAGCCAGCGTAATTCGACCAGCCAGGCTAAGATGTTTTCCAGCCCAGTTATTAACTCTAGCATTGGCTCGGTCGATGAGATAACCAAAGTCCTTCGCAGACCTCCTACCTGAATAAGGGGGAATGCCAAGATAGGTACCTAAAGAAGCTGAGTTCTGAATACCAAGGATGGAGGAGATATTGATCCTGGCGGCCCTGCCAACTGACTTGCCAAAGACTACTCTTGATTTAGGGATACTGATATTAAGACCAGAAATGGAGCAGAAAGACTCTAGAATATGTTTAATAATATAAGCCTGATCTGTAGTAGCTTTAGCAAAGAGTAGGATGTCATCTGCAAAAAAGAGGTAAGGGATTTTGAGATGATTATTGTGCCAGCTAACTGGAAGCCACAGGCCGTCCTCCACAGCTTTGGAAATAAATCTACCCAGACGCTCCATACAGAGAATAAAAAGATAGGGAGAAATGGGATCTCCTTGCCGGATGCCTCTAGATGGTTTAAAGGATGAAGCAAGTTCACCGTTCCAAGAGACCTGCATAGATGAAGTCGTCACACAACTCATAATGAGGTTAGTGACATGAGTAGAGAAACCTGTATCCAGTAAGGTGGATTTGAGGAAGCTCCAATTAAGCTTGTCATAAGCCTTCTCTAGATCGAGCTTGATAGTCATGAAACCTGGGCTGGCGTTAGATTTCTCCATGTAATGGGAAATCTCATGACTAGTGAAAATGTTGTCCTGGATGATACGCCCTTTAACAAAGCTGGCTTGCCCCGGAGCAATGATCTGTGGCATAATATCTGTAAGTCTATTAGTCAGAATTTTAGTAAATATTTTATAGATAACATTGCAAAGACTAATGGGCCGGAGATGCAAGACAGTCTTCGGATTATTGACTTTAGGAATGAGCACAAGTTGAATATGATTAATATCCTCTAAGGACTGCTTGCCCTCAAAACAATCCTGGATGAAAGAATGAGTCGACAGTCCAATACTAGGCCAATTATGTAGATAAAAGAAGGCATGGAAACCATCGGGGCCAGGAGCTTTGAGCGGAGACATAGAGAAAATGGCTTTAGTAGTTTCCTCAAAGGTTGGAATATGATCCAAACTGGATGAAGAATCGAGCGCAATCTGAGACATAGGAGGAAGGCTGATGGAATCCATAATAGGTACCCTGGTATCCTCTTTATACAGATTCCTAAAATAATCAGTAACCATGGATTGAACATTTCCATCACCATAAGCTATATTGCCTTGAGCATCCTCTAGGATAGATAGACTTTTCTTAGCACGCCGAGCCCGAACAAAAGAATGATAAAACTTGGTGTTCCTATCTCCGGCCAAATTCCAGTTTCTGGTACTCCTCTGAATCCATAACATCTCATCTTCTTTTAAAATCTTTTCAAGGTCCATACTAAGCTGCCTGTGGAGTCTAAGAAGAAAACCATTATCATCCCAATGATCTTCTTTTTCGATTCCAGCTAACCGAGCTCTTAAACGAGCTTTCCTCTGTCCTTTAACAGCAGCAAGTTTGGAAGACCAAGTTGTGGCCTTATCCCTGAGAGTATTGAGTTTGTCTGTGAACAGAGGACTAGAATCCCAAGAGCTCTTCAGAAGGTGCATGAATTCTGGATTATGTTGCCATGAAACATGAAACCGAAAGGCCTTGCTCTTAGGAGGCTGACCAATGCTAGAAGAGTCAAAGATCTTAAGAGAAAGGGGCGCATGATCAGATTGAATTTTAGGCAGAACCTCTACAGTACAATGAGGAAAGAGATTAAACCAAGCCTCATTCCCTAAGAAGTGATCAAGCTTCCTGCGAAGAGGACCTCTAGCCCAAGTAAATTTGTTACCAAAGAAACGGAGTTCCAGCATCCTAGAAATCTTAAACCAAGCCTGAAGTTCAGAAGTAGTACTAGTAGTAATGGTGCCCCCTCTGGCTTCATCCATCCTACCAATGCAATTGAAATCACCCCCAAGAATCCAAGGATCAGTTCTAGTAACAAGAATGCGAGCTAATTCCGGCCAAAGCCACGAGCGCCTGTACTTATTAGGGGCTGCATAAACAAAGGTCATGAAAATAGAAAAGCCATCAGACATTAATTTAGTATCAATGTATTGAGAATGAAAGTCCAAGACCTCCACTTGGACATTATCCTTCCACAGAAGCCAAATGCCCCCAGCAAAACCATCAGCTTCCACCCGAAAAGAGTTGGAATAACCACAATGAGCAATGAAATTATCCGCTCTGTGACCACTGATTCTAGGCTCCAAGAGTGCAATACAGTCAAATCTCTTATGATGAGAAATGTCTCTGAATTCCCTTTTAAAACTTCTTGACCCTGCACCCTGAACATTCCAAGTTCCAATAGTTATATTCATGGAAAATTAACGTATGGGAAAGAGAAACAAAACTAAATAGAGAAAGGGAGAAAGGCATGTCAGATGGGAAGGCTGGAGGCCCGTCCATCATTATTCTGCGCATCCGGACTGAAGGAAAGGGGAGAATACATCTCCTGATCACTATCAAGTTCAGGGGGACGTCCTCCTTTGCTGGTGGCAGGACTTTTAAGTCTCTTGCGTTTATGAAGAGACGGATCCAAAACCACCATAGCTCTGTGATTAGCGGGAGGAAGAGAAGAGTTAACACTACGGGCTCTAGCTCCGGAAGGTTGGATGTGCCAGGGAGGAGAAATGGAAGAAGGATCAGAATTCTCCTGTGTCACTGCAGGAGGACACAGCTTAGTAGATGGGCCAGGATCCTCTTGAGTAGTAAAATGAGGGCACAGCTTCGTAGATGGGCCAGGATCCTTGCGAGTAGTAACAGGAGAACGCAGTTTAGGAGATGAGGGACGAGTCCGGACAGGCTTAAGGGTGGGCAAGGAAAAATTCTGGGGAGAAGAAACAATATCCACAGATTCAGAAATAGGATCTTGGTTGTCGGCTAAGGATGCGAATCTATTCCGATTGGGGGCTGATTGGAGAGACTGCTGTTTGGCACCAGAAATAGGAGGACCACGTCTTCTAGGCTTGGCAATCATCCAAGGGCCAAGGCCCTTTTCTTCTGCAGTGTTCGCACCAGAGGCGGGGCGAGCCGGCGAAGGGGGATTGCTGTGTGAATTATGGTTCTCCATAGAGGAAGGACACCTTTCTTTGACATGGCCACAGAGCCCACAGTTAAAACATATAATCTTGACATTCTCGTAAATCACCTGGAGCTCCGTATCATCAACTTCAACTTGGGGGGGAAGAGGCTTGGAGAGATCAATCTTGACCGCCAGTCTGGCAAACCGTCCTCTGGCAGAGAGATCAGTAGTAGAATCAATAAGAACCACATCACCAACAAGGGAGCCAACACCATAGATGGCTTTACGATTGTAGAGGAAGAGCGGGATATTAGGCAGTCTGATCCAAGAAATTATGGAAGTGATTTTGTGGGTTCTGGGATTGAAGTGTTCATCCCATGGGTGGACATGCAAGTAATTCCCCATGATATTCCACGGGCCCCCGGTTAAAGCAAAAGCAGCATCCTGTTCAGATTTAAAATTTACCACAAAATAGTTGTTCTCCAGATCGATCAGCGCCAGGGGGATCGAAGCCGGCCAAATCTTGCCTAATCTGTCTTTCAAGATTCTGTAGGATATGGTTCTGCCGATAACTTTAAGCACGACAGCGTGCTGCCACTCCCGGAGAAGTCTGTCTTTAAAGGCTTTAGAAAGAACGAGTTTGGGGACACCATTATTGGTAGTGCGAACCATGTCATCAGAATCCCCAGTCAAATCATCAATTTCGTCACCAATGAGAACGTGATTAGCCCGAGCACCTTTCCGAGCCATGTCTCGATAAGAAATACTAGCATTCGTATGATCAGTCAGATCTGGTTGATCTGGAGGTTCTCCTCCAGGATCATCCGCCATGGGAACATCCATGAGAGCTGTAGCAAGTCACCAAGAGCGAGGAGAAGGCAAAGGAGAAGGAATCTTGATTATCTTGGAGAAAAAATCTAGAGAATGGAGATTTGTTTGTAATGAAAATTTGATTAGAGACGACTCATTAACAATCGTAATGAATAGCATGGTGTTTTGTTTGTTGTTTTACATTTCTTTTGTCCCGACAGAATGGAGAAGGTAAACACCATTCCTCAGTGGATCCTTGTGAATGTGTACTGTGTACCCCATAAGTCCATGGTCACTTTGAGTGAGATTACTGGGTTGGGTGGGTATTTTGTATGGTTTTTTTGTGCAGGTGATATTGACACGGTCACACGAATCATCACTTGAGATGAAGTGAATAATGAGTGGCAAAAAATAAATATTAAAATCAGGAGTGCAGTGACATTCTTAATTGAACCATTCTAAGGCTGCGATTTGGAAAAAAAAAATCCCACTTCTAACAAAATCCTACATTGCTATATTTTAACTTGTAGTATAACTATGATTAAAATTTAAATCAAACCATCCAATGAATAGTAATACAAATTGGTTTGGAGCAAACATTTTTAAACGGAGGAAGTATATGAAAAGTAGTTTAAAATCTCATCCATAGTAAATATTATTTTCAATAACAATCAAATTTTAACCTTTAAACTTTGAACTTCATCTCTCAACCCTTTAACCTTTAAACTTTGAACTTCATCTCTCAACCGTTTAGCTTTTAAAATTCTAAATTCTAATTGTTAACTCTATCACCAAATTCCATTACTTATTTCAATTTAAAATCATTTTTCACCACTAACTCCAAACTCTAAACTTTAATAATTTTCCAAACAAAGCCTAATACCTCCTTCTCCCTATCTCCCTCCCAATCAACATGTATTATGAATGAAATAAAAACTACTACTATAAAATATATCTTTTAAAAGAATATAATTAAACGAATTGGATAAAACTCGAATTCGTTTAATTATATTATTTTCTATTATCATATATTTATAAATAAAAAAATTCGAATGATCTAATATTTTTTTAAAAAAGAAAAAAAGAAAAAGAAAAAAAGTGGGACATCTTAAACATGGTTGAGCCCAATTATAATTTTGAATTGGGGCAATCTGGAGAGTGAGAGGCCCAAAAGAAGATCCGGCTGATTTCGGTTCCCGTCCAATAACAAAATCCACCCACAGGGCTCAGAGCCTCGGGCGTCGCTTGTCTCCATTTGCCAACCGAAACTGCCTGAAACTCAAATTGAACACTGAACCCTCCCTGGGAAATTTCTCAATCGTAGTAGTATTTCGTAATCTTGTGGGAGGCGGGGCAAAACCCAGAAGGCAACCAACTTGGAACTCATGAATCTGAATATGAGCTCAGCGGAGTCGCTGGTCGCTCAAATCCAAGGCCTCTCCGGCACCGTCGATGACCTAAATCAACTCCGCAATTACTTGAGACAATCCGAAGATTTGCTCCACTCCGACACTGCTCTTCTACCGCCTCTGCTCAACGAACTCGATCCCGCTCAACATTCCCTTGGTTATCTCTATATTCTGTACGGAATTCCTTTTATTGCACTAACCCTTCCATCCTAAACTGATTTCCAATTTGTTTTGATTCCGGTTACTTTGATGTGTTTTGCCCAGGCTAATTAAATCGGCTGTGAAGTTGCATTTTTTTCTGTTGCCTTTTTCTATATTCATTTTTGTGGAGGGTTTTGTTTGTTGACGATTGGGTTGCTTGTTTCGTCTACAAGATGAATCGTTAGGATGTGTTTCGTGGAGCTTGGTCGCGTTTTTTCATTTTTTCTGGAATGTTTGATTTTTATAGCATTTATGTGCGTTTAGTGGCGGGATGAGTGTGGTGCATCTTACTGGAAGTTTATTTTGATGCTGAATTCATCTTTTTTTAACCAGGGAAGCATGCACACTTAGTCCTATGTCAAGAGAGCAAGCCAATGAAGTTGTCCTCTCCGTAGCCAGATTTATCAATGTGTGTTCAGCAGAGCAAATCCGATTGGCGCCTGATAAATGTACTTGTACTGTTGATTGAACACGCACTTTAGTATTTGCTGCTGTCTTACTTATTCTAGATTTTTGTTCTTAACCTGCAGTTATATCTGTTTGCAAATGGTTAAAGGACCATGTAATCTTGTGGGAGGAACCTATTCGTGGGGTGGCTTCTATTCTGACTGCGTTGCGGAAGCTCCAAATATCTACTGAGCATTTAACAACTTTACATCCTGAATTTCTTCTCCTCTGTTTATTATCAAAGTGTTACAGAACAGGTCTTTCGATTTTGGGGGATGACATATTTGAGGTTGATCAGCCCCGTGATCTTTTTCTCTATTGCTACTATGGGTAAGCTGTCTTCTTGTCTTATCTTCAAATTATTTATTTTCACTCTATTATTTATATTTCATCTGAAGTTGTTGGATTTTCCATTTTATTTGACAATTGTCACTATATGGATGTCCTTTTATACACACTACATGTTTCCATATTTGATAAACATGACTTTTAAATTATTATATGTGCAGCAGGTTCCTTCTGTTACTGTTGCTGTCTTCTTAGACAGTAGAAATTTGTTTAGATTATGGAAATGAATTAGATTGCTTCTTTTAGTGAGACGTGTAACATGGATCTAGTTTGCTAGGGTTATGTGTATTGAATTCAAACCTAGTGCTCATTTTGCAAGTTAATTGTCTAGGTTCCTTGAGTCCAAAGATCCTGTATATTCTTGCTGCAACTTTTCTCAATTCCACACTTGAAATGTTTCAGGAATATTCGATTTCTTAGTTTGAAGTGGCATTCTGCAAAATTTTTGTTAATTGATTATTGTTATGTAGGAGCTTTGATCTTCAGTGATGCAATTTGTTGATTACCTGACAAAGAAAGTTTACTGATTTCCATTTTGATGTTATACCATGGTTATAGAGGCATGATATGTATTGGGCAAAAGCAATATCGCAAAGCATTGGAGCTCTTACACAATGTATGCAGACCTGATTCTTCTAATTTTCCTTTTGTTCTATGCTAGATTCTTATGTTTGTGTTGTGTTTAAGTTGAAGCTTCAATCTAACAGTTTCTGTTGAGTTTCCTCTTATTGGTTTTAGGTTGTGACTGCACCCATGTCAATAATCAGTGCTATAGCAGTTGAAGCATACAAAAAATACATTCTGATTTCTCTTATTCATCTCGGGCAGGTACACTCAGGAATAGAGTCATAGAGATGTGAATGCAAGATTTTTGTTAACTCGTTCATATTTATAACTTTCTGTTTTTTCCTTTTAATTATCTGCAATTGATAGCTCTTCACTTAAATTTGATGTATTGCTTACCCCCCTCCCCCCTCTGGCTTGCAGTTCTCAACCAGTTTCCCCAAGTATACTTCTTCAGCAGCTCAAAGGAATTTAAAGAACTTTTCCCAGGTATGTTTTTGGGATTCAATTTTGTGTGTAATGGTCCTCTGTTGCATTTTGTAGCATAGTAGTGCTCAGTTGCATGTAGATAGCTTAAACATACAATGATTGGAGGCAAAATTTCCTGCATGTCTGAAAAATGAACCTCAACAAAAGTACCCTATAGGTACTAATTTATATATTTATTCCATTCGATGGAAATTGGTTAATGAAAACTTCTGATCATGTGTAAATTGGAAGTGCAATGTTAGCTACGAGAATATAGCTGGACCTGAATCTGTAGTGTGGCATACTGACAATCGTGGAATTGGTTTCTACTATTTCTCAAGAATGTTTGGGCATTATGAGCCCAAACTCAGTTTTAAGGATGTTATTTTATTTTAACTATATGGATGTGTTTTGTAAAACTGGAGGATATTAATATTTACTGACATACTATTATTCATGTAGTTTCTTTTTTGCAGTGTAGGTTTGTAAATTATGTATAATGCATTTATTATTCATTTCTTTAAAAATCTGTTGTACCTAGATGTGGATGATGATTAAGTTTTTAATCTGTTTTTAAATTATGGCTCACACACTGAAGTTTGTTAGGACATGTATTTAAGAATCATGTTTCCCCAATTTATTCATTTATGAACTTATTATTTTATTATTTTTCGCCTCCTGAGCAGCCGTACCTTGAGTTGGTAAATAGTTATAGTACTGGAAAAGTATCGGAACTTGAAACATGTGTGCAGGCAAACAGAGAAAAGTTTGAAAATGTAAGTTCCTTCAATTGTCAATCGAATTGTTTGCTAAAACAAATGTCAATGCCTTTGAAAGAATCTTCTTCCGCCTGCAGGACAATAATATGGGGTTGGTGAAGCAAGTAATATCTTCTATGTATAAACGCAATATTCAGAGATTGACTCAGACTTACCTGACCCTTTCTCTTGAAGACATTGCAAATACAGTCCAACTTAATAATGCAAAAGAGGCTGAGATGCATGTACTTCAGATGGTAGGATAAACTTGATCTCGCTTGCCCATTTTCTTTTTATGTTTCTTCCCAAAAATGCATTGATGGCTATTTTATCTCATTTATTGTTTGGATCCTATATGATATAGATTCAAGAGGGTGATATATTTGCTACAATTAACCAGAAGGATGGGATGGTTAGATTCCTTGAGGATCCTGAACAATACAAAACCTGTGGGATGATTGAACGCATTGATTCCTCAATTCAAAGGTGTGTATGGTACTGCTATAAGAAAGGTGTCCTCTAGATTAAGCAATGCGTTTAAAATATGTCTATTTGTTCTTCACCCATTGCGATTATGAGCCGCTTGTCTCGGAAAATTCTGTCTTATGAGTTTGCACGTTGCAATTCCGTATTTTCTATTATTTATTTATTTCTGAAAAAAAACATTCCACTGGGTTGATTACAATTTACTGCATACTGAACGCGTTGATCTTGACTGTTATACATCATTGGTGTTCTTTTGAACTTTGTTTCAGGATTATGATTCTCTCAAAGAAGCTAACAACTATGAATGAAACAATGGCATGTGATCCTTCTTACTTGGGAAAGGTAGTTTGCCAGCCACAATTTGTTATATGTACTCCCTATTGCTGTCCCTTTTTTCCCATGGAAGCAGTCTTCTTCGTTTATCTTTTTTTGTGTTTGTGCATTTAGGCTGGGAGGGAGCGGCAGAGATTTGATTTTGATGATTTTGACACCGTTCCATCAAAGTTCAATATATGAGAATGTGACATTGAAGAGACATGTAGGCCTTATCGTGGAAACAGCTCAACTTTACTGAATTTTGGATAAGATGAAGCACCTGTTCTTGTTCCCTTTTGTGGTTGATGTTACTTGAGTAGAATTATGGCCAATGCTCAAGTGGACTGGGATGGGGGAGCAACTCCTTGTAAAGATCTATTTCAGGCTATGGTTTGTTTCTTTGCAACCAGATGCGCACAGAACCCAAATCACTTTGATTGGTTTATTGGATTATTATTGCGGTTAATTAACATTTCCATCTGTTTTATATAACTAATTCTGATTAAGGTATGTTGGCATGAAGATTTTTTTTTTTTTTGGATTAGCCGAAGCCGGATAACAAACCAAAAGAAGGAAAAAACAAAAAACAAAAGGAAAAAATAACACCAACATGCCAGCCATCCTTAAAGGAACTAAGTTCCCGGGAGGCTCAAGTCAGGAGAATCCACTAGAAGGTGCTCGACCACAAAGTCCGGTGGGAACGCCCATGTGGTGAAGAATTCCTCGGACGAGGCGCCACGTCTAGCCAGGCAATCCGCAACGCCATTTCCTTCACGATATATATGATGCAAAGACCACTGATCGAATGATTTGCACAAGTTCTGAATATTGAGAATGAGTCCAGCAAGAGGATGGAAAGGAGGGCATGCCTTCACTAATTGAATGACCTGCAAGGAGTCTGTGTAGCAGCAGACCTCCTTTGCTTCCAAACTGATCATATATTGAATGCCCTTGGCCAAGGCCGAAAGCTCCGCATGATTGCTGTCAAGACAGCCCAGGTAGCCGCAGCCACCCCCCAGCCAAGAACCGTCCTGATTACGAGCCACAAAGCCGAATCCTGCCCTGGCCGGCTTACCCCTAGCACTCCCATCCGTGTGAAGAATGATCCCTTCACCATTCTTAGCATTCCAGTGATCACGATGAGGTCTCATTACAGCCGGAGAATGACGACGAGCGCTGTCAATATCACAGGCCACTCTATAGATCTCCCTGACCAAGGTCCAAGTATTACTCTGCTTGCCTCTAAACACCCGCGCATTACGTTCAAGCCACACTGTCCAGATGGCTGCTAGAAAGCGAGCACCATTGGACCGCAACATTATCCACAAAAAGTTCCGGATGTTCTCCTTCTCCAGGCTAGAACAGTCGCTGGGAATAAAGATTTTCAGTTCTTTCCAAATCCAACTAGCCCAATCGCAATAAAAGAGGCAATGGTACCATGTCTCCTCTTGAATTCCACATAAAACACATAGGGGAGACGATGCCATATTTCTATGGAACCTTAGGGAGTTCACCGGGAGGGACCCATGTGAGATTAGCCATAACAGGAGTCCTAATTTTTCTGGAATTGCCAATTTCCACATCCACTGCCAATTAGAGGCCTCCACTTGGTTGTTTGACAAGAAGTGGTAAGCAGCGGCCACTGAATATGCACCTGTTTTGGATCCTTCCCAAATCCATGTGTCCTGGACAGCTTCATGGAGTTGGGGTGGGGGAGCGGAGCAAATATTATGGAGAATTTCATTAGGGACCGCTGACTGCACGTCCTCCCAATTCCACACTCCATCTATGATCACATCTTTAATTTTCAGATCAAGGTCTTGAATCTCTATAAAAGGCACCTGGCCACCAAGGTGGGTGTTATTCCACCAATGTGAATACCAAAGGGATGAGTCTCCTCGTCCCACCCGAAATCTGAATCCATTGCTAAGGATAGAGATCACTTTCTTTAAAGCCTTGAGGAGAAAAGACCTAGTGGCTGTCCTAGGAGAAGGTAGGAGATCCGCGATCTTGTCCTTTTCCTTAATCAGAATAACCCATGGCTTTTTAGGGGAGTGAAGGAAACCCCATATGATTTTGCCAAGCAGAGCTATATTCATCCATCTAGCCCGTCTCACACCGAGCCCCCCTATCTTACGAGGTGTGGCCACTGTGTCCCATCTAACTAGGTGCATGCCTTTGCCATGGCGGTCTTTCCAAATGAATTTGTTAATTCTCTTATCTATGGCCTCACACACCCCTTCGGGAATCCAATGGAGTTGCATGAAGTAAGTTGGGATGGCTGCTAGAACGGCTCTGCTCAATGTCAACCGACCCGCCTTATTGAGTAGTTTATTCGCCCAGCCCTCTAATTTGCCATCAATCTTGTCCAAGATGAAGTTAAAGTCCTGGCATTTTCGTCTCCCTATGAGCATCAGGAAGCCCAAATATTTTCCCAGGGAGTTCACCGCATGCATATCCAAAGTAGTGGCAATCCAGGTTTTCTCCTCCCTGGTGACAATAGGAGGAATATAAACTGCTGACTTCTGTGGATTTAGGACCAGACCCGAGGCATTACTGAAAACTCTTAAAGCTTTGGCAATAGTCCGGATGCTATCATGATTCACCATTGACCCGAGGATCAAGTCGTCCGCAAACAGAAGATGAGATATACCAAGCCCATTGTCGCTGAGACGAATCGGTTGCCATCTCCCCTCTTCAACTAATTTGCTCACCATCCCCGAAAGTTTTTCCATTACTATCAAGAATAGATAGGGAGACATTGGGTCTCCCTGGCGAATCCCCCTTCCCGGTTTGAATTCCTCAAGGGCGTGACCATTCCACAACACCGAATACACCGGGGATGTAATACAGAACATAATTAGCTGAGCAATATTAGCAGGAAAGCCCATCTCATTAAGAAACTCCTCAATAAAGCCCCATCGGACACTGTCATAGGCTTTAGCTATATCCACTTTAAGAATAATGGCTTTCAGCCGGTTTTGAGAACCTGATAAATGGCCAACCAGCTCCTGTAGCATTATTGCATTGTCAACTGGCCCCCGACCTGGAAGGAAGGCGCTTTGGAGAGGTGAGATACTCTCAAGAAGAACTGGCCGAATGCGGGAAGCTATTGTTTTGGTATTGACTTTGTATAAGACATTACACAGTGCAATAGGCCTGAAGTCTTTAAAGCTCGGCGGAATGGCTTCTTTGGGGATTAGACAAATGTGAGTCTTCGCAAGTTGAGGCAAGAAGTGGCTGGTCTGAAAAGCCTGTTTAACCACATCAACCACCGAAGGTCCGATCTTCTCCCAGTAATTTTTGTAGAATAACGCCGGAAACCCATCCGGACCCGGGGACGCAAAGCTATCCATACCCATGATCACCTTAGAGACTTCGGCATCTGTGACCTCAAGATTCATATCATTCGCTGTCGATGGGGACATGATTTTAAGGGAAGGCATGTCTATAGGTAACTCATCTATCTCAATAGCCTGCGACAGCCTAGGATTAGGGGCATAAACCTTCTCAAAATAATCCCTGGCAGCCGTCTGTATCAAGGAAGTATCCTCAGACCAAACCCCATTAGGAAGATGCAATCCGTGTATTCTGCCCCTGTGTCGTCTGCTGTTCGCTCGAGCGTGGAAATATTTAGTGTTTCGATCCCCTAGCTTCACCCATTTCTCTCTGGACCTTTGAAACCAATGGAGTTCTTCTTGAGCAAGAATTGCTTCATATTCCCTCTTTAATTCCCCTTCCAGAAGAAGAAGCTGAATAGAATCTACATTCTCAAGGGTACGAGCCAGACCTTCAAGGCGTTTAATGAGTTTGAATTTCTTCCATTTGAGATTACCCCCAAATGTGCGTTTGAAGTCAGTGGAGGCTCTCTCAACATTTTTAAGCTTGTGCCAAATGGAAGAGGAAGGCTCATCCCAAGCTGTCCCAACCACTTTCTCATAATCTTGGTGTAGAGACCAACTTGCCTCCCATCGAAATGGGACCTTCGTCCTCGCCGGGGGTTGACTGCAGCTAAGGAGGAGGGCCGAGTGGTCTGATCCAATCTTGGGGAGGACAGTGACTACGCCCGCAGGAAAGGCAGTAATCCACTCCATATTCCCCACCCCTCTATCCAATCGCTTTTGGATCCGATAATGACCCAGAGGCCGAGACCAAGTAAATAACGCTCCGTTGGTATTGATCGTCGCTAACCCGCAGTCGTAGAGGACATCTCTGAGGTCTTCCGCCCTAGTCCAGTTAAAAAGACCTCCTCGGACTTCATTAGAACCAACGATTTGATTCCAATCGCCCAATATTAACCACGCACCCTCGATCAACGTCGACAAACTGCGGATATCCCTCCAATTCTGATTGCGTTCCAGAAAGTGAGGAGAAGCATAAAGAGAGGAGATGTACCAGGAGAAAGTTGGCGAATAGAGCTTCAAGGTAATCATCCTATCCCTCACATAAAAAATTTGGATGCCACAATTTAAGCCATGTCTTGCCAGTACCCAAATGCCACCGGCTCGACCAACGGATTCTTGAATATAAACTTCCGAGAAGCCGGCAGCTAATAAGAAGGAGAAAGACCTTGCAAAAGCCGATTGGGGCTCAAGGAGACAAATAATATCCGGACAATAATTTCGCAGAAATTCACCTAACACCCTCCGGGTGTTCTTCCCGATTAAACCCCCAACATTCCAAGATAAAATTTTTAGATTTTGACAATCCATAAAACACAAAAATTTGGAAAGAGGGAACCTGCACACAAACCAGGTCAATTGTAGAGTGGTGAAGGGTTGGCCCCTCCATCGCTAACTCCATCCTCCATAGCCGAATCATTTCCATGGTAAGACTCCCCCTTAGTCCGAGAAGAGTTGGCTTCAGAGATTCCTCTCTTCGTGACCACCGGAGTTTCATCGTTAGACAGTGAAGGTCTCTGCCTTTTGGAGTGCGTCAGGCCACCTTCCCGCAGGTCCTTCCCTTCTACGTTTTTGGTCGAGCCCACTTTGGTTGGGCCTTTCAAGCCCATAAGTTTCTTCCTTTCCCTTTTCTCCACATTATTCGTAATAACTTGGAGTGGGCTTTTATTCCCAAGGGAGAAATGGGCTTTTAATTTGTTTTTAACAGGCAGATTTGGTTTGGATCCTGCCTTGTTCATTTCCAATCCAACACCCTTTTTAGGCCCAGATGACCTTCTCTTCACCACTTTGATCCATTCACCTCCCGAAGGCTGAGGTGGATTTTCAACTTCCTGGGTAGAAATTGTCTGCACAAGGGCAGCAGTAGATACAAGCCCGTGACTTACCTCTTTTGTGCCATCTGCAGAAACAGTAGGGGAGTCTGCATTTGTGTTGCTCTCACTTTCCATGTTTGTGTTCTCTCCTGGGTCAACCTCTTCTGAACCATCCTCCATTTTGTCTTCCTTCCCAAAAGAGGGAAATCCAGTCCTTCCATCGTCTGCATGAGAGCTGCCTCCCTCCTCCCCTATAGTCAACTTCTCCTTGGGGCAAGAGTTCGGAGTTGACTGCTCGGATACCTCTTGGATTGGCTCGAATGTGCAGCTGTGAGTAGCATGCCCATACCTATGGCACTTGGTGCAAAGAAGATGAAGACCCTCATATGCCACCTTTTGCCACCTATCCCTTATGAGAATACTGGATACCAAGGGAAGGTTGAGATCAATTTCAACACACACCCTAGCATACTTCACTCTATCTGAGCCTTTCGACATCTTGTCCACACGAATCGGCTTCCCCAGCCCTGCTGCCATGGTGGTAAGGATGAGTTCATCGAAGAACTCCATACCCAATCCAGGGAACCTTGCCCATACCACCGTTTTCTTAGGTGTTTCCGCCTCCGCAATGAAGTTTGGTCTCCATGGGCATACCGTGAGGTAACTTTCAAAAACCATCCAAGGACCATCATTAAGTACCCTTGTCCGGTCAGCCATCTGCTCGAATTTCACCAAGAAAAATCCGGCACCCATGTCCACCATTTGAAAACGATCACTGATCTTCCAAACCTTGGTCAGTCTTTCCTTTAAGGCCATGAACCCAACCTTCTTACCTAGGACAGATATGATTAGTCCATCTTCATATGGCTTGCAAAGCCTGTCATTGAGCTTGGAATCAATCCGAATACATGGTTTCAATCTGTCACCATTTAGAAACTCTAACTGAACCAGCTTGGCATTAGCTGGATCCAAAGAGAGAGGGGGAGGAGCAGCTCCTTTGCCTTCCAAAACCTTATCCCTGAAGGACACCACAGAGCCGCCGGAGAAGACAAAGGGGCGGGGCTCAGGAGGTATCGGAGGTGGCGGGGTAGGCGGAACCGGAAGCGCCATGATAGAGAGAAGCCAGAGAGAAAATTCTAGAGAGAGACAAATTCTACTGGCATGAAGATTGATACTGCTTGCATTGTGATTCTTTTCAATTCTGCGCCAAAATAGGTTTTCCCAATTGAAACTAGATTACTTGATTGGTATGGTTGGGAATTGAGAGTTTTATTTTCATAAAGCGTTTGTTTATGGACTCAGGTGTAAAAAGGGACTTGCACTGTGTTGTTACAAAATGGAAAAAAAGGCCAAATACATCCGTTTTCTTTTCAAAAAAGCCAAATCGGTCATTTTTCAGCCCTCAGTTTTGAGCCAAACGTCACCATTATCGTTTCTTTGTTGCCGGAATTTGAATATGCGCCGCGGGGTTAGGGTTCGAATTGGGGGTATTGCGATATGGGATGTGATTGAAATGAAGGGCTTCGAATTTGGGGTGATTGAAAAGAAGGGCTTCGAATTGGGGTGCTGTGATATGAGAGGTGATTGAAATTAGGGTCGGGTCGGGTTGCACACTTATTTGACAAACACGTTGGAGTGGCAGCAATTCAAAACAGATCCAGCGTGTATGGTTTAGAATAAATCATTGCCACGTCAGCATCCTAGTAAGGATTAGTGATTTTTGGACTAAAGTGGACATAATTATCATAGGCAGGACTAAATCGGCAATAAAATTAAAAAAGGACCGATTTGGCTTTTTTGAAAAGAAAATGGATGTATTTGACCTTTTTTTCCGTTACAAAATTATCGCATCTGCGTTTTAGTATGATTTGTTTAATTTTATGCTGCAAAATATCCTTCAAATTCTTAATAATGCATTTATCGAAACACTGGTTAAGAACATCAAGTATTATTAAAGCTTAGACAGGGATGAGGTAAGCTTGTGCAGTTCTCTTCGAAGTATCTTCCCAGCCGCGCTCTTTGGTATGGAGTTGATGAATTCCACTCGCCGTATCTTCTTGTACGGAGCTACCTGAGATTAGGGAATCAGCCCACCATTTGTTGGTGTCGATCAAACATGGAAAATCACATCATTAAGTAAGGAGTTGCAATCAATCAAAGTTGACTACATTTTTTTGGGGGTTGGGTGAGGAGGGAGGGCTAACAACCTGCTGTCCAATGAAGTCGATTACTTGTCCTTGGTGAATATTGCTGTTGGGGCGTCGAACCACAAAGGCCAAGGGCAATTCACCAGCTTCTTTATCAGGGTATCTGCAGTAGTAGAAGCAGAGCCGTTAATTACTTTGATAGGGGCATGTATTGGTATTTATTACAAAGAAGCAATTAAGCGAAACTGCAGTTAGCAGCTGTAGAAGAGAGGCTCAGAGGCAGGGTCATAGCAACTCCACAGAGGACAGGCGAAGCTTGCTTACGGTATGACTGCAGCATCTGTAATATCAGGGTGGGATAGGAGTAGCTGCTCCAGTTCAGCAGGGGCAACCTAGTTCAACAACACAAGAGTGTCAAGACACAGCAGATGGATGATGATTTGCCAATTTTATGATTATTAATCAAGGAGTGAGTGGTGAATGGTGATTGTGAGTTGAGATTTGTCTGTCACACCTGGTACCCTTTGTATTTGATCAACTCCTTTACTCTGCCAACCACAAACATGAAACCTTCATCATCAATGCAACACAAATCACCAGTTCTCAACCACCGTCCCTCTCCCTCTCCGTCTCCTTCTCCCCCCACCAGAGCTTCAGAATTTGCCCTGACATCCTCCACATACCCTGCACCAACTCAACTCATCCTCGTCTGTCTTTGCCATTGCCATTTCCAATACCAAAACAAGAAGATTTAAACGTTCTTTATAGTATTACTATAATCATAGATAGTACTATTACTCATTTGATCACACCTTTCATCACTGTTGGCCCTCTTATCCATAGTTCCCCTGACTTGCCAGGCCCCAGCCCCATGCCGGTTTCCACGTCAACAATCTTTGCCTCACAATTCGTCAAAAGCCTACCCACTGAACCCCACCGATGATATTCTTCAGGGCCAATTGTGTTGAATGCTGCCCCGGTTGTCTCTGTCATCCCATAGCCCTGTCATAGTTTGATTTCACACTTTCAGTATTCAGATAATTAAGAGTTACTATATGGCAACTTGGTGGTGTTTCCTAATTCCATTCCCATCTCCCACAAATAAAACTAACCAAACTACTTCACTAACCTGATAAAGAAAAACTCCTGGAAACTTCTTTGAAAATGCTTTGATCAAGTCTACGGTGAGCGGCGCTGCGCCGCAACCCACTGCCATCAGCGACCCCAAGTCATGTTTCTCCGTCAGGTCATTGTTTTTAACCATTGCCACAACGATTGGCGGCACCACCGCCAGATCCGTCACCTTAAACTTCTCCACCGCCTGGAGCATTTTGCCCAGATCAAACCTCTCCATCACCACCACCGTCTCCGCCAGCGCCACCGACTTAAAGCTGAAGAAGAATCCAAAAACGTGGAAATACGGCATGGTGTGCAGCCACACGGCCGGAGATGACCTCTTCTCTCCGCGGTGGTAGTATGCGGCGGTGATTGCGATGAAGTTTCGATGAGTGATGGCCACGCCTTTCACCTGCCCCGTCGTCCCCGACGAATACAGTATCGCTGCGACGTCGTCCTGGCTCACGCTAACGTCTGCCTCGCTGAATTCACCCGCCATCATCATGTTCTCGAACTCGTCGGAGTCTATGAGGATCGTTTTGTGGATCTGCTTTGGTAGTTTCACGGCGGTGGCTGACGTCGCGAAAGCGACCGCCGGCTTTGAAATGATGATCTGGCGAGAAATTTCGGAGCTGGTGCTGAGCGGATTGTTGGAAATTTGAATTGGGGAGAACAATTGAGAGTTTAGATGTTATTGTTCTAAATCTCGTTCTGCATTTTTTGCTTACATTACACGGTTATTTATAGCCGGAAAGATTACAGACGTGATGATATAGGGTACATTATTTTTGACAAACGAAGATACGCAATCCACACAATCTTTGAAAAATTACAATTCAAATATAACTGCTACGGCTGAGGATCTTTGATTACGGCGAGCATGCGTTGTTAGCTGCTACTTTTTGACAACGGCGGGAGCATGCGTATCTAGATGAGTTTATGTTTCAACACGGATTGGCCGGAGAGACGGCGACTCCAATGGAAAGAAGCGCGAAGTAGAGGATTGGAACGCTGGTGGAATTAGGGGAAACGACCAGGGCAACGTCACCCTTACATAGGCCAAGTTCTGTTCGCAGAGAGAAAGCTAAAGTTTTGACGTAGCGACGGAATTGCGAGTAGGAAATGCGTTGGCCGGTGGAGGAGTGGATGAGCGCGGCGCAATCCGGGCGGGGGGAGGCGAACTGGAGCGAAAGAGCATAGGTGGCGGCGGAGAGAGGGGTATTTTCCGGTGGAAGGGAAACCGGGGGGCGGAGGCTGTAGAAGGTTCTGGTATCCGGACAGAAACCGGATGCCGGGTCGGGTCTGCCCATTAATTCTGAAGAGTTCCGCCGGCGATGATTGGGTGGGGATGGCCTTGTCAGCTTCAGGTTTACCATTCACTCATCTTTTCTGTCGTCCGACTTGTATAGTTTGTTTTGTTCAGCTAACAGCCTAAAATCCATATTGGTTAATATTCTCTGTGGCTAAATTTATTTTTGTGTCCGACTCCGAGGAGCTTAATGAAACGGAAGGTGGGCCTATTGAACATTTAATCTGATAAATTGGGCCACTAAAAATGGGCCTTTAGTAGGCCAGGCCCAACGATGTGAAAGTGTGGGGGTGCAAACGATGATTAGGGATTGAGAACTATTATTGCCCCGTAATCTGTTAGCTTAATTGGCAAAGGTGGATGCATCGACGACCAAGATGAAGAAATGCTAGTCGTATATATTATGAAATTTGTGTTTTAAGTAATATTTTATGATGAATGTTGTATGTTGTGTATTCAATTTAAAAGTAGTACTTAATGAGTAAGAGGAGGAGGAGGAGGAGGAGGAGGAGGAGGAGGAGAAGAAGAAGAGGAAGAAGAGATCTCATTTGGCTATATGTATATTATGATAAAACTTTAAGTAAAAGTCTTTGTGTGAATAGTAACAACTAGGGCTGGAAATAGGCTAGGCCGGGCTAGGCCTAGGCTTGTACGGCCTGGGACTATGTCGATTTTCATAAGCCTGAGCCTGGCCTGTTACCTTTGATAGGCCTATGTTCTAGGCCTAAGCCTGGCCTCTTTATTTAAATAGGCCAGCTTCTAAGCCTTATAAAAGCCTGATTAAGCCTATTTCAGAAATAAGTTTAAATTTTTTTTTTATATATATATCCGGATGTAATCATAAGGTTGGAAGACATAATTTGTTCACTTGGACAAGTTTTCATCCAAAACTATTTATATACGGGGTTGATTATATAAGAGAAAAACTTATAAATATTTTAAAAATCTATATATGATCAAATTAATAATAATTTTTACATAATATTATACTAATAATATGACATATTCCTATGTAATAAACAAAAATAGACTAATAAAATGATAAATAGGCCGGCCTGGTAGGCCTAAAAGGCTTTAAATTAAGTCTGGCCTATGCCTATTTAGAGGGTGTTTGGATTGGCTTCTACCAAGGTGCTTTTGGCTTTTGCTTCTGCCAAAAGCACTTTTGGGGAAAAAGAAACGTTTGGTTTGACTTTTTTAAAAAAGCAGAAGCACCTCGAAAAGCTGCAAAAGTGTTTCTGGGAGAGGGTGCTTCTCCGAAAAGCAGAAGCCAAAAGCATTTCGTAAATTGTGCAAAGACTTAAATACCCTCATTACTTAATATAAATTACACTATAAATATTTCTTATTATCATATTAAGTAGCATGTACTTTTTGGTAATTTATCCATTTAAAAAGCACTTTTCACTTTTACATATCCAAACACACTTTTGAAAAAAAAGCTGCTTTTCAAACATTCCATCCAAACACAAAAGTTACTTGCTTCTGCTTTTGGCTTTCACTTCTGCTTCTGCTTTTGGCTTCTGCTTTTTTCAAAAGCCAATCCAAACAGGCCCTTAGCTTAATAGGCTTTTAAATTAGCCTAAGCCTAGCCTGTTTATAAAAAAAGTCTGGCCTGGCCTGGCATTCGATAGGCTAGGCCATAGGCCCCTGTCGGGTAGCCTGGCCTATTCCCACCCCTAGTAACAACTTATTGAATGTAAGAAACAGAGGCGGACCCAGGATGGGGGGGCCTTCGACTTGAAAATAGTAAAGCAAATACATAAACTGTGCATCCAAGAAAACTAATTTTAACAAAAAAAATTAAAATTATTCACGTCGAGTCCTCATACATTGAAATCGAATTACAATGTTATCGATGGTGACTTTTAAAACAAATCTTTCTCTATGGTAGTAACCAAAATTCATTTAGTAGTTGAGGAACTTTAATAGAAGTTGGATTTGGAATCGAAGTTTCATCATAATGATCTTTTTTTTTTAAAAATGAGTAGAAAACAATGATAAAATACTTGAATCAAATCATTAATTTTTCAGAACATGGCAAAATACTTGAATCAGACATAGTAATTAAAATTCACATTTAGACAATAAAATTATAAACCAGGATATTTATAACCGGTAAACAACCTTAGTCATCCTATTAATTTCATTTCATACAACCCAGAATGCAAATACAAGCACACATACAGATGCAGAAGAGATGTAAAATATTGTGAGGCCACATATGCACGTACTCAGTGATGATTCAAACTCTAAAGGAAGAATTTTCCTATCAAAGCTCACTGCACCAAAGTACTAGGCGATGTTCAATTTGCAGAATGTCATTGAGAAATTATATTATTGTAGCATATTGTGAGAAATCAAGTCTTGTTTCATCACTTCCTCTTGCAAAGTTGAATGAAATAAAAAATGGTTGCGACAATATACCCAAATCGATGATTTATATGCCCACAGCAAAAATCGAAAGCAATGCCAACAAACCCAAAGTTAAATAAAAACAAGAGATTCAAGAATCCAACCTAGAAAAGAAACACAAAATTTGAGATTTTGGGCAACTCAGCCTTGGCCTCGTCGGACGCAATCGCAACTAGAAACAAAAGTAGGAGAAGCGGACGACACTCGGAGGCTACGCAGCAGAGGTGGAAGAAGCAGCAGGCCAGCAGCACGGTGAGGAAGATTGAGGAAGATGAAATTTGGGACTGGGAACGGTAGCAATCGATGTAGAAGATGATGGAATAGTTTAATTTGGGGTGCCTCTAATGGGCTCAAAACTATACCTAGGTATAGTGGGCTTTACAAAAAAATAAATAAATAAATAAAAATTGGTGGGGCCTGGGGCCCAGGCCCCTTTGTGAGTCCGCCTCTGGTAAGAAATATTCAAGAAAGGAGGAGGGAGGAGGTAGTATTAAATTGACACTGATGAATTGTAACGTTTACTTTAAGGGCTTCCCCGGTTCCCCCTAATACATGTTATAAATAAATATTATTATGTTCGCATGTGTTATATGTAGGATGTTGGACCCAACCCTCTTCCTTTGGCAAAATTTAATTTCATCCTTAGAGCTTATAAGGGATATGATGATGATGATGATGATGATGATGATGTTGTTTTTATGTGAGGTGAGGCCCATCTTATAAAAATTCTTAGATTGAAAAACTAGTAAGCATTGCATGCCCAAGTCATCGTATCATCATTGAAATCAAATGGATTGATGATCAATCAATCAATGTCCTTGTAGTTTCAAGTGATTACTGTATTGTAGATTGCACATATATTTGTGGCTAATTATCTATTGCGTTCGTGATGATCCAACTCATAGAGATTAACAGGGTTGGTTATAAGGACGTTCCATCCTCAACTCATTGTTCGATTATGACATGTGACCAACTTCCTTTCATTTTGATTGGCACTACTTTTTCCTTGGAAATTAGTGCTACCCCGACGGCCCAACCGAGGATATATATTTCGTTAGTGATTTATTTTTTCTAAAGGAAATTGAAGATCATCTTATATGTACATCCACTAGTAATAAAAGAAATCATATGCAATCCAAGCATAAGACCTAAAATAATTCGGAACCATTTTCTCGTTGCTATACAGCGACTGTTTTTAATAAATAATATACTCCATCCGTTTTTTAAAATTAGCTACACTGGGAATATGACACTATTCACACAATCACTTTAATTTGAAGTTTTATTATAGTTATACAAGTTAAAATACAGTCAAGTGAGATCTTGTTAGATTCGTCTCGTCTTATAGTTTTTAAATATCAAACTTTTATAATTTTTACTTGTACCGAATTTGAGTTGTTGATGATTTAAAATGTACATTGAACTGCGTACTGTATTGGTCCGTAGCAAATAATAAAAAAAAAAAAAAAGAGAGAGGAAGTATGTATTAGGCAAATTTATTGAATGAATATGAGCTATGGGAAGTGAGGCGAGGTCGACCGATCACGATTATTTTGGATATATACTTGCAACTTAGACGTTCTAACAACCCTCTCAAGTGCTTACCCAAAAAAAACAACCCTCTCAAGTCTCAACTCCCTAGTCAAAGTCAATACTTATTGTATAACCTCCACGTGTCAATCCCATTTTGTACATGTTCCTTCCTATCTACCTAGATTTGACCTCTCTCTCTACTCCAAATCTAATATAGGCGCTAATAATGCTTTCGCTACCTCTTTTCTTTACTATTATACTCCCTCCGTCCCGCAAAATGTGGCTACTTTCTTTTAGACACGGTAATTTAGATGATGAGGTTTAGTAGTTAAAGTGGTATGAGTATTTGTGTTTAAAAAGTTTAATGAATTTTGACTTTGTTTATTTTTTAACTCTGACTTAATACTATTGTAATGATTTAATTAGAGAAAAATAATCAAGTATGATTTTATTAGAATCGTCTAAGCGTCTAGTTTTAGAATATATACTTTGTATAATTTTTATTTGTACCCATTTTAAAATATGAAGAATTAAAGTAATGCAAGAGAATTTGGGAAAAAAACCAAAAGTATATTGGGAGTTGTGCAGAATTGTAAAAATAAAAAAAAAATTAATGGAATTTGGAAACTATTAAGATTCTAATTATATTTATATTAATTTAATTTATCTAAAAATAGAAAGTGACCAAATTTCGCGGGACAATCTAAAAGAAATACTAGCCACATTTCGTGGGACGGAGCCCGGAGGGAGTACCAAACATAATCACATATATATGTGGATTATACATTTATTATGTGCTTTTTAAAAACCATAATTAATAGCCATTTATTAATAACTCATCATACTTTATTCTTTTTGTAAAATACTCTAATGTAGTGTGTATGAAGTATATAGTAGCGTATGTAGTGAAGAAAGAATTATTTGTACTGTACTGTGTGTGAGTTAGGCGGGACACGCGTCCAATCTCTAGAAGGTTTCCTCCAATGGCAATATCACAATATGGGTAATGGCGCATGGGTAGGGGCAGGCAGCTGGCAGCCCCTCTTTTCCTCTGGAGTCTGGTCCCTTCCCCCCAGCTACTGACTACTGCCGCATCTACTTTCTCCTTTTGCCTCTCATTCCCTCACATCTGCACGCGCTACGCCACCCTTCCGATCATCGCTTCTTTCCCTTTATTGCATTTTTCACTTCTCTACACTAGCTACCACTATCTCACCACCAACCGGATAATGCTCCGATTCCGCCCTATTGCTCCCAAGCCTCTCCCTACCGGCGAACCGATCACCTGCGCGCCGGTCGACCACCACAGAGGATTATACTATTTCGCCGCTGCTGCTGGAAGACCTAGACCTAAAAGGAAGTATGTTCGGAAGGTACGTGGTCGTGGAAAAGCTATTAGTACTGTGAAGAGGAAAAAGGCGGAAGGCGAGAAACCATCTCACTCGGAAAACTCGGGAATAGATGACCAGCTCCTGCAGCCGGGGAAAGCCGTTGTGACGCTGCAGCTTCTTCCGGAGAGATTTGAAACTGCAAGCGATCCAGAAATTATCGGCGACGATAAAAGCGCGCAAAAAGTTGGGGATGATAGTCGTATCAGTGTTCGGAGCGTTGACTGCTTGGTTCCGGCCGGTGGAACGGCGAGATTTGAAAGGTCTAAATCGCCGCCGGGGACGTGGATAATCGTGGAAGGTGTGATCGGCGGCAAGTGGGATGGAGATGGGTCGTTGTTAGGGTTTGGTACGGATGCGGATAGAATCAACGATCTGGAGCGCGACACGTGTCCGGGGTTTGTATCGGATGGCAGGAACAACGTGATTTGGGTGAACGAAGCGTGTAGAAAAATGATAGGGGCGGAGACGACGGAGAGAGGCGGGTCACTGTGGCTGGCTGTGAAGGCAGAATTACCGAAACACCCTTGCTGGTTTGCATGCAGAGTGATAGTTGTACATGGGCAGAATTGGAAGAGGACATTGGGAGGGGACGCGTGGCGGATGGTGAACGGTGGGTGTGCATGGAAGCTGCAGGACGTCGTCAACACTTCACTGAGTTTAGGCCTTAATCATTGCTAATTAACAACTACGGTCACGGCGGCGACCTCCAAGTCCTCGCTGCTCCTCCCCCAGAGATTTTGGTCGACGGCATGGCCAGGTGATATATGGTTTCAGAATTAATTAAAGTTTTCTTTCCCAAACCTAAATTACATATAGTAATGCTTGACAAATGATAATACCATGGAACATCAACAAAACAATCCAAAATTCTCCACCCCAGACACGTCTGGGCACAAAACTTATGGTAATTAAAGAGAATGAACTTTTTCTGCTAATATTTTATAGTAGTACCATCATAATGATGATGAAATGCTATCTAAAAACACTAATGAGGATGAAATGATGTAATCGTACTATAATGCAAGACACTATAAGATTATTACGAGTTGATAATTTTTTTTTGTATTTCAATTTTAATGTGAAATAATTAATAGTATTATACTTCATCCGTTCTTGGAAAACATTTATGTATTTCACGCAGTCCAATACACATTTTTTATGCTTAATATTTCAAATTGTGTAAAAGCAAAAATTATAAAAATTTGATATTTTAAAACTACGAGATTAGACGAATCCAATAAGATGTCACTTGACTATGTTTTATCTTATATAAGTGTGTTAAAAATTTGAATTAAAGTTACTCAATGAATAGTACTCCCTCCGTCCCAACTAAAGTGTGATGTTTGACTTTTTGACACTATTCATTATTCAACTTTGACTCAATGTTATTGTAAGTATATATTTAAAAAAAATAGTCGAGTCCGGTCTTGTTAGATTCATCTAATCGTGTAGTTTTAGAATATATATTTTACATGATTTCTAGTTGTATATATTTTGAAATATTAACAATTAAAAAAATACATTTGATTGTGTACAAAATTCATACAAAACATTTTAAGTAGGACCGAGGAAGTAACAACTATTCATCCGTTTGAATTATAGGAAAACGGAGGGAGTATATATTAAATGAAAACGATTAAATTCAAAAAATTGTATACATAAAAATATGTAATGAGTAAACTAAAAATAATTCAAAACTGCAATCGGAACATAGGCATAAATACTTGATAGGCTAGTGATTAGATTGTGTCGTGATGATTGTGGTTTTGCCCATCACACAAAAGAACATCGCATAAATCATGTGGCAAACTTCTTTTGCTTGCAGTGTTACCCCTTAAAAATATCTTCACATTTATTTTGCAGGCATTTGTAACTCATGGACTAAGATTAGGTAACAAAATTAGGTTACGTACCTAATTAGTGGATCTTGTGTGCCTAACCAAATGTCAGAGACTCGGAGTAACCGGCACAAGCAAACTTCAACAATCGCAAAATGTCCATATGGAATGTTTTACTTTCTTCCCATGTTTCAAGAATATGATTCAAACTAGTAGAATTTCTTACGATTCTAATTAAACAAACTCAATAAACCTAACCAAAAACATATCCAATAACTTTAGTAGTCAGATTATTTCATGGTCCTCCATCATCAACACATTAAATAATATTATAACATACAGCCTAGAGGCACTCTTTCCTGCTTTCTATTCAACCACATAGTTTATCTAGAACATTCATATCCATATCTCATCTTCTATTAATAGTAGCAATCATTAACCCATTTTCTTTTATTTGTTTCCAATGCAGGATGCTGGTCAAGCTAGAGTGTGGTAGGATAAAACTTGAACTAGGCACCATTACTTCATCCTAAAACTGAAAAGCTTGGTATGTTGAAGTACATATATACCTGTAGTTGTCTCGTTGTGCTCTATTGCCGTGTAACATAGAAGTATGAGGGGGGCACCCGTGCAAATGTAGCATAGAAAAATAAGCCTACACAAATGCCTGAGGATGAAATACCAATATATCAAACTGATTTGGTCGAAAAATCTATGTATGACATCCCGAGATATCTTTTAGCCCCCAAGTATAAGACAGACTGACTAACATGATGCAGGATAAATCACACACAATACATATAAGATCATTGCAGTGGCAGAATATTACACATATGATCATTGCAAGGAGAACATATTTCTCAAATTTAGGAGACCACACAACTCATAAACTTGAATTATCATCCCAGGAAACTATATATGATGCATTTACCTCAGGTAAACTTAAGCATAAGCTGTAACGTGATAGCATAATAATTATCTACTTTTGCCATAGCTCCAACAAAGGCTTCCCTTTTTGGCAGGTCAGCACACATTCCATAGCGATTTCTCTCAATTTTTCCTCGACATCTTCAATTGAATGTGATGCATCTACTAACTACAAACAAGATAACCTTATAAGAATTATTTGCCTTTGTCGTCCTCATCTACAATCTTTCATTTCACAGATTCAGATGGAGGTGAAAGAACAGGAGAGACTTTTTCTGTTCATAAGTAATAAAAGAAAAGATGTGTTGCAATCGGCACAGATCCAGGCGAGTAGAAGAATGTTATTTTCCTCATCAGCAACCAAGAGGGTTTTACTGACAACCAACTAAAAAATAAATAAACAAAGAAACTATTTAAGTGCATTACCTTCCATGTTGAATCACAAAGCATCTTATATGATTGAGCAACCCTTTTTTGAAACTCAAGCTGCTCGTACCTCTCACCTCCATAACCTCCTCGTTCAGCAGCTTTCTGTTAATTAAAAGTTCAAATTAAGTTGCTGTTCCATCAATTTAGAAAGAACACCTAAACAATAGTATGACAGGTATGGTTATCAGCTATTTGTCAGGTTCAGATCTCTCCCAAGACTAAGACACCACACTAAAACATAGTGAATCAAGCACAGCCATACAAAACTTACTTAGATTTTATCATTTCATAACATGACATTGTGAAATATTCTGCACCACGAAACAACAACAACAACAACAACAACAACAATAATAATAATAATAATAATAATAATAATAATAATAAATCTGTATTTTTCTCTACTGATAAGCAAAAGAATCCCTCTTACAACAATTTTGGATGTTATATTCATCAGTGACAATGCAGACCAAAATAATTTACCTCGGGTGAAATGTCAAGGTATACAACTACATCTGGAGCTAGCAATCCTGCCTCTGGAGCCTACAAAAGCAGGACAAATGAAACTGGAGCCTGATAAGATCCGCACCAATCGTATAATTTTTTGAACAAGAATATACAAGTTCCCTACCTTGCACCATTCGACATCAAGTCCTTTCGCAGAAGAGAAAGCAATCCCAGAAAAAGCATAGCGATCAACAATGAGCGTGATTCCACTCCTCAACTTAGATTCCATCAATGATCTAATGCCATATAGTCATTGATTAATTACAATTATGAACTTCAGAACTTGATAAAGAAGACATAATGAGTACCATGGGATAAGCAAGTATCAACAATATCATGCATACATATTAAATAATAAGACTATAAAAACAATCATTTTGTTGTTCAAAATACGTGAGTTCATTATAAAAGAATTTTGGCTGTTCGTGGCATGGTGCTTCACATTCAATTTTTTTCAGCCAGAGCCAGGGCAATCTTGTGCCGGAACAACCAGGGACTAAACGCATTGAACTATAGCAGGAAACAAGGAATTGTTTCAGAAAGAGTAAGCTTATCCAGCTTGAACAAACCGGATACAAATTTTTTGAAAATAAAAACATCAGACTTTCTTCTTAGAAAGCTTTGTCTGATTCATCCGAGAAAACACGTTATAAAAGAGAAATTCACTTTAATCCCTCACTGTGCATGTGATTGGACACCAAACATGTGACAGGATTGCACAGCCAAAACATGGAGGAACTGAGAAGGGAAAAAAAAAAAAAAAAAAGAAAAAGAAAAAAGAGAGTTGGAGTCTAGGACTAAGGCCCGGCCCTCATTTGGATGGGCTTTTAGGAAAAGTTAAAAGCTAAAAGTAAACATTGCTTCTAACAAATCACTTTTGAAGTGCCTTTTAACCTTTAAGGGTGCTTTTGCTAAACATCAAAACGTACAATAAGTATTTTATTTTTGAAGAAGCAAAACCAAAGTACTTTCCGAAAGACCATTTAATGTGTAAACAAGCTGATTAACCTCTTTTCCCAGCGATTAGCGCTGAAGAGTAGATGAATTGCATGATCATCCAAATGTGATTGATTGGATAGATAAGAAGAAATCATCTGCCCAACACCAGTGGTTCTATCAGGAAATCTCCATGATTCAACTGGATGTCCCAATTTCTCCATGTAGGATTGCAGTCTTGCACACTGAGAAGTTTTCCCGCACCTATCCAAACCTTCTAGAACAATTAATGCACCCCTGGAATCACTACTGCTACTTCTTTGCATGCATATTTCTCTGGAAGAGCACTTGGACAGGTAAGCCATGTTGCAAAGAGAGGGTAGAGAAGGTTTCACAGTTGTAGTTCCAAAATTCCTGACAGACAAAAAGAAATCATAATTGAAAGAAATTCTATCAAACTCTGATATTCCCAAAAACACAGACTACATGCCCAAACTAGAAGTTCTCAAATAGATCCAATTTACAGATTCACTTATGCCTGTCAAAAAATTAATGCAAACCAATTATAATGCACCATAAATGGAAGCAAATGAGATTTGGACGATATCAATAGTTTAAATTTCTGAAATAGTAGTTCATATCATTGATTCATTGTATTGAATAGTGAAAAACATGTTCCCTTTGTTAATAAGCTTTGCACTGAGGCTGAAAGATCTATTAACATTTGGAATTTACCGAGTTGGATTAATTAATTACACATAATGCAAAATTTATACACTTTCTATTATTATACTTCTCACTGGAGTGACTATTATGAGCTATAACACAATATCTGAGAGGTAGGCTTGTGTTTAAAGCCCTATTGTCACCTATTTCTGCAAAAAATGTTTCAGGTGCTTTGATTTATAAACTGTATAAAGATTGAAGGAATACCTAAGGACTGGATAAATTAAATAAAAGAAATACATACAAAATACTCACAATCAATTTAAACTTTCATATTAGATGATTCAAACAGTCTATAGTAATGACATTTTGTCAAACAATTTATGGGCGAGACACATACTCCCAAACTATGGTCGTTCTTATGCAAAAAAAGACAAAGAATAGTCAACGAGGAAATACAAAAAGGGAAGAGATCATGTGTGGTTAAACTTACAAAGCCTTAAAAACGTTGAAGGCAAGCATTACTCATGTCCTAGCGTTCAAGGCCTACAAATAATTCCACAATCAATTCAAGAGCCACCAAATCTTAAAAGATTGAATTGCTTATGGATGTCAGTTTATCGTAATACATATGTTGGGCAGTTAGCTGTTGCAATCAAGGGAACTACAATTATCATCTAAATTAACTTTCAAACCACACAATCAATTCTTTAATACCAGGGCCGGAAAAAAAGAAAGGTTTACTTCTGGGCGGCGACCTATTTAGGGTTTCGAACCAAAAACCAAAAGGGATCGAAACCATCGAGATCCAATAACAGAGGAGAAATTACGGCACAATATTTCAAGCCAATTTGAAATCAGAACACAAATACAACCTCTAGAGTCCGCACGAATATCTTACAACCAAGGAGTCGATAATTAAGGCAATCCCTAACACATAAACAAAAATTTACAATAAAGTTAGGGATTAACTATAAAGAAGAAGATACCTGGTGGAGAGAAAATAACAGAGAAGTGTGCTGCTCAACAATTTGAGTTTTAGATTTGGAATTGTGAATTTGAGATGAACAAAAGCTTGGCATTTCGCGGGTTTCTAGGTAAGAATAGCGCGCCTAAAAATTTTAAAGTTGGGATGGGCCATTTCCCTTAATTCTGCTACGGCCCATGGGCTTGAATCCAATTTAATACTATTTGGGTTAGTAGGTGCAAACAACAGCCCAATAACCAATCAAGAGAGGAGACCAGTGTCGTGTTCCTTTAACCAAGCAATGGCACCAATTACTTCCTTGTAGACTGTAGTAATAGTAGTATCATGTATGTTTGACTAGCTAGCTATTTTAAAGTGCATGACAAGTGACACATGTGGCCACTATGAGCTTATTTTCCTTATTTGTTTTATTTGATGACCGACCGGATGCATTTAATTTGATGATGACCTAACAATAATTAGTTTTCATTTAAAAATAATTATTCAACTAGATTTTTCACCCGCGCTCCGCGCACGGTATTAAATTTTTAAATATAAAATGATAGATATTATTATTTTAGTGTATTTATGAAAAGAATATTTTTAATAAAGTATAATTTCTATTATCTTTTTCTTGAATGATAGAAGAAATAAATTTTAATTTTTTTCATAATACATATACCACAGTATAATTCAATTTTTTATGCAAATTAAATATAAATAGAAAAACTAATCCATGATTACCACCCCTACTATTATAAATATTATATGTATAATTAAATTGATTAAGTACTTTAAAACTTTCGTCTTTCTAATTGACTTTAATTACCCGCAAAAACATGTTAATGGTATATATTATATTTATACAAAAGGAACTAAGGTAGTATTAAAAATTATTGACTTTAATTACCCGCAAAAAATATGCTGATGGTATATATTATATTTATACAAAAGGAACAAAGGTAGTATTAAAAATTATGCATGTAGATTAATGACATTAATTTTTTTGTACATAAAGTAGTATATTGAATTTTTATTACTCATGAAATACTTTTTTTTTCGGGAGAAAGAAATACTTTTTTTATGTATAATATGTTGTTTTTCATAAAACAATTTACAATAAAAATTTAAATTCTAATACTCCTAAATACATTTATTTAAAGATTTGTTATGTATTTTCTTTACTGTTTAAACCCGTAATATATATATTTTTATAAAGAAAAATAATGATGACTTAAAAGGGCAATATAGGTATCACAATAAAATTGTGGTTTCAAGATTTATTTAATACAAAATAATATTAACTCGATTAATTTAAAATGATAGGTGTTATTATTTTAATATACTTATGAAAATAATATTTTTAGTAAAGTATAATTTCTATTATTATTTTTTCAAAATGATATACGAAATAAATTTTTAATTTTTTTCATAATACATATACCAAAGTATAATTCAATTTTTTTATGCAAATAAAATATAAATAGAAAAATTAATCCATAGTTATATAATTCAATTTTTTATTTTAAATAAAATATAAATAGAAAAATTAATCCATATTAATTACCACCCCTACTATTATAAATATTATATGTATAATTAAATTGATTAAATATATTAAAAATTTCGTCTTTCTAACTCACTTTAATCACCCACAAAAATATGTAGACTGTATATATTATACTTATATAAAGGGAACAGAGGTAGTATTAATATTATGTATGTAGATTAATGACTAATAAAAATATATGTAAAAGATAAATTATAATGATATTAACTTTTATGTACATAAAATAGTATATTGAATTTTTTTTACTGATGAAATATTCTTTTTTATTTTATGTATATCATGTATTTTTTTTAAAAAAAATTAAAATAAAAAGTTAAATTTTAATACTCTTAACTATTTTTAGTCAAAATAGTACATATATTTTTTTAAAGATTTGTTTATGTATTTTCTTTACTATTTAAATCCGTAGTATATATATTTATTAAGAGAAATAATTACGACTTAAAGGGCAATATAGGTATCACAATAAAATTATGGTTTCAATATTCATTATATTATATTCTAATTAGGAATAAATGGTGGAGATTAACAGATTTTCAATCCTATGGTCATATAATTTTAGGATGAAGTGGTTTTACTTTCTAGACCTTTGATATGTATCTTTATGATAGATATGCATATCTTTGAAGTAAAATGACTATTTGAACCCATAACATATAATTTTTATAAATAGATTAATTATAAATTAAAAGGGTAATGTAGTCAGCACAATAAAATATGCTTTCAGGATTTATTATAATATAGATTAGGAATAAATGGTGGAGATTAACATATTTTCAATCCTACGGTCATGAAATTTTAGGATGAAGTGATTTTACTTTCTAAACCTTTGATATGTATCTTTATGAAAGATATGCATATCTTTGAGGTAAAATTATTATTTTAGCCCATAACATATATATAATTTTTATAAATAGATTTATTATAACTTAAAAGGGTAATACTTCCTCCGTTCCTAATTATTTGCTACATTGGGCAAATGTCAACTATTCACATGCATACCTTAATTTAAAGTTTTATTATAGTTATACAAATTAAAATATAGTCAAGTGGGATCTTGTTACATTCGTCTCGTCCTGTAGTTTTTAAATATCAAAATTTTAGAATTTTTATTTCAACCGAACTTGACTTATTAATCGTTTAAAATGTGTATTGGACTGCGTGCAGTGTGGGTCCGTAGCAAAAATTAAAAAACAGAGGAAGTATAATATAGTCAACACAATAAAATATGCTTCCAGAATTTATTATAGTATAGATTAAGTGTGGGGTTAGTGCTACGTACGATCTACGGTTATCCAATTATATTCAACCATATCTATATCAATATCACCCAGTCATTTCATAATCCCGGACAATATTACATCATCTTTGTTTCTGTCGTTTCTCCACTCCATTCAATGGTTTCGACATAAATAAATAAGCACACACAGTAATGAACCAATCGGACATACAATTTTCTTAAAAGTTTTCGTTAATTTTTGGTACAATTGGGCCATTTATATAATATTAAATTTTAGTATTGGTAATATACATATAAGATGGTTGGAATTTTTAAATACTCCAGTAATCTACTACTACTTGTGTAGTAGTAGTTGCTTCGAATGAATTGGATGCATATATAACCTATTATACACTAAGTCAATGACAAATTAAGAAATGCAAATTGCATTTAGCTATGGTGGCAATTTAGTCTAGTAGTCTACCCAAATTTCCTACACTATACACTATTTATATTTTTTTATTTTTTATTCTCCTATATTAGTCGTCACCTGCAGCCCACCATCAGATAAATAATGATTCATATTGCACAAGCTAAGGTGATTCTTTAGATCAAGTTTTGCTGTTTATCTTTCTTCATTACACCTCATCATCAGTGCTTCAGGATTGTGCTGTCAGAAAATTACAACAACAACAACAATGGAAATAGAAGGTTCAATTCATAATAACAACTACAGCTTTAAAAATGTAAGACAAAAAAATGATCTTGCATCCATGCGAAAATAGATCAGAGCATCTTATTGCTGCATTCAGAATTTGCTGACCAATTGGTTTTAATTTTTGGTTGAATATATATATATAGTTGGACGAGAGATCTGCAGAACAAGCCGCCATAGATGATTGGCTTCCGATCACTTCATCAAGGACTGCCAAATGGTGGTACTCCGCCGTTCACAATGTCACCGTCATCGTCGGTGCCGGAGTCCTCAGCCTTCCTTATGCCATGTCTGAAATGGGATGGTACGCAAACCTAATTCCCTGCAAATTAGTTAACTTCAATTTATTATTTCTCGATCACCCAAGAAGTAGTTAACTAACTTAGCTTATATGCTTTGATCCTTAGGGGACCCGGTATAACATTTATGATCCTATCCTGGATCGTCACCCTCTACACTCTATGGCAAATGATCGAGATGCACGAGATCATGCCGGGGAAACGGTTCGACCGGTACCACGAGCTCGGACAGTACGCTCTCGGCGAAAGGCTGGGGTTGTGGGTTGTGGTGCCTCAGCAGCTCATCGTCGTGGTTGGAGTCGACATCATTTACATGATCACGGGAGGCGAATGCCTCAAGAAGTTCCACGATTTGGTTTGTGGCGACGACTGCAAAAATTTCAAGCTCACCTATTTCATAATGATCTTTGCTTCTGTGAACTTTGTGCTCTCCCAACTCCCAACCTTCAATTCCATCGCCCGGATCTCTTTGGCAGCCGCGATTATGTCCGTCAGGTGCATAGTACTATACTTTTGTATCGGCATCGAACTATTAGTAGTTACTGATTTTCTTTCAAGATTCTTTTTTTTTTTTTTTTAAATTAAGCCTGTGTTGTTCAATATATGCATCAGTTACTCTACAATTGCTTGGGGTGCCTCAATCCAGAGGGGCGTGCAGCCGAACGTGAAGTACACGTACAAATCTGAGACCGCAGCTGGAAATGTATTTAATTTCTTTAGGGCGATAGGGAGCGTTGTGTTTGCGTACGGCGGCCACAACGTGGTGATGGAGATTCAAGCGACGATGCCGTCGACACCGGAGAAGCCTTCGAAGGGGCCGATGTGGAGGGGAGGGCTGGCGGCGTATGTGGTTGTGGCGCTTTGCTACTTCCCGGTGGGTCTTATTGGGTATTGGGTATTCGGCAATCAAGTAGGCCCGAATATTCTCGTCACGCTGCAGAGGCCTAAATGGCTGATTGCCATGGCCAATATGTTGGTCGTGCTTCATCTTATTGGCGGCTATCAGGTAATTCATCATCAATTCCATTATTCATTATTATATAAAGTAATTTGATTTTTCATATATAGCTTTTTTAATTTCCCCTCAATTGGAATTGAATGGTTTGAACGATGGTGTTAATTAGGTGTATGCGATGGCGGCGTTTGACATGATGGAAACCGTGCTCGTAACGAAGCTCAAGTTCAGGGCAACTTGGTATCTACGTTTCGTTTCGAGGAACATTTACGTTGGTACGTTAAACCCTAATTAAGTTTCGAACCTTACTATTGATTTAATCGGTCGTTCCAAACAACATTCGATTCCTGCTTGCAGCTATCACAATGTTTGTTGCTATCTCATTCCCGTTCTTCGGAGGCATTCTTGGATTTATTGGGGGGTTTGCATTTTCTCCAACCACCTACTTTGTAAGCCTATAATAACAAATAAATAAATTGGCAACTACATGTATACTACAACAATGCTTAGTGCAGACAACAGATATGTAAAAAATGGTTACACAACTTCTCATGTTGCAGCTTCCTTGCATCCTTTGGCTTGCTGTTCATAAGCCAAGGCGATTCACCCTATCGTGGTTTGCCAATTGGGTACGCAAAGTATTAAATTACTAGACCAATTTCAATATGTATAAATATATGTTGGTAATTTATAGATCAGCTGGTCCTAGAGAAGTGACGATGATCTTGTGTGGAATTGAATATAATGGATATATACATCAGTTTAGCATCATATTTGGGGGAGTTTTGATGATTGTTGCGCCCATTGGAGGGCTAAGGCAAATCATACTGGAGGCCAAAAGTTACAAGTTCTACTCATGACATGAGTTTTTGGAGGTATATATTATATGTTGAATTGGTCTATTTCGAAGCTAGCGATTATTAGACTCAGTCTGAGTCTTTGGTTGAAATTCGGATTAATTAGTCAATTAAGTCGTTTTTGTTTAATCATTTGTCTTCATTCTACTTGCATAAGGGAGATAGAGAGAGATTCCCATTCCCTCATTCGGAATCACAAAACAAGGAGTCAATGCATGGCATAATTAATGGAGGATATTTACAGATCGACGAGGACTGCCAAGACTGCAAGAAGCATGTCCTAACCTTACCCTGGAATCAGGATGTTGGGCTTTTTTTTTAAAAAAATAAAATATATATATATTTATATATTATTAGTATTATTTTTTAAAACGTGTCTGAATCTGTACAATTGTGTCTTGAGTCATGAGTGTATCCAAGTGCAAGTCGGATGAGAACATACCTTTTAACCATGCATGTATAAATTATATGTTTTCATCTGTTAAAAATTACACTGAAAGGCCTTATTTACATAATACTATGCATGTATTATCTTTTAAAATGTTTACTACGAGTAATAGTATTAAGCTATATTTCTATTATCATTTTAACTCAAGAACCAATATTTACGAATTTACAAACGAATTGAAGGAGTGTTATCATAATTCGTAGGAAAACATATTATTTGTAAAGGAACAGTAATTCAATATTGTCTTAGCTTGATATTTACATTTTAGTTACATCTTCATTCTTCATTTGTGTAATATGCATTCGACAAAGTTTGCATTTTATTTGGCAGACTAGGGTTTTTTTTGGTTGCATTTGACAAAGTTTGCATATTGAACAAAGTAATGCATGCATTGGAACTTCATGAGAATTTTAACAATTGCGACACACCTTTAAACAACACGAAATTATTTTAAAAAGGCGACCCAACAATAAAATTGTAAGGGTGGTGCAAATTGCAATGCTCCATTTTTTTCCCGAGATCCAATATGGCGGTCAGAGTCGTCGCAGGAAAATAAATGTTGTACTATTAGTTTCAGCGTGTGGAATCCAATAAAAGTATATACTCCCTCCGTTTAGAAAAGATAGCTACATTGGTAAAATTGACACTATTCATCTAAACACTTTGATTTGAAATTTTATCATAGATATACAAGTTAAAATATAGTCAAGTGAGATCTTGTTAGATTCGTCTCATCTTGTAGTTTTTAAATACCGAAGTTTTAGAATTTTTACTTCTACCGAATTTGAGTTATTAATGGTTTAAATTGTGCATTGGACTGCGTGCTGGGTTGGTCAGTGGCTATCTTTAAAAAACGGAGGGAGTAGTTAATAATATTAATAATATTCTCCCACCTATATTGTTTCATATCTATATGCGTACACACACATATATATAATGGAGTACATTTTTATGTATAATAATTTTTAAAAAAGAAGAATTAAAATTCTCTTTTTAACCTTTATTAATAAAGTTAAGAATAATTATTATAATACTAATTAAAAATTCTCTTTCTTTATGTATTTAATTAGGTGTATATAACACATCTTATTAATGAGGGCTCAGGCAGGAATGCGTTTTAAACGAGTAAAAAAAAAATCATAAAACTCAATTTTTTATGATGCTAATCACAATTGTTTGATTGGGAAATCGTTTGAGTGCTGGCAGCCTGTATGTGCTGGCACATTCAAAAGTGATGGGTATGTGTATATAAAATGATGTGTGAGTATAAAAAAGTGATGGATGTAGGTTATGAACAAAAAACTAATAAAAAAACAAACTACCATCTATACATCACTTTATAAGGTTTATACATCACTTTACAAAGGGCTACACATCATTTTTAGCGCTGCCTGCACCTGCTGGCAATTGTTATGTCATTACAGAAATCGGATTGGTTTGATTGTATATATGATTATCGTTAGAGATTAATCTAAGAAAAAAAACTAAAATGACGTGGATGAGAACTAGACAATAGCCATTATTGGATACTATATGTTGCATCACTTGTAATGCCATGTTGGACTTGGTCCTGCTTGATTGTCTCGTTTAATTTTTAATATCATGAAATATCCTTTTTAAAATTTTGGATTTATTTTTTAATAGAAACACGTAGTATTCAAATATAGCCATTTAGTTTTAAGCATGCAAATATGATGTGAACGTACGGTAAGACGTTGCTAGCCGTAAAAGTTGGCTTTTTTACAACTTGTCTTAACATTAGTAATAAAAATATCTATCTCCCACCATTAAGGAATTTCAATTTTACATGCCCAATTATTTGAACATCCTAATTAATTTGTTTTAAACACAATATAATCATAAAGTAATAAATATAAATACTAAGAACCTTCTGCATCATTGACTAAAGGAATGGAAAATTTGGGGAACAATACAATTAAGAATTAATGAACCCACACTCATGGCGAAGAATGATCCAAGATTTGCATACAGAAATTGCTACTACAAAATCCAAACTCAAATCGGGCATATGCCCAGCCAATTATCTCAAACAATGAAGGGGTCTACCGACCGACTAGATTCCATGTACTATGATGTACTCCCTCCGTTTTGTTAAAATTTGTAACATTTGCATAGTTGTTACTATTCACTGAGTAACTTTGATTCAAATTTTAAACACAGTTATACAAGATAAAACATAGTCAAGTGAGATCTTTTTAGATTCGTCTAATCGTGTAGTGTTAGAATATCAAATTTTTATAATTTTTACTTTTACACAATTTGAGATATTAAGCGTTAAAAACGTGCATTGGATAACGTGAAATGCAGGAATGTTAAATTTTTTGAAAAACGGAGGAAGTATCATCTATCAACACTTCAAGTTCCAAATGCTTGCATATATTCTTGGCAATTTCCAGGAAGACCGTATCCTGTACTAAATTTTTGTAATGAATATTTAAATGAAGTGTTTGAATGAGAAAAGTTTGTCACGACTCACACCATCTATTGGGGAAAATGACGACTGCCTAAGCCGCAAATTTATTACCCTAACTTCTAGGTTAAAGTCAAACTTATGAATTAGCTTAACCCACACTCACCACTTGTGACTTTTTTCAAAAATTTTTTTTTTTGCACATTTTATTAATGTCTGTTACTCTATATACAATTCTCCGAAGGATCAATTCATGACACACAATACACAAGCTAGCTCTGCCCCACTCGATTATTGACTAACTAAAAAGTCATCGAATTAAACACCACATTCGTCGTACGCAGGGAGATTGAGCCTTCAACAACTTGTGTTGAAATCCTAGTTACTATCATTTTCTGTTTTTTCCATTTATTTATACTGTATTTTATAGTGTGCGCATTCATTTTAGATATTTTAATCTTGATGCAACTAGGTAAAATTAATTTTACATGCGATGAAAATCATGACAAAGCAGAAGCAGTTGTCCTCCTCTTGCCAAATGACACCACTAATTAATTTTACCCACTTCTTTGTAATGTGCTACAGCTTATACTATATACTCCTATACTTCAGTAAGTTGAAGTGGGTATTTTAATTTATTATTCAAAAGAATCACTTGTGGCGTAATTTATGAATGAATGGCAGAGATTTCTTGCAGTTCTCGTAATAAAACAAGTTGACAATTGACCTCCGCGATGGGTTACATATATAGTAGATCGAAGAGCCACCAAAGTTTGTTCCTGAATCTTGCCTTGTCGGTTCATTTTCTCTCTCGTTTATCGCCTGGACTGATCTTTAATTCTTGACCGATTAGCAATGGCAAAACATTTCCTCACCTTACAAGATCGAAATGATTCTACTACTCACATACACGATGACCATTACTCTTATAAGAATGTCAGTTTCCCACAACTGTTCTTACACATCATATCTTCACTCAGTTTCCATTACTTAATTATACTAGTACGCAGTAGTAGACAATTAGTAGTAGTAGTATTTAAACTTCTTTTTTTCAAAGGGGATCCAAGACTCAAATTCAGAAATATTGACATCCTCGTTATCATTTTATTTTTTTCCCATTTATACTGTTATCTTATATAGCTAGTGTGTTGGCTAATTGCTGTGGGCAACTTGTTTCTTGTACTCCATCTTATAGGAAGCTATCAGATGTGCGCCAAAAATTTCTGAGTTATTGTGGATATAATAATTCATTAAATTACTGTGCTTGATTTTGTTGAGAATATGGAAGAGAAGAAGAAGACATCTGAACATGAAGGACATGCAAGAGTTGAAGGAATTGGATGAATCTTGGTCTTGGGCCTGTTCTATCTATTTTGGGCCTATTCAGTGGGCTGTATAATTAATTAATTGTGTTTGGTCCATTAGTTAGACGAGTCCAGTTGGTTGTAAGCGTTAACGCTTTTGTTGATGAGTATTTATGCTATTTGTTCTCACTGCAGTCTGTAACCGACATTCATTTTCAAAATCCACTACCACTTAAAATTGTTCATCATCTTCTCGATCCTTCCTCAAAATCAACAGATTTTGATCTCATGATCTGTACTGAGAATGCTGCAGGTGTTTGCGATGCCATTTCTTGAGATGATAGAAATCGTTCTTGTAAAGAAGCTCAAGATCAAGGCAAGCAGGTATCGGCGCTTCATTTGCAGAAATGTTTGTGTGTAACTTTGGACAACTTAAACAACTCTCGTAGCTTCATTAACTGTAGGAGCTGCTGTTTAATCGTAACCTCTTGTGCACGTTTGGGGAAATTGTCTATCAGCCTTCACAGTGTTTGTTGCCATTACGTTCCCTTTCATCAATGGGATTTTGGGGGTTTTTTGGAGGATTTGGGTTCGCTCCAACGACCTACTATGTAAGTACGCACAATACTTGTTTTTACCATGCTATATTTCGTATTTGTATAAGGATGAAATATTTAAAAAGAGGTGGGTGAGTTGCGGCTATGCACTTTGGAGGTATTAGGGATGGCAATGGGTCGGGTTTGGGTCCGCAAGACCAAGACCGGTTCGGTTTCGGGTCTGATCCGGATTCATTGCCATTCTTAGGATGTCAACGGGTCGGTTTTTTGTCCATTTTTGTAATCGGTTTTTTGTACATTTTTGTAAGACCCAGCCTTAAGTTTCTTAGGATGTCAACGGGTCGGTTTTGGGCCCATTTTTGTAAGATCCAGACCCGACTTAAGCTGGGTCTTTATCGGTTGTCGGTTCTGACCCGGACCCATTGCGGGATGCAGGTTTCTTCTATAATTTGGATTGCTATTCACAAGCCGAGGAGATTCAGTTCATCTTGGCTTGAAAATTGGGTACTTATTATTTCATATTTACATTCCAATATTTGATTATTGAGATTGGTGATAATTGAAATGTGGGAAACTAAATTACATGACCAGGCTTGCATCATATTTGGAGTAGTGTTTGACGATTGTTGCACCCATTGGAGGCCTAAGGCAGATCATAAATCATAGTTGTAGATTTTAGAAACCTGATACACACACCTTCACAGCTCCTTCACAGCATAATTTTTCTGGAGTTTCATTCTACTTCATTTCATTTTTTTTTTTCCACACATTAAATACATATGCATGTTCTTAAATACTACAAAAGATAAGGCAAGTACATTTCAATCATACCAACTATAACTACTCTAGTGAACTCATATCTTAAAAATAAGGACTACCATTCTTTTACCCAACATACATAATTAAAGCAAAATGCATCATCATAGAGTTTCTAAGAAATCTCAAATGCTACAATAATCACGTTAAAACAAGGTCACAAGTTCTACGCCGATTAACATTCAACGACAGAGAACAGAGGATAGATTCATGTAGTAATTGTAAATATGGGTAGTGGGGTTGATGACAGGTGGTAGTCATCTGGAGATGCAATTATTGTATCTGTGGCCTGTCTGTTTTGTGTTTCTGTGGGTTCTGACGTTGACAACAAAGTCCTCCTGTAGTATTCCATACATCTGTGCAGGGTGTCCAAAAAAAAAAAAAAATTACTCCACTATACGACTCCCGAAATTGTATATTACTCCTGAGTTCTGATATCTCAACTACATAACATTAACATAAACCTCTCCTCAGTCTAAAATAGTATTCCAACGAAACTGAGGAAGTATATAAATATTGGAAAAAAAGGTAAAAACGTCCTTTATCTTTCCAAAAATTTCAAATCCGTCCTTTTTCTATTTTATTACCGATTTAGTCCGCTACAAATGCTAATTATGTTCAAATCAGTCATTTTTTCACTAATTATATTCTAATTGCTGACGTGGGAAGGGTTTTAATTTAAACCTGACACGTGTGCATAATATTAGTCCTTTTCTTTTATCTTTTGCCAATTCAGTCCTAAACTTTTATTTTGTTCTATTTAGTCCTCTACCCCAATCACTCATTTTTATATTAATTGGCCTTAAACCTTTCAAATTATTTCATTTTAGGCCCAGAACCTTAAATTTTTTATTATTACTAATACATTTATCAAATAAATGCCCAACATACTTCCGTAAATAAAATTAAATACCAAACCTCATACATTGGGTTTGACCGCCTTGTTACCGGGTCTTTGAAGTTCCGAATTTTACGGACTCTCTCTAACCACCCGACCGTAACGATGGTTCATTGGTTCTGGTTTCCTTCAGCAACAATCAGCACAATCATACTTTGTGGACAATAAAATTCAGGCTATTTTTTTAATATTTTTAATAATATTAATATTTTTCAATAAAACCAAGGCTTCCTGTATCCATAACCTTCCAAAAATTCAAGTTAAATCATTTACTTTTAAATATTGCTACATCCTAAGGTAGGACGCAAAGTAAGATTCTGTTGATTGTTACTGAAGGAAACCAAAACCAATGAACAATCGGTTGCGGTCGAGTGGTTATTAGAGAGAGTCCGTAAAATTCCGATACTTGAAAGACCCGATAACAAAGCAGTCGAACCCAATATATGAGGTTTGGTGTTTAATTTTATTTATGGAAGTATGTTGTGCATTTATTTGATAAATGGATTAGTAATAATAAAAAATTTAAGGTTCTGGGCCTAAAATGAAATAATTTGAAAGGTTTGAGGCCAATTAATATAAAAATGAGTGATTGGGGTAGAGGACTAAATAGAACAAAATAAAAGTTTAGGACTGAATTGGCAAAAGATAAAAGAAAAGGACTAATATTATGCACACGTGTCAGGTTTAAATTAAAACCCTTCCCACGTCAGCAATTAGAATATAATTAGTGAAAAAATGACTGATTTGAACATAATTAGCATTTGTAGCGGACTAAATCGGTAATAAAATAGAAAAAGGACGGATTTGAAATTTTTGGAAAGATAAAGGACGTTTTTACCTTTTTTTCCTATAAATATTTATAGTGTGCAAGCGAATTGACTTTCCAGTTTCCACCATATATAATCGTCCCCAGATGTGTAAGCAAGAAGCTTTCAAAGTTGGAAATTACATCCACACACACGGTATTTAATTTATTATTATTCGAAGTCAGGGTCCTACTCCATTAGTCCAATTTCGTTGTGGCCTAATTTTATGAATGAATGAATGAATGGCTGAGATTTCTTGCAGTTCCTGTAATAAAAAGAAGTTGACCATTGACTTCCGCGATGGGTTACATGCAAGAGCCACGAAAGTTCGTTCTTGAATCTTGCCTTGTACAGTAGCTTCATTTTCTTTCTCGTTTATTGCCTGGACAGATCTTGATTCTCGAGCGGGGGGGAGGATTTTACTCTGACTAGCTATGGCAAAACATTTCCTCACCATACAAGATCGAAATGATTCTACTACTCACATACACGATGACCATTACTCTTATAAGAATGTAAGTTTTCCACAACTGTTCTTGCACATCATATCTTCACTCATTTTCCATTACTAAAAGTACGTAGTATTTAATAAATTCCTCTTCTGATCCGTACCTATATACATTGTACACACAAAATCCATACTTGCACAGGTGGATGAGAGATTGGCTGAACAAAGGGCATTGGATGATTGGCTCCCCATCACTTCTTCCAGAACTGCAAAATGGTGGTTCTCTGCTTTCCACAACATCACCGCCATTGTAGGAGCTGGAGTCCTCAGTCTCCCTCATGCTATGGCAGAACTTGGATGGTTAATCAAAAAATTTCTTACCTCTACAAATATTGAAAAATGAATTGTACTGTTGAGCTTGAGAAACTAATTAGAAAAACCACTTAATGTGTAACAGGGGACCTGGAGTTGTGTTTCTGGTTATTTCCTGGATTGCAACTCTCTACTCTCTGTGGCAAATGGTAGAGATGCACGAAATTGTGCCTGGAAGACGGTTCGATAGGTACCATGAGCTTGGACAGTATGCTTTTGGCGAAACGCTTGGCTTGTGGATTGTGGTGCCTCAGCAGCTATTTGTCGTTGTAGGGGCGGACATAGTTTACATGATCACTGCAGGAAAATGCCTCCAGAAATTCCACGAGTTGGTTTGTGGAGACTGCAAGGACATCAAGCTTACCTACTTCATTATGATCTTCGCCTCCGCTCAGTTCTTGCTGTCTCAACTTCCCAGTTTCAATTCAATCTCCATCGTCTCTTTAGCAGCTGCAATTATGTCACTGAGGTAACTAATTCGTTTAGTAACTACTGCATATAGTAACTTTTTAAAATGATGAAGGATTTTAATACATGGGTATGTTTTACAGCTATTCAACTATCGCATGGGTTGCCTCAATCCACAGGGGAGTGCAGCCTAATGTGAAGTATGGATATAAGCCAACTACTGCGGTTTTTGACTTCTTCAGCGCCTTGGGGAGTCTTGCATTTGCATACGGTGGTCACAACGTAGTGATGGAGATTCAAGCTACTATGCCATCCACACCAGAGAAACCTTCAAAGAGACCTATGTGGAGGGGAACTCTTGTCGCCTATATAATTGTTGCCATGTGCTACTTTCCGGTAGCACTTATTGGATACAGGGTATTTGGCAATGCAGTAGACGAAAATATACTCATGACACTGAAGACGCCTGTTTGGCTCATTGCCATGGCTAACATTTTTGTGGTGGTTCATCTTATTGGAAGCTATCAGGTAATTTTGCTCCAAGATTTGTGGTTTCGGGATTCAACTTAATGTAAATTCTCTGATTTGGACTAAATCCTGTAGGTGTATGCAATGCCGGTTTTTGACATGATGGAAGCTGTGCTTGTGAAGAAAATGAAGCTCAAACCAACTTGGTATATGCGCATTACTACAAGGAGTAGTTACGTTGGTGAGTAAACTGTTTGATCAGCATTTGTTCGATCTTTATATGTACCTGAATGTCTAATCTTGGGCAAATTCATGATCTTTCAGCTTTCACGATGTTCATAGCTGTTACATTCCCTTTCTTTGGGGAGATTCTTGCACTTGTTGGAGGATTTGCATTTGCCCCAACGACCTACTTTGTAAGCTACATTAGAGGATAGTACTGCTTTACATAAATGTTCCCAAGAGCAATCATGAATGACATCAAAGTGTATACTATTATGCAGCTTCCCTGCATCATTTGGATTGTCATCCATAAACCCCGAAGATTCTCCATATCCTGGTTCGCCAATTGGGTAATTAAGTAAAAAGTTAATCCAAATCACTATATATGTCAAAGTATTCATGTTTTGAGACCTGATCATGTGGAGGGAATACCTCAGTTTTGCATCATTTTTGGGATAGCGATGACTATTGTTGGACCCATTGGAGGACTGAGGCAGATCATACAGAAAGCGAAAGACTTCAAATTCTACATATAACAGCATTAGCATGTATGGAGCTCAGGTATTCATCGGCTATATTCATTTCAACTTGGATGGATCTTGTAAAGATAGGCAACATATCAATTCTCTGTTTTCGTCTTAAATTTGTGAATTGTTTGCAGAAGATGCAGATGATGGATGTATATAGAGCCATAAGACTATAAGAAAAGATCTCATCTAGCAGCACCCAACCTGAAGCGGCAGAAAACTATGGACTATTATGTGTTTCCTATCATTATTTTGTAATTTATTTGTTGCGGAAGTGGGCCCAAAAACAAACCCAATTGTAAACCCAAATTAGTCAAATGCAGCAAAATAAACAAACACGGAGAATTTACGTGGTTCGGTCAAACCGACCTACATCCACGGGCAAAAGGAGAAACAAATTTTCACTATGAGGGGCAAATATTACAAAAGGGTTTGGACAATAATTTCCGGACCCACAAAACCCACTCAACAAATGTAGATTCTCACAAAAGAAAAGCCTACCAAAACACCAGCCTAAGACTCTCTAAATTCAACGGGCAGAAGAAGACATAAGCTGCTTTTGCTAATGCTCCTTCGCTTTGCTGAATTGGTGTGTTTTATTCAAAGGATAAAGGCTGTATTTATAGGAGAAAAAAAGACATGGGTGGCTTTGGGACTTCCGATGTGGGATGCAAAATCAATCCCACCTAACACTCACGTGCAGGCACCACCTAACAAATCTCCACCTTGGTGCCAAGCATAGTCGAATGAGTAGGCTCCACCTTGATCTCAAACTTCTCCATGAAAACAAATGTACGCAAAACATGCACATAAATGTGCCAAATGGTACTCCAACTCTTCTTTTGCCTCCAAATTTCCCACCACGGGAAAACAAAATGCCTCGAAGAGGCAGTCAACAGCTCAAAACATTTAGCAAGTCCAAGCAATGTCGAAACTTGCTATGAGGTACAGGTTTAGTGAACATATCTGCAGGATTGTCTGTCGTAGCAATCTTCTGCACTTTGATCCTCGATTCTGATCTCAGAAAATGATATCTTACATCAATGTGTTTGGTTCTCTCATGATGAACATGATCCTTAGCCAAACATATTGCACTGAGATTATCACAAAACACAACTGCTTGATCTTGATGTAGACCGAGATCACCAACCAGTCCTTTTAACCAAATTCCCTCTTTGGCAGCCTCTGTCAATGCCATGTATTCTGCCTCCGTAGTAGACAGTGTTACTGTAGCTTGCAAAGTTGCTTTCCAACTGACGACAGAGCCTCCAAGAGTGAAAACATAACCAGTCATTGATCTCATGTTATCCAAATCTCCAGCATAATCAGAATCAGAATACCCAACCACCGAACACTGCAAGTCGCCTCCATAGATGAGACCAACATCAGATGTACCTCTCAAGTAGCGAAAAATTCGCTTCACAGCAAGCCAATGCTCTTTTCCTGGGTTCGCCATAAATCGGCTAACCACGCTGACTGCCTGTGCCAAATCAGGTCTAGTGCATACCATGGCATACATCAAGCTGCCCACTGCACTAGAATATGGAACCTTTGCCATATACTCCTTCTCAGCTTCAGATTTAGGTGCAAAGGTAGCTGAGAGTTGTGTATTAGTAGCACATGGAGTATTCAAAGGTTTCGCCGAAGACATTCCAAACTTTGACAGAACCTTCTGGATGTAGCTTTTCTGTGACAAGAAAAGCTTCTTCTGATCTCTATCTCGATAGATCTCCATCCCCAGAATTTTCTGCGCTGCACCCAAATCCTTCATATCGAACTCTGCACTCAGTAGACCCTTTAATTTCTGAATATCGGCCTTGTTCCGTGCAACAATGAGCATGTCATCTACATACAGAAGCAAATAGATGATCGAACCATCTTCCAACTTCTTGTGATAAACACAACAATCATATGGACTTCTGTTGTAGCCAAGCTCAACCATATAGCTATCAAATCTTTTATACCACTGTCTCGGAGATTGCTTCAGACCATATAATGGTCTCTTCAATTTGCAAACATGGTTTTCTTTTCCTGGTACAAGAAAACCTTCAGGCTGAGACATATAGATCTCATCCTCCAATTCCCCATGAAGAAAGGCTGTCTTCACATCTAGTTGTTCGAGCTCCAGATCCTGATGCGCTACCATAGCCAACAGGACACGAATGGAAGTGTGTCTGACCACAGGTGAGAAAATCTCGTTGTAATCAACTCCTTCCCTCTGAGTAAATCCTCTAGCAACTAGTCGGGCTTTATATCGTACGCCCTCAGTTGGTGAGACACCTTCCTTTTGAAGATCCATTTGCAAGTGACAATCTTCCTTTCAGGTGGTTGTTTGACTAGCTCCCAAGTGGCGTTCTTATGTAACGACTCCATTTCATCTCCCATTGCAGCAAGCCACTGTACAGACTCGCCACATGATACGGCTTCGTTGTAAGTGGAGGGCTCAGAATAATTTAAATCTTCAGCTGTTTGTAGAGCATAGCAGACAAAATCTTGATATCTGCTAGGAGGTTGGACGCCCACCCTTCTAACACGATCATAAGCGATTCCTTGCTTCTGCACATCAGCTGAACTCGATGGTAGGTTGGTTTCAGGTGGCTCAACTTCCATTAATTGATTAGAATCCAAAGACAGTTCCTTCTCATGCTCAACCTCTCGTTGTTCATCTGAATCATCAGGTGAAAGTTGAAGCTCCACCTTACTGTCAGCACCCGAATTTTCTGACCTTCGTAGGCTGATTGAGGATAGAATTCTCGTCAAACACCACACTTCTGCTCAAAATAACTCTTTTCTCAGAAGGTGACCAAATTCTGAATCCTTTGACTCCATCTCCATACCCTACGAAAACGCCCTTCTTTGCTCTGGGCTCCAGTTTTCCCTCGCTTACGTGATAATAAGCCGCACATCCAAAAGATTTCAAATTCGAGTAATCATAGGAATTACCCGACCAAACCTCATAAGGAATCCGACAATCAATTCCAGTATGAGGTCCCCGATTGATCAGAAAGCAAGAAGTGTTAACTGCTTCTGCCCAAAAGCTCCTTGGCAATCCAGAATTTGAGAGCATGCAGCGTGCCCTCTCCAAAAGCGTCTGATTCATACGCTCTGCCACTCCATTTTGTTGTGGAGTGTTCCTGACTGTGTGATGTCGTGCAATTCCATTGTTCTTGCAGAACTCATTGAATTCCCTCGAACAGAATTCCAGACTATTGTCAGTTCGAAGCCTTTTAATCTTCTTGTTGGTATGGTTCTCTACCAACGTCTTCCACTGCTTGAATTTCAAGAAAGCTTCGCCCTTTTCCTTCATCATGATTACCCAAGTCATCATTGAATAATCATCGATAATGGATAAAAAGTATCTGCTGCCCCCAAGCGACTCAACTCGTGAAGGACCCCAACAGTCAGAATGAATGTAATCCAACGTTGACTTCGTTCTGTGAGTTGCCTTTCCAAATTTGGTACGATGTAATTTACCAAATGTGCAGTGCTCACAAAACCTGAACTCAGCTAACTTGTGACCTTCAAGAAGACCACGACTTGACAGGATCTGCATTCCCCTCTGACTCATATGCCCAAGTCTAATATGCCATAGCTTGGACATATCAGAAGTATTAGCAACAGCAGCTACAGAATCTACTACAGTAGATCCCTGCACAACATACAGAGATCCATGCAAGACTCCTTTCAAAACCACGGACGATCCCTTCATGATGTAGAGTTCTCCATGCTCCCCTTCGTATCTGAAACCTTTATTGTCAAGGACTCTTAAGGATATCAGATTCTTCTTCAGCTTTGGAACATGTCTGACATCGTGCAGAGTTGCAATTTCACCGGTATGTGTTCTAAGCTTGATAGAACCAATCCCAGCTGTCTTACAGACAGAATCATTTGCCATAAAAACATTTCTCCATCGACTGGTTCGTAGCTCGAAAACCACTCTTTATTAGGACACATACCATATGATGCTCCAGAATCAAGAACCCATACATCATCTTGCGATGGTTGCACGCTTGTGACCAAAGCCAAATGATTCTCTGGATCTGTATCGCCGTTGACCGCAACAGAGACGGACTCCTGTTGCGTTCCCTGTTGTTGCTTCTTCATCATCTTGGAACACTGGGTCTTCCAATGCCCTTTCTCTTTACAATAATTGCATACATCACCTGGCTTGGGACCTTTAACAAAAGACTTTTTCTTCTTTTGTTTTACAAATTTTCCATGTCCCTTGCCACTGCTAACAACGAGCCCAGCAGCCTGGTCATCTACATTACTCGAAGATGCCTTATGGCGCAATTCCCTACTATGCAGAGCAGCACGTACATCTTCCAAACTGACAGTATCTTTACCAACTATAAATGATTGTACAAAATTTTCAAATGATAGTGGTAAAAGATACTAATAATATCAATGCAGCATCTTCGTCCTCGATAACGACATCAATATTACGCAACTCCAGCAAGATAGTGTTTAATCTATCGAGATGGTCTCGAAGAGATGTACCTTCCTGCATCCGTAGGCTGAACAAACGTTGCTTTAATAGCAACTTGTTGGTTAAAGACTTAGTCATGTAAAGACTTTCTAGTTTTAACCACAAACCAGACGCCTTTGTTTCCGTCGCAACTTCGGTAATGACATCATCTGCCAAGCACAGTAAGATGGTTGAATGAGCCTTCTCCTCCAGGCTCACCATCTCAGCATTATCTGGATCTACCTTTTCCTTCAATGGAGCCCACAGACCTTGTTGTTTTAACAAAGCCCGCATTTTGATTTGCCAAAGGCTAAAACTATTCCTCCCCGTGAACTTGTCAACTTTAATATTTATGGCCGACATTTTGCTAACAAGAGGCACAAACAAATCTCACAAAAGGGTAGCTTAACCGAGATGCGTTTCTGATGTGGAAGATCAGATTAACTGCGACCACAGAGCATACTACGCAATCAGGGCTCTAATACCAGTTTGTTGCGGAAGTGGGCCCAAAAACAAACCCAATTGTAAACCCAAATTAGCCAAATGCAGCAAAATAAACAAACACGGAGAATTTACGTGGTTCAATCAAACCGACCTACATCAACGGGCAAAAGGAGAAACAAATTTTCACTATGAGGGGCAAATATTACAAAAGGATTTGGACAATAATTTCCGGACCCACAAAACCCACTCAACAAATGTAGATTCCTCACAAAAGAAAAGCCTACCAAAACACCAGCCTAAGACTCTCTAAATTCAGCGGGCAGAAGAAGACATAAGCCGCTTTTGCTAATGCTCCTTCGCTTTTGCTAACACTCACGTGCAGGCACCACCTAACATTATTCATTACTTATGTGATTGTGTATGTACAATTAAAGAATTCATTATTTTAGTCAGTTTGGTTTTATTGGCAAACTCCGCCAATAAAATTCTGTAATGTCGCTTGCAGCAAGAGCAGTGCATTTTCTGCAATTATTCAGCAACTCTTTGTCTTGACTGTTTTCAAAGAATTTAATGGACTAAAGCTAAACATTACAGTTGACCTATGAAACTCGGACACTCTACTTAGGGTTGAGAATCGTTTGGGGACACGATTCTATGCCGGACACGACACCAGACACGTGTCGGATTCCGTGTCCGACGATCCAACACTGACTCGACTCTTTTGGGAATCGCGAACCGACGACGGGGAGCGGCAGAGCAGGCGCACAGGGTGGGAGAGGTGGGCGGCCAGCACTTCGCTGTGTAAAAATCAGTAAGGTAGCACGGGAAGAGAGAGAGAGAACATTGGGGAAGATGAACAATAATAATGAATATGGGGAAGTGTGAGAAGGTTGTATACTATAAGTACTACTTATACTATTATTTTTATTAATTTTTAACTTTCTATTCTCAATAACATTTACTACAAAAAATTTATTAATTTAGTCTATTCCTATCCTCCACTCGAACTTGCTGGCAAAGAATTTCTATAAAAATTTATTCTCATTTCTTATAAATCAAAACTGTATTATTATTATTATTATTATAAATGAATTGAGTGTCCAATACTATTTTTCGGATACTCCGAATCGTGTCCGTGTCTTGAAAATGGTCAAGACACTTGTTTGACCGTGTCCCCGTGTCTCCAAATTTTAAAAATTGAGTGTCAACTCCTCTAATTCCCGAATCGTGTCCGACACTCAAAAGAGAGTCCGAGTAACATAGCAGTTGACAGTTTAAACTTTTGTTTTCGAAGGGGAACCAAGACTCAAACATAAAGCATGCACTGCAACTTTCTGGCATGCTCCATCAATGAAATGTGCATTATAATTCGTAAGGCCATGGAAGTATGATGGATTAATGATAGTACATTATTGACACTTGACGATTGACTCTATAGGAAGTTCTTGAAGTTGTCTTCATAAATTGTCATCCTTGGGAATTTGGGATATAGTATAACATTATAAGTATACCTGATGTCCTGATCAATGCAGAACAATTCTCCGAGGTAGTAAGGTACGATATAAAGAGTACTTAATTAAGCCTCACGGTGTGGAAGACGATATATATTGCTGAATGGAATGGAATGGAATATATTAACGTCAGGACGACAATGACAATAGCCACTGAGGTGATGGAGGAGGCCGCAGTGTGGGACAAGATATATATGATGATCAAAATTCATATTTCAAAGTCAAAAAGGACCAAAATGGAAGACCATACATATGTGTAATAATAAGGTTCTGGAAGTCCTCTCCACTGTTACAGACAAATTAACGCGTTCTCAAGGAATCTTAACAAATGCTGCAGGCCGTAATTGCTGAACCGGACCTGTACTACGTTTTTCGTTTATAATATTCTACACATTTAGACTTGGACTTATTTGGTTAATTTAAGAAATCTCCTATGGCATGTCTGAATCATGAACATTAGTATATAATCATCAAGTCTTTTTCATTAGTTGTCATAATGTCACCAACTCGTCTTAAGCAAGAATAAAACATTGATTAATGTTCTCCTCACTCGTCAAGTCAAGCCTTACAAGAGTATTATATTATTAGCTTTCATCCCCAGGCTTGTTCAGAGTGCAGAACTGCAGATCCAGATATGGCAGGTGAAGATCAACTCTTTGGCAATAAGTACTACTTTAAAAATGTAAGCTTTTGTTCTTTTTTCATGTACACGTGAGGAGGCCCTTTTGAGTGTACTTCGTGTTCAATGAAATGAAGCTACTAACTCTTATATGTAGGCCGACGAGAAATCCGCTGAGGAGAAGGCAATAGACGATTGGCTTCCGATCACATCCTCCAGGACTGCCAAATGGTGGTATTCTGCTTTCCATAATGTCACTGCTATCGTTGGAGCTGGAGTTCTCGGCCTCCCTTACGCCATGTCTGAACTCGGATGGTAAAAAATTTCGATTTAATTGGAAAATTTTGGTCAGAAGAAGCAAGTGATGAGTGTTTGTTTGTTTGTGTCTTTTGTGTTGCATCCTCATTCCTCAGGGGACCTGGAATTGCAATACTGATCATATCCTGGATCGTCACGCTCTACTCTCTGTGGCAAATGGTGGAGATGCACGAAATTGTACCGGGGAAACGTTTTGACAGGTACCACGAGCTGGGACAGCACGCCTTTGGCGAAACCCTTGGTCTCTGGATTGTGGTGCCTCAGCAGCTGATTGTTGAAATTGGTGTCGACATTGTTTACCTAATCACTGGAGGAAAATCCCTTCAGAAATTCCACGAATTAGTCTGCCGAGATTGCAAGGGGATCAGCCTCACATACTTCATCATGATCTTCTCCTCCGCCCACTTTGTGCTGTCACAGCTTCCCAGCTTCAATTCAATCTCCGGCGTCTCCTTGGCCGCTGCAGTTATGTCCATGTGGTATGATAAAATACTGCCGCCATCATCTTTTTCCCCAATGATTTTTATTCGACTCACAAACATGTACGTATCTATTCTGATATGTTATTTGCAGTTACTCAACAATCGCGTGGGGTGCTTCGGTCCATCACGGACTGGATTCCGAAAAGCAATACGGGTATAGAGAGGGGAGTAAAGCGGATACGGTGTTCAACTTCTTCAGTGCAGTGGGAACGGTTGTTTTTGCATACGGCGGCCACAACGTGGAGATGGAGATTCAGGCGACGATGCCATCCACACCGGAGAAGCCTTCCAAGGGGCCCATGTGGAGGGGTGTGATCATCGCTTATGTAATTGTTGCCCTGTGTTACTTCCCCGTGGCTGTTCTTGGATACTGGGCTTTTGGGAATAAAGTCGGCAGCGACATCCTTGTCACCCTGGACAAGCCCAGATGGCTCATTGCCATGGCTAACATGTTCGTCGTTGTTCATCTACTTGGAAGCTATCAGGTCTCTGCTCGGTTACCATAAAATTTGGGGAATGGGAAAAAGGAATTGAATTGGGGGCATTTAGGTGGTTACTTATTATTTAAGTCTAGTAACTACTGATTTGATCTGTGCAGATATATGCAATGCCGGTGTTTGACATGATGGAGAGTGTGCTTGTGAAGAAATGGAATTTCAGACCAACTTGGTATCTGCGTTTTTTTACAAGGAATGCTTATGTTGGTATGCAAGCAACATATCCTCATTACTTTCTGTCTCTGGTTTTTCTGTTTGCATAATATAATGTGTAATGATTTGTGGTTTTTGGATTCTTGGTTTCAGCTTTCACTCTGTTCATTGCTATTACATTCCCATTCTTCGATGGGCTTCTGGGATTTTTCGGAGGATTTGCATTCGCGCCAACCACATACTTCGTAAGCAACTAAATAATAACAACACATAATAGTATCTGTGAGTGCACATACACATCTGGACCAACATTGTGAACTAATTAGGATGGATGTCTATGTACTATTTTGCATTGCAGCTTCCTTGTATCATATGGCTCGCGGTCTGCAAACCAAGAAGATTCAGCTTATCCTGGTTCGCCAATTGGGTATTATTAATTGCGCGACTCTTGGCCTTGATCTTGAATTAAATACTACTTCACTATATATGTGTTGTGCCGCCATATGATGTGAGAGAGATGTGGTGTGGTGGTGTGTTGGCAGGTATGCATAATATTTGGGGCGATGCTGATGATAGCAGGACCCATTGGTGGGCTGAGGAAGATCATACTCCATGCCAAAACCTACAAGTTCTATAGCTTTAGCTATGGCGATCAATGGTAGTTAGTTAGTTCTGCCTTTCTTAACTAACTATTGCCAGCTGCGGTGCCCCTCCCTTATACATGATGATGCATGTTGTTCTGTGTAAGAATCCGAGAACCATGGAAGATCCTTGGCCTGTAAAACTTATATAAATAAATAAATTACTAGTAAAGTAATAGTAGTAGTAACTAGTTAATTACGTAGCTGCCTATTTACTTTAATTTGCCAGAAAAAAGGGATCACTGGAATGTTTCAATGAATAATGATGTTGGAAGTCTAAATGTCAAAGACACCATTCCAACCATGCTGCAAATTGAATGACTTTACTATTAGTATTTCTTTCTCTCTCTCTCGTTTTACATAAACGGAAAATAGAGTAGGTCAGAAATTGGAGGATTGGTATGATTAGAGTACTAATTGGGATTAATCTACCACTATATCAACACCAAAAAAGTCAGAGAATCTGACACCAAGCAAGTATGCTTTTTCCTACGGACAATGTGGACGTACTCGGTACTGCTATTTGGTCCATACCCACTAACTTAATACTCCCAATTAAAAAAAATTGAATCGGATTTTGGCTTTTGCTAAAGGAACACGGAAAGAAAAAAAAAAAAAAAAATACATACAGAAAAACACTAGAAAAGTAGTGGTGTATTTGAATGTAATTTAATAAATAAATCAATCAATAAAGCATTTTTAAAATTCTAAAACGGGGTTTCCTAAGTAACCACTAACCAATAGGGATGGCAATGGGTCGGGTCTGGGTCGGTTCTGCCAAGACCCAAGACCCGACCTAGGGCTCGGGTTCGGTTCGGTTCCGGGTCTGACCCGGACCCATTGCCATCCTTAGGGATGGCAACGGGTCGGTTCTGGGTCCATTTTTGTAAGACCCAAGACCCGACCCAAGCTCGGGTCTTTCTCGGTTCTTGGTTCTGACCCGGACCCATTTCCATCCCTACTAACCAAGCGTCTACAACAATGTTATTTTTTTCTCGTACGTTATTTGAAAATACATAGAAACGACGATCGTTACTAATGGAGTTAAGAGATAAGAATAATAATTTATGGTGAGTGACAAAATTGAACATAGGATAAATCACATAGCTAGCATATTTAAAATAAGAATAATAATATATTTTTTTTGTTCTGATATTTTATTAATAAAATACTACATTGAAACGATCACTACTAAACCTATTGGAGAGAAAAACTAAGAATAATAATTTGTGGTGAGTGACAAAACTAAACATAGGATGAATTCACCAATTCAACCAAACGCAGTTGGCCAGAGTGGTATGGCGCTCTGATAACTTAATCGAATGTCTCGGGTTCGAGCCTTTGTGTATGCAGAATTCTGTTTCGGGAGAGACAGCCCTTCAATGCCCACCAATCCTCGAGGGATTAGTTTTGGGCCTAATGTGGCCTGAGGATACCCGGTACACGCCAAAAAGAATTTACTAATTCGGGATTCCCTATTGATTGATCATTTTAATTTTATTATTATTATGGGTGTTGGGCTTGTATCAATATCATCAATTCTACTAGGACTACTACTTAGAAGTACTCCCTCCATTTACAAAGATTGAAACGGACCCACAATGCATGCAGTCCAATATAGATTTGAACCACTAATAACTCAAGTTCAGTACAAGTAAAAATTATAAAAGTTCGATATTTAAAAAATACTCGACGAGACAAATCTAACAAGATCCTAATTGACTATATTTTAAATTGTATAACTATTATAAAACTTTAAGTCAAAGTGCGTGTGTACTCAACTTGTAATATGTTACAATCTTTAAAAAAAAGTACTCCCTCCGTCCCATTCCAAATGTCCTACTTACTATTTTTGGATGTCCCATTACAAATGTCTTCTTTCTATAAATAGAAATAATTTTCCCCTCCAACAACTATATGGACCCCACCATATACTCACAAACCAACTTTACCTTAATTCCCGTGCCCAACAGTAACAGGACACTTGGGGTGGAACGGAGGGAGTATTATGTTTGCCTAAATCATAGTAATATATTGAATGTAAATCATAGGCCCGGCTGTAACCAAGTCCAAACTCCAACCCAAACATTACTAACATACTATTCACCAAAAAAACGGGCCCGGCCCAACTCACCAAACTCCTTTTTTAAACCTTTTAATGCAAATTGCAATCATGCCCTTGTGGCCTTGTCCTTCCTCATTCGTTTCCTTTAATTTTTCACAGTACGTGGTGAGTACTGCAGGTGACTAAGAAAGTGACAATATGATTGAATTGACTGACGACTATTCAATTTTGGCGATGAACAACTAATTAAGTATGTAGGTGTACGTATAGTAGTCGCTCAAACATTTATATTGGACTTGGAATAACCACTTCTTTCTTCCTATATTGGAAAAATATTACACACTCATTTAATACTCTATCAATCCCTCAAAGAATCAAAGTTTGGCTTCAACAGATTAATTAAACTTTTTCCAGTGAAGAAGCTTTCTTAAATTAATGTTCCAACTTAAATTCAAAATTCATTAATTGCTCCGGTCGTACGTCAACTTACTCAATTTTACTACTACTTTATTGTTCAACCTAGTAATAGTAATAGATAGCTCTTAACTCGGGCGGGGGTACGGTGTGTTAATTAAAGCTGCTACTTATTAATTTTAGACCATGCAGCATGTCAATTTTGTGATAATTAAATTGGGACTCTACTCCCACTCTTGATCACTTTTGATCATAAAAGGTAATTAAGGGTTTGATCATTAAGCTAAACTCATCGAATTAGATGACGACATGCATGCATGCAGGCTGTATGTATGTACGTACGTGAAAGTTGCAAGCCATCGAGATTGATTTTGTGATGTACACAGATTAAGATTAATATGCGAGCTCTCTCATCTACTACTATATCTTTATTATTGCATACTAATCGAGATTCTTTCAACTATTTCTATCAAATTAGTAAATTATTACACTCCAATATAATAAAAATTGATTGATTTCGTCCCACTACAATGTGAATATAATGATTAAATGGGGCCTTAATTAATAGATAAACAATTTTTTCGTTTTGTGAAAACCGCAAAAACCCAATTAAACTGCAGGTGTGCTTTTGCTCCTCCACAACCTTTGGACATTAAAGTTGACTTCCCAATTACCAACCCAAAAACGTAGTAAATTATATAACTACGAGGTTGCAAAGAAATTACCTTACCCTGGGGTCAACGGATTCAGTGTCAACTACTTCCTCCGTTTTTTAAAGATAGCTACGGACCCACTCAGCACGCAGTCCAATGCACATTTTAAACCATTAATAATTCAAATTCGGTACATGTAAAAATTCTAAAAGTTCGATATTTAAAATCTACAAGACGAGACGAATCTAACAATATCACACTTTGCCATATTTTAACTTGTATAACCATGAGAAAACTTTAAGTCAAAGTATATAAGTGAACAGTACCCATTAGTCAACAGTAGCTAACAAAAAAAACGGAGGGAGTATTATAGTTGCTTTACTCTATGTACTTTAACAAAAAAAATAAAATAAAATAAGAAAATAAAAAAAAAAAAAAAAATCAAACTGCTGTACCACGGTCCTGTACGTGGATAATGCGTGATTCACAAGTTAAACTTTTTAATTATATGGTGGTGAAGATTAATTGTCACATTCTTTACTATTTAAATTGTACTAGCTAGTATAATTAAAGTAGTAGCTAGTATATTTATTTGTTTAATTGTTATATATATAGTATAATTGAATTGTAAATTTACATTGATATGTTTCTTAACAGTCTAAAATAATATCTAAGTGAGATGAAAATAATATTTAAGAATTCAGGATATGTTAATAAAATCCACTGTAAAAGTTCATTTTACACAAATTATAAAGGAAAAACAGGGAGGGATATGGTGCCAGTTAGGAAATCGAACCCCGAACATAAAATCGAAAATCAGAATATTTGACCGTTTGAGCAAGTCTTCATCCCACTCACTCTACCGACACTCACTCTACCGAAGTGAAGAATGCATCAATACCACTATATATAGATAGCCCACAGATAATAATTTTAGATAATATGTATGTCACGCATGACTTTTCTTTAATTTGAAGGAAATAGTAATTGATCAATTATGATGACGAGTAATAAAATAAAATAAAATACTAGTAGCTAGCTAGGTTGGAATAAATAAGCTAAGCCCCGCCCCCACCCACCCCCCCCCGGGGGGGTCTTTGATATTTCTTGTTAATATGGAGTACTAATATCAGTATTCCATAAATGTACAGAGAATACTGTTTAGTCACTGTGAGTGAAATGCTGATCATGACTTTAATTTGAAGTCTATTAATTCCCATGGCCGGGATGTATTTATATTTTCGGGTGTAAGGTTAGTTATTCTCATCAAGGCCTTTGCCTTCCCCGCCCGCACCGACAAATTAAAGCAAGCTAAGTACATTTGATATTATACTCTACATATATACTACTCCATATATATAAATAATTATGGATGTCGAAGATCAAGAAGCTGGATCATATGGTGAACAAGAAAAACGGCTGTTTAACTGCAAGAACTACGACTATGCCTCCCCCCAAACTGTAAGAACTACTCGATCCGATCCACAATCCTCCCTCCCTCCCTCTCTCTCTCTCTCTCTCTCTCTCTCTCTCTCTCTGTGTGTGTGTGTGTGTGTGTTTATTATGCAACAAATTAAAGCTTTAGAAATTATTTTGAGAGGACGCGCGGTGTGTAGTTTCATGCATGATGAGCAGAAAACAAGTTAGGGTAATTAATTTGGGTGTGTGCAGAACAGCACATGACATACATGAGATGTTTTTCTTTTGTGATATAATAATAATAATAATGGCATTCAATTCAATTCAATTCAATTCAATTCCACCAACTAAATTTGGTGTACCGTAGCAATTATGATTCTCCACCTCTCCTCCCCTGAACTCTTAAGGCCCTAATTATTTATGGTTATGAATTATGATACTCCTATTATTCATTTTATGCCTTTTTTTTTTTTTATCAACATCTAATTTCTTCATTCTTTTCTTCTTCTTCTTCTTTTATTACCTAGCTTATATAGTAATTAATTGTAATATATAATAGTACTACCTAGCTTGGTAATTATGGTTTTTTTTTACTATTTGGATTTCGCATTTTAATTAACCATTTGTGTTTATACTTAGTGCATATATATATTAGTTATAATTATTTTTTTTTAGAAAAAAAGTTTGGTTGGCCCTTAAAAAATAATTTAAAAAGATAAAGAAAAAAAAGAAGTAAGTAGATGTTCATATTTGATTTGGTTAGTCTAAACAAATTGCTTATGAATATTTACATTTTTTTAATACAAACATGTATTGCTTACATTTTTTTAATACAAACATGTATTGATACACACCTTATTAAGCATATACTATAAGGGTGGATTGAATGTGTGTAGGTGGACGAGAGATTGGCCGAAGAAAGAGCACTAGATGATTGGCTTCCCATCACATCTTCAAGAACTGCAAAATGGTGGTATTCGGCTTTTCACAATGTCACTGCTATTGTCGGAGCTGGAGTCCTGGCACTCCCTCATGCCATGTCCGAACTTGGATGGTAATAACTAATACCTTAAGTTACATTACATCCATCTCTTCATTTTGGACCACCATCAAAACAAACAAACAAACAAAGTCTTTATATAATTCATGTGTTGCATCTTTCCTCAGGGGACCTGGAATTGTAGTACTGGTCCTATCCTGGATCATTACCCTATACTCTCTGTGGTTAATGGTAGAACTGCACGAATGCGTACCAGGGACGCGTTTCGACAGGTACCACGAGCTGGGGCAGCACGCCTTCGGTAAAAAGCTAGGCTTGTGGATCGTCCTGCCTTTACAGCTCTGCGTCGTAATTGGAATAAACATAGTTTACACCATTACTGGAGGGTACTGCCTCCAGAAGTTCCACGATTCGGTGTACTGTGAGGATTGCGACAGCATCAGGCTCACGCATTTCATCATCATATTCGCCTCTGTCCATTTCGTGCTATCCCAACTCCCCTCCTTAAATTCAATCTCGGGCATCTCCTTATCCGCAGCAATCATGTCTGTATGGTATGTCGTCATATTGTTATTCCTGACTTTGAACAAGTACAATGTCCAAGAAACCTTATCAGATTTCAGAATCGAAGGCAAATCAGTACTAATAATTACATAATTGTGTATTCATCAGTTATTCAACAATCGCGTGGGGAGCCTCGCTTCATGCCCCCAAGCAACCAGGCGTGGAATACGGCTACAAGGCCAGTTCCACAGCCGGTGCCGTCTTGAACTTCTTCAGTGCATTGGGGAGCGTTGCATTCACATACGGCGGACACAATGTTGTGCTGGAGATTCAAGCTTCCATGCCCTCGACACGAGAAAATCCTTCAAAGATACCGATGTGGAGGGGAGTGCTATCTGCTTATGTAATTGTGGCCGTGTGTTATGCGCCCGTTGCTGTTATTGGATACTGGGTGTTTGGCAATGACGTGGACGAAAATATTCTTACACAGCTGGAGAAACCGGCGTGGCTCATCGCCATGGCTAACATGTTTGTTGTGGTTCATCTTATTGGAGGCTATCAGGTTTGCCCTTCTTCTTTTTATTAAACACTATAGTATTATATATTGTTATTCTTTTCTCAAAATATTGAAGGGCTAATATTGATTGATGCAGTTATATGCGATGCCAGTGTATGACATGATAGAGGCCGTGCTTGTAAAGAAACTGAAGTTCAAACCAAGTTGGCATCTGAGATTAATTTCGAGGAATGTATACGTAGGTACATACAATGACTGTTACATCTTTAATTCCCCCAATTTCAGCATTGTACTACTATATTTGTATTGTCAGACTAATAGTATATGTGATCTGAATGTATGATATTGATCTGTCAGCTTTCACATTGTTCATTTCTGTGACATTTCCTTTCTTCGGAGGGCTTCTGGGATTTTTCGGAGGATTCGGATTTGCTCCAACGACATACTTTGTAAGCTTCTAACAAAGCAGCATACATGGTTTTGCAGAGATAAATATCTAATTTCTCATACAATAAATGGTTGTATAATATTGTTATATATGCATGCAGCTTCCCTGCATCATGTGGCTTGCCATCAAGAAACCAACAAGATACTCCTTTTCTTGGTTTGCAAATTGGGTAATTAGATAATTAATCAGTTCTTTTATTATTTTTATTATGCAAGATTCATTTTGACTTTGTGGTATGGCATTATTGTCAGGTGTGCATTGTACTTGGGGTACTCTTAATGGTTGTTGGACCAATTGGAGGTATGAGACAGATCATACTCAAAGCCAAAGACTATGAATTCTACTCATAAATCCATACCCCATGTTAGAGATCAATGCAAAATTAAAAGAAGTGTATTAGTGAGACTAAAAGAATATTCTAGAATATTAGAGAAATTGGGGTGTGTAGAATTATTTATAGAAATGTTTAGAATAATCTAGATTAGTATTATTTAAGAATATTTTTAGAATACTCTAGAACTCTTGCCCACTCTATAAATAGGGGTGAGGCTCTTCATTTGTAATGAGAGAGTAGAAGATGTGTGTGATGAGTTGAGGTGTAGTGGTGAGTTGAGTGAAGAGAGTGAGTTGAGTAGTATTGTGAAGTGTTGAGTAGTGAGTGTTGAGTGGTGAGTGTTAAAGGAGTGAAGAGTGTTATAATTGTGTTGTGTATTTATAAAAGTGTTCTTTTTATTTAAGTCTCTCGGTTAAGCCTTGGTTTGTTAAATTCTTGGTGCACTTGTTTTAGTTATATGGTCGGCCCTGCCGCCTAACTAATATATGGTCGGTTATACCGCCTAATGATATATGGTCGGCCCTGCCGCCTAAGTATCCTTGTGCACTAAGAATTTTAGTCAAAGGCTAACCAACATTAAAGCGTTGGTGTTGTGTGAGTGAATTGTCATAGGTCCTCTATAGTGTGTGTGTTTGTGTTGGTATCAGAGCTTATTTTTCCCAACAACTGGTATCAGAGCACCAGGTTCCGAACCGCTAGTGGAGGAAAGCTTCTGTAAGTGTTGGACACTTACATCGACTCGTCAACAGCAAGGGGAGACTCTGCCGGAGCACAGTTTGGAACTGTGAAAGTTGAGTGGTCTGGGACCAAGCCTACGTGACGTTGGACGTCGTTTAAGATGGCAGATCTTGCAAGCACGAGCAGTGGAATCAAGAAGCTCAATAGCCATAACTATGGTTATTGGCAGACTTGCATAGAATCTTACCTTCATGGTCAAGATTTGTGGGAGATTGTCGCCGGTAGCGATACTACTCCTCCACCACAGGAAAATGCTGAAGCCTTGAGAAAATGGAAAATCAAGGCGGGGAAAGCTCTGTTCATATTGAAGACTACAATTGAGGAGGACCTGTTGGAGCACATCCGGGATGTGAAGACACCTAAGGCAGCCTGGGAGACTTTGGAAAAGTTATTCTCAAAGAAGAATGAAGCACGCCTCCAGCTCTTGGAAAATGAGCTCGCGGGAATCTCACAAGGTAACCTCACAATCTCTCAATATTTCACAAAGGTGAAATCTATTTGCCGAGAGATATCTCAACTCGCCCCTGAGGAGAACATAAGTGAGGCAAGGATGAAAAGAATTATCATCCACGGTCTAAGGCCCGAGTATAACGGATTTATAGCCGCCGTGCGAGGATGGCCCACTCAACCATCACTCATAGAGTTGGAGAATTTGCTGGCTAACCAAGAGGCATTAGCTAAGCAAATGAATGGAGTCACCATAAAAGGAGAAGACGAGGCCCTCTTCACTCACAGGAAGAAAGCCATGAATCGGACACAAAATGTGACGAAAGAAAGGTGGACTCATGGAGGCAATGGTCATCCAAATGCAAGAAGTAACACCACAGGGGGAGTTCGGCAAGGAAAAGGATACCACCATCAACAACATGAGGAGAACAATACAAAGAAAAATGGTGAATGCTTCAATTGTGGCAAGAAGGGTCACTTTGCTCGAGACTGTAGATTTCCAAGGAAGCGAACCTTCCAAGGAAACATGGCCACCACAAGAGACGAAACAAAAGAAGTTACTTTGGATGCATCCATCAGTGAGGAAGAATGGGATGCCGAAGCTGGATTTTCTATTGGAATCAACGAGGACGAGATAGAGAAAGACATGGAGGATCAAACTTTTGCTGCCACTATGAAGACAAAGTTAAACTACAAAGATAATTGGATCGTCGATTCTGGGTGCTCAAATCATATGACCAACGACGAGAAGAAGCTACACGACATGGATGAATATAAAGGAAAGAGAGTCGTGTTGACAGCCAACAATTCAATGTTGCCTATTTCACATATTGGAAAGACAACAATTCCAAAAGATGGCTCTCACCAGCTCCAGCTCGAGAAGGTGTATCTTGTCCCTGGCCTGAAGAAGAATTTACTATCAGTATCGCAGTTGACAGCAGAGGGGAAATATGTGCTCTTTGGGCCCGAAGATGTGAATGTGTTCCAGAAAATGAAGGTGGTTGGCAATCCAATTATGCAAGGAAGAAAAATAGAGTCAGTCTATGTGCTATCTGCAGAGACAGCATACGTGGACAAGACTCGTAAGAATGAGACGGTTGATCTCTGGCATGAACGTCTTGGGCATGTGAGCTACAACAAGTTGAAGGAGATGATGAAGAAACAAATCGTAAAGGGGCTCCCTCAACTTGATATCATCACAAATATCGTATGTGCTGGATGTCAATTTGGCAAAGCTCATCAAGTGCCATTCAAAGAGTCGGAGCATCGTTCCAAGACACCATTGGAGCTCATACACTCAGATGTTTTTGGCCCGGTAAAACAAGCATCAATTGGAGGCATGAAGTATATGGTGACATTCATTGATGACTACTCAAGGTATGTGTGGGTGTACTTTATGAAGGAGAAGTCGGAGACCTTTATGAAGTTCAAAGAGTTTAAGGAGAAGATAGAAAGTGAACTCAGTGAGAAAATTCAGTGCCTACGCACAGATAATGGAAGAGAATATCTGTCGACTGAGTTCAATGTCTACCTTGAGAAGCACAAGATCAGACGGCAACTCAGCTGCCCTAATACTCCACAACAAAATGGAGTAGCGGAGCGCAAGAATCGTCACCTTGCAGAAACATGCCGAAGCATGCTCCATGCTAAAAACGTTCCAGGAAGATTTTGGGCTGAATGTATGAGGACGGCATCATACGTGATCAACAGGCTTCCACAAGCAAATCTGGGATTTGTTTCTCCGTACGAGAAGCTATGGAGGATTAAACCAACGGTCGGTCATTTCAAGGTGTTTGGATGTGTATGCTACGTCTTCGTGCCAGATCACCTACGGAGCAAATTTGATAAGAAGGCCATTCGATGCATTTTTGTCGGCTATGATGACTCAAGAAAAGGATGGAGATGCTGTGATCCAACTACAGGGAAGTGTCATACTTCCAGAAATGTGGTGTTTGATGAAGCTTCCTCGTGGTGGACACCTGAAAAGGTCGAGCTCCCAGAATCCCATGACTTAAAGGAGGATTCAGAAGAAAAAGAAGGAGGTGAAGAGCATACATCGGATTCGAGTAAAGAACGAGAAAGACAACCTACCAAAGATAAGAGTCCATGGAAGACCGGTATACATCAACCTACATCCGATGAGTTCTCTCCAAGCCAAAATGAAGAAGGCGAGCATGTACAACAATTGCGAAGGTCGACAAGGCTAAGGCAACCTAATCCAAGGTATGCCAATGCTGCCCTTGTGGATGAATCTACACCTATTGAGCCTTGTAGTTATGAAGAAGCGGCGCAGAGCCAAGAGTGGCAGAAAGCCATGGAAGAGGAAATGAAAGCATTGGAAGAAAATCAAACATGGGACTTAGTTCCCAAACCAAAAGATGTGAAACCAATATCTTGTAAATGGGTGTACAAGGTGAAGACTCGACCAGATGGCTCCATTGAAAGGTATAAGGCTCGACTTATTGCTCGAGGTTTCTCACAACAATATGGGCTAGATTATGAAGAAACATTTAGCCCGGTGGCAAAGATCACAACAATTCGAGTCCTACTAGCTTTGGCGGCTAGCAAGTCCTGGAAGTTATGGCAGATGGATGTCAAGAATGCCTTTCTATATGGAGAACTTGACAAGAGCATTTATATGGAGCAACCAAGAGGCTTTGAGAGCAAGACCCGCACTGAGTATGTCTACAAATTGAAGAAGGCACTCTATGGCTTGAAGCAGGCTCCGAGAGCTTGGTACGGGAAGATCGGTGAGTTCTTGATACAAAGTGGTTTTACAGTTGCTCCTTCAGATTCGAGTTTATTTGTGAAAGAAGATCGGGGAAAGCTAGCTATAATATTAGTATATGTCGATGACTTAATCATCACGGGGGATCATGGCGAGGAGATCCAGAGGACAAGGGAAAATCTCTCCATCAGATTTCATATGAAGGAGCTTGGAGAACTCAAACATTTTCTTGGACTCGAAGTAGAGCAGACAAGTGAAGGCTTATTTCTGGGACAACAGAAATATGCACGGGATCTTTTGCAGAAGTATGGAATGCTTAACTGCAAGCCCATCGCAACTCCGATGGACCACAATGAAAAGTTGCGAGCAGATGATGGGAAAAGTTTAGAAGATGTTACCATGTATCGACAGTTAGTCGGGAGCCTTATATATCTCACGCTAAGCCGACCAGACATAGCGTATGCAGTTGGAGTGGCTAGTCGATACATGAGCAAACCAAAGAAGCCTCATCTCGATGCAGTGCGACGTATCTTGAGGTACGTTAAAGGCACCATTGATTTTGGCATTTTATATAAGAAAACAAAGGAATGCCATGTGACAGGATATTGCGATGCCGATTATGCTGGAGACTATGATACGCGACGGTCGACAACTGGGTATCTATTTAATCTTGGATCGGGAGCAGTATCATGGTGTAGTAAGAGACAACCCACAGTGTCGTTGTCAAGCACCGAAGCGGAATATCGATCGGCAACATCGGCAACACAGGAAAGCACTTGGTTAAAGCAACTAATGGAAGATCTTCACCAACCAGTAAATTATCAAGTAAAGCTTTTCTGTGATAATCTATCGGCCATACGTTTAGCAGAGAATCCAGTCTTTCATGCAAGGACAAAACATATAGAAGTGCACTATCACTATGTTCGCGAGAAAGTGCTAGAGGGGGAGATCGAGATGGTGCCAACAAAGACAGATGAACAAGTTGCAGACATCTTCACGAAGAGTTTAAGTAAATCCAAATTCGTAAAATTCAGAGAAGCACTCGGAATGATCTGCAAATCAACCATGGAAGGAATTTTGCATTGAGGGGGAGTGTTAGAGATCAATGCAAAATTAAAAGAAGTGTATTAGTGAGACTAAAAGAATATTCTAGAATATTAGAGAAATTGGGGTGTGTAGAATTATTTATAGAAATGTTTAGAATAATCTAGATTAGTATTATTTAAGAATATTTTTAGAATACTCTAGAACTCTTGCCCACTCTATAAATAGGGGTGAGGCTCTTCATTTGTAATGAGAGAGTAGAAGATGTGTGTGATGAGTTGAGGTGTAGTGGTGAGTTGAGTGAAGAGAGTGAGTTGAGTAGTATTGTGAAGTGTTGAGTAGTGAGTGTTGAGTGGTGAGTGTTAAAGGAGTGAAGAGTGTTATAATTGTGTTGTGTATTTATAAAAGTGTTCTTTTTATTTAAGTCTCTCGGTTAAGCCTTGGTTTGTTAAATTCTTGGTGCACTTGTTTTAGTTATATGGTCGGCCCTGCCGCCTAACTAATATATGGTCGGTTATACCGCCTAATGATATATGGTCGGCCCTGCCGCCTAAGTATCCTTGTGCACTAAGAATTTTAGTCAAAGGCTAACCAACATTAAAGCGTTGGTGTTGTGTGAGTGAATTGTCATAGGTCCTCTATAGTGTGTGTGTTTGTGTTGGTATCAGAGCTTATTTTTCCCAACACCCCATAAATGGAACTAATGAATGAATGATCAGGTAATATTAGCTAGCACATATTTCTTTTAGTTGATTATAAAATGTCTGATATAAGATGTAAATACTAGTAATATTCTATTTTTGGTCTTCAGTCTTCCGAGAGTAGCAATGACTGGAGAATCATCAGTACCTAATGCAATGCAGCCTAGTGTAATACGTATTTGGGATCTTTTCTTCCAACAGATGGCCAACTGTGTCAGTGTGAACTATTAAGAAGATTATACATTTGTGTATATATGATACTATAAATATTTTCAACCTGCAAGATTCCGGCTTATCCAAAAAAAAAAACCTGCAAGATTCCACGGGAGGAAATTCAGTTCTGGTCAATGGTGGTTATAAATTTACATTTGTTTGAATAAAGAACATGTGAGTATGGAAAAAAGCTATGTATGTTAAAATCAGTGGAATGTACCTCTCAAGTAAACACCAGTTTTGTCAACATGAGATCTATAATTCTTGTATATATACCTGGGATTTTGAGAAAATGGACTCAACCCATCATATTCGTCCATCCAATGTCAGAACAGATAAAAATTGGCTCAACTCTTGCAGGAATTTCAAACATTGATGTTGTTTGGGTGTGATCTGTTGTACACACACACTGACAGATACTATATTCAAAAAAAGGATCACTTGTTTTCTTTTTCTATATATATATATATAAAATAATGCAGTTTTGACATCGTCTCAACTCTCAAGATTACACGAGACTTCCACGGATCCATGCAAATACTGAATTAATTATGAGTAGAAGTTGTAATCTTTGGCATGGAGTATGATCTGCCTTAGCCCTCCAAAGGATCCAACCACCATCAAAACAAAACCAAATATGATGCTTGCCTGATCATTCACCACCGGTCATACAGTATTTGTCACTAACCAGTCAGGGAAAAATGAAAAGATATATATGATGGATGAAAAAAGTGCATTTGGATAACTTACCCAGATGCCAAACCATGAGAAGCAGTATCTCCTCGGTTTATAAATGGCAAACCATATGACTCCGGGAATCTACAGTAAATTTTGCAGCATGAACCATTTATAGTACATCTTTCTGTTCTGATAACAGGGAGGAGAAAGGTCATTAATCTATACATACAAGGTACTCACAATGTATGCAGTTGGAACCAAAGAAAACCCTCCAATGAATCCGAGAATCCCCCCAAAGAAAGGGAATGAAATCGCGATAAACATTGTGAAAGCTGCCATCAACATTTTACACAAGCATAAATCAGAGGGGCACACATTGAAGAATAATGAAAAATTTGTGCTTGGAAAGTTGACATACCAACATAAATTTGCCTAGAAATTAGACGCAAGTACCAAGTAGATCTAAACTCTAGCTTCTTAACAAGTACAATTTCAATCACCTCAAAGACTGGTATTGCATAAACCTGCATTACTCCCAACAGACAGAATTAGCCCTTTTGTAGCAACAACAACTTCTATTTACAGTAAAAAAAAAATTCTTTGTTAACAAAAAGAAACTTAGAATGCACCTGATAGCTTCCAATGAGATGAACAACAACAAGCATGTTGGCCATGGCAATAAGCCACGTCGGCTTCCCCAGTGTGGTGAGAATATTTTCATCTACATCATTTCCAAACATCCCATATCCTACAAAAGCTACAGGGAAATAGCACAGCGCGACAATTATGTAAGCAACGACCACACCCTTCCACATCGGTCCCTTTGAAGGCTCCTCTGGTGTTGAAGGCATGGTCGCTTGAATCTCCATCCCAATCAAATGGCCGGAATATGCAAATACAACACTCCCCATGGAACTAAAAAGGTCAAGAACCATGGAGGGTGCAGTTTTCGATTTATATGTATATTGCACGTCTGGTTTCACACCTTTGTGGACTGAGGCACCCCATGTAATTGTAGAGTAACTGCAGGAAGAATATAGTAATAATCAGAGACACAAGGACCATTTTCAAAAAAAAGTAAATAATGATTCAGCAGGCTATACCTAAAGGACATTACTGCTGCAGCCAATGAGAAGCGAACAATTGAGCTGAAGCTGGGGAATTGAGAGACTACCAATTGAACAGAGGCAAAGATCATTATAAAATATGTAAGTTTGATTTCTGCACAATCTTTACAAACCATATCATGGAATTTCTGAAGACAACTTCCTGCAGTAACCATGTAAACTATGCAGGCTCCAACTATACCAATGAACTGCAGAGGCAATACAATCCACAGGCCTAGCTTTTTACCAAAAGCATACTGTCCGAGCTCATGGTACCTGTCGAAACGTTTTCCAGGCAAAATTTCGTGCATCTCGACCATTTTCCCAAAAGAGTAAAGAGTCATGATCCAACACACTACCATGAACGCACTCCCAGGTCCCCTGAGAAAAATTCTCTCAATGATCAGAATATATAATGAATAGTATATGTTGAGGAGTGAGGAGGAGGCAACGTGAATATTGATTTAGGTCACACAAAGTTTAAAACTTATTACCATCCCATTTCAGCCATGGCGTAGGGAAGTCCGAGGACTCCAGCACCAATAATCTCGGTTACAAGATGGACGGTTGAGTGCCACCATTTGGCACTCCTTGTCCTTGAAGAAGTGATTGGAATCCAATCGTCTATTGCTCTTTCTTCGACTGATCTCTCGTGTGCCTATTGGGACAATTAAGGAACTTGTCAAGTGTGCTGTTTTTTTGTGTCTATATGCGTGAAAATTTACAGATACAGAAATATATGAGGACAGGGAATGCAACAAAGCATTTTACACAAATATTAGCTGTTACAAGACTCGATGCATATCATGGGCATGGATAGATATTAGATCCTCACATTTGTATGACTGTAATCTGTATGATAAATCGGATAATCAGTTTCCATTGGATACTGGAATCTGGCTGGGGTGCAAATTAAACCACCAAAATGAAAGGAAGGGGGCTTGAAAATTACTGGAGAACCTTAGCTTCCCCTAGCCACTTCTGTAATATTATTGATTAACCATTTGCATGTACATATACTATATATATAGGAACTCGACAAAACTTTATAATGTCTACGCACCCCCATCTAAAGTCCAGAACCAATTTTTTTTTTTTTTTTTTTCCCTATTTTACTCATTTTTAGGTGTGTGTGTTATGGATTAATCTACTTGGCCCCCGTGTTTGAATAACGAAAATGTGAATATAAAAAACCAATAATAAGCACAGATCTTTTTTGTCAGCTTGTAATCTAAATTCTTGGACACGTTAGTTAAGATGGAGGAGGGTAGACCGACATCCATCCGACTAGCATTTTAAAATTCTCATATATACAGAAACTGAAAGGTTGACTCCGGGTGGACTCATGCACAGAAGTTTAATTATATTAGGCCTCTTTTTTCTTTTTGTGGGGGCTATCGAAATACTAATATGGTTACATAACTATATAGTATTCGATTAGAATCAGAACGAGAGAAGACAAACACCTTGTTTGATCTGGTCGTCCCAAATATTCCTTATATTCCTTCTGCATTTGGGAATAAATGCTAGCGTTTAGCTTTTAAAATGCATACTAAAAATAACTTAAGATCCTATATGTAGTATATACTAGTAACCACTAGCCAAATTTTAATCTCTAAACTCTGAACGTTATTTTCCCAACTTTTAGCTTTTCAAACTCCAGACTCTAAATTCTAATTTAAAATTGCATTACCAAACACCAGATTTAAAACTATTTTTCACCATTAATTTCAAACTCTAGACTCTAAAACTCCAAACTCCAGAGGTTAAACTCTAATTATTTCCCAAACATACCCAAAATACTACTACTATATTAAGAATATCGCAGAGGCGGACGGAACTAGTATGGCACTAAGAATAACAATCAACAATCTCAACGTCAACAATTTGATGTTACTAATAAACAATTGGAACGACGGGGCTATAAAGTTGCCATGGTCCATAAAGTTGTGCTTGTGCAATGGGCCTATTTTAGGCCATCTAAGTCACCTTTTACTGGGCTGGGCCTTATATCAATAAAAGCCCAGGCCCAGTTTTTCTGCCGCAGGGTTTTGGTGAGGGTTTATGACTTTACGCCACGTGACGACGTGACGTGCTAGCATTGCCTTCCCTTCTCCACTCTCCTGCGGGGAGATTTCTTGAGCGAAAATCCTCCGCTTTTTCTACTAATCTCTCTTCGATTCTCGTTTAGTTGCTCGACTCACCTCAGTTAATCTTCATTGTCGAACCCCTTGATCGGGGTAGATCGTCGTCACTGAAAATGGGTAGCAACCAAGCCGCCGTGTCATTTCTCACCAACATCGCACGAGCTGCTTTCGGCCTCGGCCTGGGCGCCGTAGTTCTCAGCTCTTCCCTCTACACCGTCGACGGCGGCGAGCGCGCCGTTCTCTTTGATCGTTTCCGTGGTGTGATCGATGATACTGTTGGTGAAGGGACTCACTTCTTGATTCCGTGGCTTCAGAAACCCTTCATCTTCGATATCCGCACGCGCCCACACACATTCTCGTCTGTATCAGGTACGCTGAAAGCTAGCTCTTGCTGTATGTTATGCACTCTGATTTCGCCTGGAGAATCGGTGATCCTCGATATACTTTTCGCGTTTATCATCTGAAAAAATATTGTTTGAAATATTTGCAGAATGAGAAATGAGATCAGGATATCAAGGACTTGATCCTGATTACTTGTGGATTTAGCTGATCATTTCAATTTTGTGGAGTTAATGATTATTATGAAGGTGGACATGTGTTCTGTGGGACACATGGATGTTCTGCTGTCAAAGAAAGATATGGGATTCACATAGTTGATTTCACATATTTGGCTTAGTTGGTATAATATAGGTGAGGGAACTTGTTCACATTTACAAAGATATGCAATTGACAAATTCTTATTTAAATCAGGGACAAAGGATCTGCAGATGGTGAACCTCACTCTTCGAGTGCTCTCACGCCCTGACGATGGTTGCCTGCCCCAAATTTTCAAGACCCTTGGACTTGAATACGATGAAAAGGTTCTCCCATCGATTGGAAATGAAGTCCTCAAAGCTGTTGTGGCACAGTTCAATGCTGATCAATTGCTAACCGAACGCCCTCGAGTTTCTGCTCTTGTGCGTGAGAGTTTGATTCGCAGGGCTAAGGATTTTAACATTGTGCTGGATGATGTGGCTATCACTCATTTATCATATGGATACGAGTTCTCAAGGGCTGTGGAGCAGAAGCAGGTGGCTCAGCAAGAAGCAGAGCGGTCTAAATTTATGGTTATGAAGTCGGAGCAGGAGAGGAGGGCAGCCATTATTAGAGCTGAAGGGGAAAGTGAATCTGCCAAGCTTATTTCTGAAGCAACTTCTGCTGCAGGAATGGGCTTGATTGAGCTGAGGAGAATTGAGGCAGCAAAGAGAAATGCTGGAAACATGAGCAAGAATGGGAATGTGATCTATTTGCCAAGCAACAACAATATGCTTCTTGGTGTCAACTCTGGCAGTTGATTATGAGGTATTATTAGCAATTATCACTATCAGTTTTTGTTTTTTTTTTTATACCTAGCTAAGATCTGTGTATTAGTATTACTTCTGTACTGATCTATGGTCAATTGTGTGCTTACTTTCCATTACACTTGTGTCCTGTTTTCTTCCAATACAGCTGAACATATAGCTGTTCTATGATAGGGTCCTAACAGTTACTACTGTTGGCGCTAAAGATAAAAAATTGAGGAATTATAATTTGGTTTTAAGTTCGCTAAGTGATCAAGTTGGAAGTGCGCTTAGATTGAGCAAGAATACTTCTTGAATTCCACTTTAGCTTTGCCCGTCAATGAATTATCTGTCATATTGTTCTGAGAAAAAAAAATATATATATATATATATATATATATATTTGTTTTTTCAAAACATGTGATGGTTCTTTTGTATGCCAAATTAGCCTAGAATGCAGTTTACTCTTTTTGTTCTAACATAAACTTCGCATTTTTCTAATCTGCTTCTCTTGTCATGGCTCCTTAAAATTTGTTCTCCGATCTCCAAGAGCTTACAAGTTGTTTTACTTTATTAAACATATCCTTCATGGTTCATAACACTGTCAATGTGTTGCCGATTCTCATTTCTGCTTCTCTTGTTGCAGGCCATATTCTTTGTGACTAGCAGGTTTCTGGTGGATGTTTTGGCCGTCAGTCAGTCAGACCACATTCTTTATACATTTTGGGGGGTATATGTTTAATTTTTCCCTGGCGCCATACCTTGACTGGGAATGTATAAATGTCTAGCCAGACCTCTGCTAAATTTGAATAGATCCAGGGCAAACCTATAATAATTACTCCAAGTTCATCTCATTGGGAAGTTGAAACCTGGGATCTTTTGCACAGTTGTTGCTTCTTCCGCTATAATAAAATTGCCCGATGGATATTATTATTATTGGCCCAACTCCTCGCAACACAAGTGTCACTACCACCACTAATGAAAAGGTTTTAATTATGTTCTGACGAGGTAAATCCTCTATTCCAGACATTTTTCACAATTGGGAAGGGAAGAATTAAATAAACATGTATGCTTGAGACTTGACAACAAAAGCTTGAGCTTGAAGATGCATATCCTTGCAACGCATCAAACATGCCTCTCATCTTGATTTCCTTTCAGAACACAAGTTTATTACTACAGACAAGCGTCAGCAAAACAACTCAAATAATTTCAAGTCTGTTGGAGCATTTAACATAAAACCACACAACTCATCATGCCAAGGATAGATTACCGGGTGAACAAACAAAACAAAGCCTTCACAAGGACAACGGCCAAGAAGCATCATCATTCCAAAGATGGAGGGATCCATATATAACCATGTGTTTGCACATAGCCAGCATGTGCTAACAGTTCATCTGCTTCTGTAGGGCCTCTGCTCCCGGGCTTGTAAGGAAGCGACTTAATTTCTCCATCTTCTATTCGGTGCAGGAGGGGTGTGAAAATCTCCCAGGCAGCCTGAATATTACAGTGCAGTCAGCAAAGCGTCCATACATAAGAAATATCATAAATATTTGATGAGAGCTATTTAGTGTTTACCTTCAACTCATCTCTGCGGACAAAATGCTGCTGATCCCCTTTGATCCTGTTTAAACAAAGTGCACCCAATGATTAGTGAATGTGTATAGAATTTATTTCCCACTGTCAAAACATTAAGTTTCAGAGCTAATTGCTAAGAAACAAGGGTTTATAAACTAGATGTGCATACGTATCAAGAATTAGACGTTCGTAGGCCTCAGGAATGACAACCCCTTGGTAGCGTTGCCTATATGACAAGTCTAGTTCACTCTGTGCAGTTGACATTTCCAACCCAGGCTGCTTGACCTGCATTAGAAACATAATAATTAAGAAAGCGAGTTATGCTTCAATGAGAATCATCACGCCACCATGATTTGTGCTGTGCATGGGGATGGTAACAATGAACAAGATTCAAATGGCAGCAAAACTGCAAAAGTTACACTAACAGACTAACCGTTAGTTTCATGTATATGGCCTCTGAGGGCTGCAGGCGAATAACAAGCTCGTTCCTTCCCTGCTTTTGACCTAGACATAATCATTGCGTTTAGGCAATCAAAAGATTAGTAAAATAAGCACCTTCTTGATTGAATTTACACATTCCATATGAAATAAGATTGATTTCCAGCTGATTCACTATTATTCATTTAGGGAATCAGGCAGAACTACTCATGTTTTAGCTGCAAGAACATGCTTTTAATGTTTAACAAACACTAATGCCTAAAGGACTTCTAAAAAAATTCATCTAATCGTCTGCACCATAACATGCTATCAATTGTTTCTTTCGATGAGTTAGTTAAATCTGGATGTGAATGTGACAAGTGAGGCACATATTTGCACATAAGAATTTACACATACATTTAAAGATATCGCCAGGAACATCCTTGAATTGAACCCGTATTTCTGCTTTCCTTGAGTTCAAAGCTTTCCCTGCCTTGAGAATAAAGGGCACACCTGCGTAAAACAATTAACGTTCATTTTAGGAACCTGAGAATTAGCCATCAAGAAATTCCATATCATGCACATAATTGAACTTCCCAACTTTTCATGAACTTCCTTCCCTGGTTATAAATTATAAGGTAAAGCTGTATTACAAAATGCATATATATTGGGCACCTTCCCATCTTTCATTGTGGATACGGAGAACTACAGTTGCAAATGTAGGAGTGTTGGAGTTGTCTGGAACAGTTGGATCATCCTTGTAGCCATCATATTGTCCAAGCACCACCTCATCGTCATTAATTGGAACAACAGATTGGAGAACCTGAGTTCCATCAAATAATTAGTAAAATTAGATGTATATCCTAGAGCCATATGAAGATGAGCAGAACTGAGGTAAAAACGCATGAATAGCGTGCCCACTCCAAAAGGCTTTTAAAAATGAAAAATTGTCTCCATTCAAGCCTAATAACAACATTCTAAGGGTTCTTCTCACATAGAAAGGGAGAGACACCACGGACCATAAGTAAATAATTCTTGAGACCATCAAATCAATGGAGTAGAATACTAGGCAGCACAAGAGAAATCTTTTTTAATGAGTAGAATCATCTACACATATATACCTTGACTTTCTCATCTCGAATATGCTCAGGCTTCAAAGAAACAGGCTTCTCCATTGCGACCAGGCAGAAGACCTGCAAATTTTAAGATTATAGCATCATTAATATTTGCAGGAAATGGAAAGGATGCTTAACTGAAATGTTAACACAGATGCAAAGTGAAACCAGTAAAATTAATCATGAATTGAGGACAGAACTCAGAATGCAACGGTTAGTAACATATGCAACAGATACGATATTATGAAACAATTCCATTCAATTTTGAAGATCTACTTTATAAAAACTCACCTGCAATAGATGATTCTGGATGATGTCACGGATGATTCTGCAAAATAACCAAAAAATATATATAAGAAGCAATATAAGTTCACCAATCTCAATTGTCAAGGCGACAAAAAAATGAAACCAAGAATAGAATACACACAACAGAAGAGCCCTTTATCACTACAGAAGCATTAGGATGCAGACGATACCCATATTGATCAAAATATCCACCACGGCCCTCAGTCCCAAAATCCTCTCTAAACACAATCTGTAATAAAGAGAGCCAAGTAATTATCATCAACATCCAATGGAAAAATTATCACAATTTTTTTAGAATATTAAGGGTAACGAGTAACAACAAACCTGCACATTCGAAATGTTGTCACGGTTCCAAAGAGGTAAAAAGAAGCGATTTGCAAAACGAAGTATCAACTGCAATGTTTTATGAGGGATGAATGTGCTTATGTTTATTCCATGCATTGAAAAACAATAATGTACATAATGTAATATTATAATCGTGATGGAAGTATAAAATTTAGGCTATCAGTATTACCAAGTTCTGCACCAACTCTTTTCCCAGATAGTGGTCTATTCGATAAATTTGTGGTTCCTCAAATAATTCTCCAATCTGGGAGCTTAGTTCCTCGGCTGAGGCCAAATCCTTTCCGAAAGGCTTCTCAACAACAATACGAGTCCATCCTCCAAGATCAGCTGAAATAAAGTGATCAAAGCAGTTGATTAAACAATGGTTTAATTCATTTTAACACTGGTACAGTGTGTCCTCTAAGGGTCGAAAACACTGGCAACAAACGGAGCTCTACTCAATTGAAAGCCTGTAAGAAGGACATACTTAAGGAGTACAAGACAAAACAGTTTCTGAAAAACAAAAACATACATTTATTTAGACAGTTAAACTTGATCATTCTGCAAACTTGTGGATAGACCGATGGTGGAAGAGCAAGGTAAAAAAGCCTGCGGGATGATCCTTCCGTACTATTCTTGGATGTCTCATGCTCGGATATTGCCTTATCCAAAGCTTGAAACCCTTCCGAGGCATCATAAGAGCCACTTACATACTTAATCTACATTATTGAAGAGGCGTTTGACTCCAGTAAGCATATATAATCCGTTTTAAAGGTACACATAAGGAAATATACATAAACAGCAATGACTAACCAACTGCAGGAACTCTGAAACTTCTTCTGCACCTCCTGCTCCCAGGGGAAGATACCTACCACAATTGTTACTAAGGTCAACAAAGCCACTTATCAAGGAACAGAATCAGAAAAGACATCGGGTACCAAATGTCTGACACAAAATCCGATAAAAGACAACAAAGACAAAAAAATGTACTAGAAAGCAAATATACCCCCTGAGCCGATCTCTCAACTCCTCATCAGAAATCTTGGTCCTAGCATACCCAAAAATGTGAACCTCATTTGATTGTAAAAATCCCTGGACAAATTAAGAGACAAGTGATAAGTTTGCTAGAAATTCTTCAAGTTCACATACTATAAAAGAACCATGCAATAACCCATTTAGATCTCCAATAGCTTTAGCCCTGATGAAAACACATCACTAGAACACTCGTAAGAGCTGCTTGCGGAGAGAATATAGTCAACCTGCCGGTAAAGGTTGAAAAGTGCCGGGAAGGTCTTCTTTTTAGCAAGATCACCAGAAGCACCGAGAACAATAATAGAGAGGCAACCAGTTTCAGGCACGCTGTCATCCTCTCTTATAAAAGACTCGTTCTTTGAGAAAGTTCTCTTTTCACACCTCCATTCTGCCGCTATAGCCGCCATTCTCCCAACTCACAGGAAGTCAGGTTAAAAGCTGGATCACGGTTCCTGATATATAAACAACCACCCACACAATTAATTCAATATATCTAATTTCTGATATTAGAAAGCTACAGCCGAAGATCAATAGTAATTAACTGACCAACAATTTAAAGAACAGGTCAGAATTTTGAGGGGGGACAATCGAAAGAATAATCGGCATTTCAAAAGTGGTATAAACTAAAAGCAACAAGCATCATCTTCCTCATTCCCAAAGCAGTAATTTTGGAAAGAGCAACTTGCCACACTGACTGCCCTTCGAGAAATTCTTGTCCTTCTCAAGGAAAAAAAATGGAAAAAAAGAAAGTCTTGATCCAATTAAAAAAAAAAAAAAAAAAAAAGGATCGCCTAAACCCGGAAAGGCAACAGATCCAAATCCAGTAAATTGGCACAAATGAAATACGATTAAGAAGATCCGGTGTAAGGCAGCTTACCCAACAAAAGCAACCGTGAGCCCGTGAATGTATTTCCTCTTATTTGGTCGAAGGAAACGATGATGATATAAACAAAGGATGCTGATACGTATGGAAACAAAAGCAGGAACCTTTTTTGATTTGATTATGATACACGATATTTGGGCAGAGTGTCCAGCTGACTTCCCAAATACAGTTCAAAGGATTGTAAAGTGGGTTGGTGTCGATTTTTCCACATTTACTCGAATCATAACTGCCCTTCTCCATCGGCCGACTAACGTGTTTGGTGCGCGACCAATTTTTGACTCTTCTCTTGGGAAAAAAACGAAATACTACTACTTACTAGTTGTATTATGGTTCACTGACATTTTTACTACTAGTACTTTTTTTTTACTCTTCTAATTTATTTATTTATTTATTTTTCTGACTGATCACAAGGTGGGTGTCCAGTTTCCCAAGTTCTAACCCCAAATGCCGGTTAAACCATTAAACTCGATCTTTACTGCAAAAACATAGGAGTATTTCACTAACTTTGGATTTCCTTTGTTTTAAGAGAATGAAAAATAATGTGGAATAAATATAGGCTCTGTTTGACAAAATAACTAAATCCAATTAATTAATTTGTCTCACAATATGATATAAAATAGCTTATTAAAAAGACAAAATAACAGTGTTCAGTCAGCTATTTTTGAAACCACTGCAAATAGAAGCATTTTGAATTTTAGTTTATTCTAGGCAAAAAGTTAGTTTCAAAATTATCAAACAACTAATTTTAAGTTTTAACTAACTATTACTCACATAATCAGTTAACAGCTAACCGCTAATTTTCAAAGACCAGAAGTATATTGGACTGATTGGAGTAATTTACTTACACATTACTACTCATTAGTAATTAAGAGTAATAAAATCAACATGGGATCGATCACATGCAACAAACGCAACATCACATCCCCACCATTCTGCCCGTACATATACTTCATTATTATATCTGAATTAAAAAAAAAAATGATTAAAATATTGAATGAACGTTGTACAAGTTTGAATTGAATGGACCCAAACCTTATGCCTCGTGGGATTCTCTATTCCATTTTCATTAATACTATATTGATTGATTGATGCACTAGTATTTTAATTTTTCTTTTTGTTAAACACTCGACAGATATGTATGAGAGCTCAAATCAAAAAAATTATAAAAGATGGATAAAGGGAGTGATAGGGGACCGAAGTCCGTGGACATGATCACTGGGTCAAGTCCCGCTAGTGGGAATGGTAACTTGACCCAGTGGTCATGTCCCTGACTTATAACCTTAGACTATCTTTAACAATGACCACCCCAACCACCCAACCATCCAATCATCTCGTTATTTAATTAATTTATCTCTCCTCCAACTCATGAATATCTATCGCAACCCAACCACTCAAATTCTACATACTCTATCAATAACCACTCAACCATCCAACCACAATATTATATATAATTATTTTAATTGATATAATTTTAAATTATATTGAAATATAATAAAATAAATGTATCAAAAATATAAAATATTTATCTTATTTATAAAGAATAAAAATCTAAAATATTAATATATTTTTTATTTATTTTTATTTTATAAAAAATTAAAAATGGGTTAAATATATCAAAATTGATATATTGTGTATTTAATAAAAATATAGCAAGAGTTGTCTCTATTTGTAGAGAATGAAAAATTATAAAATTTGGTATATTTTTTATTTATATTTATTTATTTATTTATATAAAAATATAATTATTTTATTATATAAAATTAAAAGAATCACTTGACCAATGGGATAGAAACAAATGTCTCAATCCCATTGGCCAAGTGAAAGAGACCAAGTGATAAGTGGTGGTCTCAAGGTTGGGCAAGTCCAACCTTCCAAACCCAACCACCATCCATTTTTCCTTTTTTTTTAAATAATTGATGATGTGGCGGTTGGGCTGGGGTGGGAATGGTCATTGATGGAGGTAGTCTTATGGTTGGGGGTTCGATCCCCACCCGACCCTCTATCTCTCCCCCTTTATTCTCTTTGTAATTTGTGTGGTTTGGACTCCCATACAGCTTTGCTGACACATGAATTATCAATGTTTACCAAAAAAAATTATACAATAAAAAAATATAGATAAATGCAATGTTGTAAGATTTGTTTAAGCATATACTTCTAAAATATATAATTTAAATTATTAATCATGTAAAAATAAAGCTTTAAAAATATGAATGGAACCGAAGTTAAAAACAAAGGTAGTAGTATTTCCAATGGAAGCTGGGCACCGTAGGGGCGATAGGGCCACCACCAGTCCACCAACAGTAGCATTAGAGTTTTGTTTTTTGATATTCAATTTCTTCCATTATTAGTAGTCTAAAATTTGCTGGTGTGTCTAGTCGTTTAAGCAAGGTTTCGGGTTCGAGCATTGTGTATGCAAAAAACTGTTTTGGGAGAGACGATTTTAATTGCCTTGTAAATCCTCGAGGATTAGTTTTGAATCCAACGTGGCCTGGAATACCGGATTTCACTAAAATTTGCTGGTGTCACCTTCAATTTCAGGGTGAATAATTTTATTTTATTCCAACTAAAATCTAAAACTATTAATTAGTATTACTAGTATAATAGAGTCTAGTAGTCTACATCTTTAAAAACTTTCTAGAAGGAAATGGACTTTTTCCCCCTTTCCCTCGTTGGCTTTTTGCCAACTTGGAGGCTGCTTTAAGTATTTCCTTTTTCTGTCATGTCTTTTTTCCTTTATCCCATTTTCCTTTTATTAAATTTTTTGCTCGCATAGACTTAGTCGTTTAAGTCCCTGGCCTTCGGCCCTCTTGCTGCGTTAAAATAATTGGGCTTCCTTGTCCAAAATAAACATACAATTGGGCTACTAAGGCCCGTTCTCTACAACTTATTTGCAGACCTTATTACTTATTTTTTTCCAAAATCAGATCTGACCAGATCAGATAAAAAACATTCAGATCAGACCAGATCAAATCAGATCAGATCAGATCAGACCAGACCAGCCCAGAAACATTCAGACCAGATCAGATCATTATAATACAATTACATAATTACATATAATATTTTTTTTAAAAAAAAGGCAAAAACATACTACCTCTGTTCTCTTTTAAATGCACCATTCCTGCATTTCACGCCGTTCAAGACACATTTTTAAAGGTTAATAACTCAAGTTGTATATAAATAAAAATTATAAAAATTTGATATTATAAAACTACGTGATTAGACGAATCTAACAAGATCTCACTTGACTATATTTTTTCTTATACAACTATGTTAAAAAAATTAATCAAAGTTACTCAATGAATAGTAATTACTATGCAAATGTCTCACTTAAATGAGAACGGAGGTAGTATAGGAATGTATGCAAATATTTTATATTGTACTTATTTAATACTAATTTTAAAAGTATTTTTCAAAATGTTTTTTTGCTCTTCAAAATATTATTTAAATATACTAGTCACGTTTTTAATATATTTTATATTATAAATACTTTCAAAATATAGTTTTAAATACTTTCATTAAATATTTTTGAAATATATTAGAAAATACTTTCAAAAATATTTTCAAAAATAACTAAACATAATAATAAAAACTATTAATTATTATTATTATTATTATTATTATTATATAAATATTAAATAGTAATTATTAATTTTTATTATTATATATTATTATTATTATTACCATAATTTAATTAGAATCAAAATAGCTTATCGAAAAAAATAATTAGAATCCAAATATAAATAAAATAAGATCAGAACAGATCAGACCAGATCAGATCAGACCAGATCAGATCAGATGGAATCAGACCAGACCAGAAACATTCAGATCAGATCAGACAAATTCAGATCAGACCAGATCAGATTTTACAAATTCAGATTAGACCAGAAAAATTAAGGCCTAGAGAACAGGGCCTAAGTTTTTTCATTTTTCTTAAGAAAAAACAAGAAAGAAAATTGGGCATATGAATTTAATTTGAACTGTGACTGCATTCGGACTATTGCATCATGGAATTCACATTGATATGGGTATATTAGATGAAAGCACACAGCTGTATCTTTTCTTTTATAGCAGGAGCTTAATTCAATTAAAAAAGAAAAGAAAAAAAAAAAGTAGAGAGAACAAAAAAAATATATAAACAAGAAAAGGGAAAAAAAATAAATAAAAGGAGTGAAGAAAAGGATGAATAGCTTATATTGTGTACATGTAAAAATTATAAAAATTTGATATTCTAAAACTACAAGATAAGACAATTTTAACAACATTGACTAATGAATAATGTCAAAAACCAAACGTTGAACTCTCAGGGAGGTAGTATGTCGGAATAAAAGCCAAAATGGTCCTTTATCTTTGCTAAAAAACCAAAATAGTCCTTTATGTTTCAAAATACCAAAATAGTCCTCTACAAATGCATGAAATAGCCAAAATAGTCCTTTTGTATTATTAAATTGGGCTAGTGGACATCCACACTTTTATATTTAACCCCAAACTTTCAAAAACTTTCATTAAGGCCCTAGGAAGGTTTGACTTTGTACAAAAGGTCATCTTCCAAAACTTAAATAATTTTATTATCCATATGACTTCGGATCCACATGTAAATTGGTATCAGAGCCTAGGTTTTAATGAAGAACATATTAATTATATTATTTAAAATATTTTATCTCTTAATGGTGAAGACTTAATTATTTAATGGATTCATTTAATTTGAAACCAGTGAGTTATTTCCAAATTTTGGAAACAAAAAATATAAATTTTCAGAGGAAATTCTTGAACTTGTCTGGAAGACAAGATTTTATTAACAATAATTTCTTTCATCAAGATGAGAGGAACTGATTGGAAAGAAATTGATCCGGATAGCTCTAAGTTATCAAAAGACTTAAGAGAAATCCAAAAGACGATTCAAGATTTTGGTAACCAGGTCTTAATTATACCTGGGAAAATAGATAACTTGAATCAGTCAACAGATGAGATCTTGAAAGTATTTCAAGATCTAACGAAAGAGATTTTGAATCTGAAATTTGACATTTCAGATATCAAGAAAAGGCAGAAGGATATTCCTGGATCTTCCAAGAATAACCAAGCCAATATTAGAGATGCATTCGGACCAGTACAAGCTTTACATCAAAAGGGTAAAACAACTATGGTTCCAAAGCAGAAATCACAAGAAGAGCTTATGATCGATCTCCTGAAAACAGTCGAATGAGTGTTTCCAGGGCAGATCTATCAGATCTACAAGAATTAGCAGAATCATTTTCCCAACTTGGGATTATGGATCTGGTTAATGTAAAACCCAATGAAGTTCTTCAATTGGGTTATGCGGAAGGATCAGGATCCAACGTGACCCACGATGGACCGCCTGATGTCCCAATGAGAGAAAGTACAGACTTCTACATGAACAGGTATCCTGAGGTGCATCTCAATGCAAGACGAAACCCAGGACGGAACCCAAGTAGAGCACCAGAATCCACACCGTGGGCCAAGACGATGTTACAACCATTAAATCCATATGGCATAACACTGAACCTCGACGTTATCGACTTTCGAAACATCGAAGACCTGATCGATGAATGGGTAGCTTCAATGAAGATTGCAGCAACCACCCTGGAACTCGATAAAGAAAACTTTGTCAGATTAATAGAACTGAGTCTCGAAGGATCGGCAAAGCTGGGCTGGAAAAACTCCACGACTGCTTTAAAAGAGCAAATACTCGAGGGAGAATCCAAAAGCACAATCTGTGAAAGATTTGGCCTCTTATTCAAAACCCATTTTGTGGGAGATGGTTATTTTGAAAAACAGAGAACCGAAAAAATCAAGGTCTATACCCAAGCATTATTGGGTATGGAATTAAGAAGTATTTGCGCAGTAGACGAATACATCTACTGGTTTCGTAAATACTATTTTCGGAGTGAGATGACAGCTGAAGTAGCATGTCCCATGTTCTTTGCAAAGATCTGCAGCCCATGGAGAGAGATGTTGATCCAATCGTACACAGTACCCTCTGGTACAGTGGACTCAATAGCCCGGAGGATGTCCTTCTTAAAGGATAAGCTCAGGGAATGGTGTCAACAGGCAGCAGCCCAAAAGAACATCAAGAGACTAAGAGGTAAAATAAAAAGAACCCCTCTTTGCTGTGAAAATAACGATTTTCCAACAATTATAGGAGAATCAGAAGAAAAGAAGAGAAAGAAGAAGAGTCGAGGCTCATACAGTAGGAGTTTCAGAAGACCTCCATTCCGAAGAAGAAGAGCATGGTGGTCCAAGGGAAAGGCCAGATCATACAAAACTGGACAAAGAACGGGAACGACGAAGAGTTCATCCAAATGTTCAACTAGCTCAGCAGCAAGGAGCACGGGGAGAACGGCGTCCAAGAGAACATTCAGACGAGCCCATACCCGAGCCAACGAAAGTTTCAAAGACTGCAACTGTTGGAAGTGTGGAGTCAAAGGTCATATCTCACCCGATTGCCCTCAGAATCGTGAGATACGAAGGTACGAAGCCACGGTGGATATCGTGGAAGCGGTCTACCATGGAAAGCTGGTACCAGTGTATCAGTTTGAAGACATCCCCTCTGATGAAAGCATCTACGAGGAAGAATTAAGAAGTGACTCGGACTCATATTCAGATGGATCTTCAACTGAGTCTAACTGAAGAGGACAGGATTCAGACCACTGAAAACCTGTCTGGATTCTTTTCAAGGATGACGATCTCAAATCAAACCATGGAAAGGATAATGCGACAAGATTCCAACCTCAGCCCATATGACGGATTCAGAATTGGCGGGATTGGACGAGTTCTTAACCAGATGGGACTCAACCAGAGAAGACATAACATCATCTACAAGGTAAGTGCAGGTGAGTTTGCCATTCCTATGGAACTGACTTGTAATGTTATGGATATGCAATTAATTCCTAAAGAAGAAATTCTTGAGGAATTAAGCAGAATGAAGGAGGAAATCGCCATTACTATGAAATGGATCCACATAGGAGCCATTGAAGTAGTAATTAAGGCAACCTTCAAAGAAGGGATTGATTCTGAATTACATCTATCAGTCACTGATAGAAGAATCAATAACCTTAGAGATGGTCTTCTTGGAACTATGGTAGGAAATTTATATGCTGGGAAGTTAATGTTTGACATACATCCCAGAATTTCCTATAACTTAGCTGATCAAGATTTTAGTAGAGTTCTAACCCTTCATCAGGATTTTAAAAGAAAAAATCTGATGAAAGAAGGGAACAGACCATATTCTATAACTTATAGGATCTCTTATGCACTTTCCAATAGTCATCATTCTGACTTATTTCTCAGGAAAGAATATATAGAAATTCCTAGAATTTTCAAGGAATTTGCTAAAGTTATGACTCCAAATCCTACCCAGATTCCAAGGTTAGGAGGAGTAGACATACAGATAAGAGATCATCCAATTCTAGACAGATCAACGAGTGCTAGAATTGAGTACGCAAGCCGTATGTCTTTTTCAGAAGACATAATTATGGCATATAAAGGAAAGGAGTTCATCAAAGATCTAACTCCTCAATCCATTGGGGTAGATAATATAAAGATTAAATGCCCTGAAGGATGGAAAGAAATACGAGTAATATTTGACATCACTGAAAAGATTAATCGTTTTCCATGTGATGACTTATACTACTTGCAACAGCCATCAATTGGAACCTATGAAGGAACAATTGAAATTGCAGGACACGAGATCAGAGTCTTAGGCACCGCTGGAAAAGACAATGGGGTTATGATTTTGGGATTAAGTTTTCTCGAAAATCATAAACCATGGGTAAGAAAGGATAATGGTATAGAATTTAATCTGAAGGGTCACACCATCAGAATTAAATGACAAGTCCATTCTCCATTTATATCTCAGTAGGTATAATATATGAAGAATATAAGTCAGAATATTTCGCAGCTTATATTGATTCAGGATCAGGTATTTGCACGGTAAAACCAGGAGTTTTCCCTAGCGAAGCTATGGAATCATTACCCATTATTGCAGGAAGAGATTTTTCCCAAAAAATCTTAGTACTAAATAAGGGTATTCGACAAGCCAATATCATGATTGGAGGAGCATTTGGTACACCTTGGTATAAGGTAAAAACGCCTCCTATTTACTTTCATGACACAGGAGCGGATATTTTGTTAGGAAATAATTTTATACAATCCTTTACAAAATATGTTCAAGATAACAAAAGAAATTTGTTAATATTTACCACAAGTTGTGGAAATGAGATACAGGTGTTGCGCAGGGAAAAGGCATTCAACAGGTTAATGCCTATATTATTTCGCAGCAAATGTGGTGATAATGATGCCAAACTAACCCATCCAAAAATGCAGGATAAAAGAAAGTTTGGTAAGGCTTTGTTGTCTTTTAGACAGCAAGGATTCGATGAAGCTTCTATTGAGGAAATTATAAACCTCAAAGAAGCAATGCAGGAAATGAAGTCATTGAATATAACTTCATTAGACATTGAGGGAGAAACTAAATTGTCCCTCGAAAATGTAAAAAGACTTATCCAGAGAAACTTTAACGAGGATCCTCTGGCATGGTGGGATAAAAACAAGATCGAAGCTACTCTACACGTAAAAGAACAATATAAATATGAGTATGTTCGATACAAACCCATCCTAATGAATATGCAGGATAAGAAAGATATGCAACAAATTATCAAGGAGCATATCGATCTTAAACTCATCGAGCCGGGAGTCTCAGCCTATAGTAGCCCTGGATTCTTGGTAAGAAACCACGGTGAAATAAAAAGAGGTAAACCCAGGTTGGTAATAAACTATCAAGGTATTAATAAAATAATACAGTTTGGTGGTTATTACATTCCGAGTAGAGAACACTTAATTGATTGCATCAAAGGTGCTAAAGTGTTTTCTAAATTTGATTGCAAATCTGGTTTCTATCAGATTAAGATGGAGAATGAATCGAAGAAATAGCATTCTCCACCCCCACAAGGGCAATATATTTGGAATGTTATGCCAATGGGGCTTTCTAATGCCCCTCAGATATTCCAAAGAAAGATGGATAATCTATTTAAGGATTATTTAGAGTTTATGTTCGTCTACATAGATGACATTCTGATTGCATCTCGAAATATTAAAGAGCATATTAAACATCTTGAAATATTTTCAGATGCATGTCACAGGGAAGGTCTAGTTCTCTCCGAGAAAAAAGGCCACTATCGCTGCTAACAAAATTGAATTCTTAGGAGTTCAAATTGATGAAGCAGGAATAGAGTTACAGGAACACATTGTGGAGAAAATCCGCAATTTTCCTGATGTATTAAAAGACAAGAAACAACTTCAGAGTTTCTTAGGAGTTGTAAATTTTGCGGGAATGTTTATTAAAGACCTTGCAAAATATAGAAAGGATTTTAGACCACTCCTTAAAGAGACTGAAAGCTCTAGATGGAAATGGGATGAAATCCATACCAAGAGAATTCGTGAACTAAAGCAAGTCTGCAATAGCTTGCCAAAACTCGCGATACCTCAAGATGATGATGAGCTGGTAGTCTACACAGACGCCAATGATTTTCGATGGGCAGGAGTGCTCATGAGAAAAACAACTACGGGTCAAGAACCCTGTAGATACACAGGAGGGTTGTTCACTGAACAACAAGCCAAACTCTGGCACATTAATGAAAAGGAATTCTTTGCAGTATGGAAAACATTTAAAAAATGGCCCTTGTTCTTACTTGCAAAGAAATTTGTATTAAAAGTTGATAATACTAATGTTAGAGCTTTTCTAAAAAATAAACTTGAATCAAAAATTGAAAAAACTCGTATTATCAGATGGCAGGCTGAATGTCAATATTATACTTATGATATTGATGTTATAAAATCTCATGAAAATGTTCTTGCAGATTTCTTGACGAGAGATGGAAGCATTTGAAGCTGATTCCATCATTACGAGATTCAGGCACCTCAGAGAAAACCTAGAGGAGCTATCAAAGCATTTTGGACAGCTCGAAATCAATGCACGAGCAGCTGGCCAAATACAACAGAGCGATGTGGACATGGTCCGCAACAATATACGAACCTCCCATATAGCAATGACAGCACTATGGGAAACAGTATTAGAGTCAATCAGGAAAGCGTCAGCCTCCCTGGTAAACAAAGAGAAAAGTGCCCAAAAAGCTAAAGTGGTCACGTATGAAGAAGCAGACTCAAGTACTGCTTCAAAGGAACCATTGTCGGGTACCGACAAAAATGTTGAGCAAGAGGAAAGTCACATTTCCGAAAGCTCAAGTCAACCCACAGCCTCTGGGGTAAAAGAGGAAGAAATTAACCTTAGGCCCATGACAGGCACCTCTAAGGTTAATTCAGAGGAAAAGGTCATATCTGCAGCCTGGCTGGATTACCAAGGAAAATGGGAACAACTGGTTTCCAAAAAGGGAATTAACCCAAGCAAAACAGTAATTGAGACATCCGGGAGATACAACAGGGTCTGGATGCTCGAAGGATCGAAGCCAGAAGAAGTTCGAAAGTGGTATGACTTTGGAGCATTAGCATCTGTTCATACTACATCACCAGGGTTTCCGGAAATCGAAAAACTTCCGGGATGGATAAGTAACGCGGTGCATGAATCATGGCAAAACAACCCGCACCTGCAAAGAAGAGATATTCTGGAGCTTAAGTTCATTTCAGCGGCACCAGAGATAGTCGGAAAAGGTTCTTATCCGGTCTTCCAATTTATTAAATTACAGAGACCTGATATGATTGCCTTCAACAGAGTTAAGTCTATGGATGAGAAGGCACCATTGGTATCTTCAATCAGCGAAGATGAAATCTCCACACGACGAGCATGGGGATTCTAGGTCTGTCTCACCGAGATGGAAAAGGTTAAATATCCGTTTAAAATATTCTCAAACAATTTAAATGGATCGTTCCTGGTTAATTCTTTAACAGGGAAAAGCACAGAGTTTGCGGAAACCTCCTTCAAAAAGAAGAGGTTACTCATCTGGGAAAACAAGTTGCCAGCAACCGAGTCTACCAGAAAAAAGGCATGCAACATGATGCATGTTGGCCAATGGGATAACCACATATGCCCATATTGTGCAGAACAGGAGAAACCCCTATTCGGTACAAAGATCCGGGTAACCCAGAAAAAATCCGGACCCGAACAAGACAAAGGGAAGAAACGTCCAAAAAACTTTCACAAGCCAAAGTGAGATTAGCTGGATGTAAAAGAAAGAGAGGTGTCGGCAACACTCATAATTAAAAGCCGACAAAGAAGGGCAGAGTAGCTGGCAGAAAGTGGCCGACAAGAGAAGGTGGAGAGTTGACAAAAAGCCACCTAACGCAATAATTCCAAAAGGACAATAATGTAGCCGGTGGAAATTAAGGCCAAGTGACGAACGCAGTGACGTCACAAGGATTTAGAGGAAGATTGGAATCCGGGGTTGAAGTCCGCGGGCGCCTATAAATAAAGGAGTTTGAAGCAGATGGAAGGCATCGAAAAATCCTCTCAACTCTTCAAAACATTTGTAATATTTCATTTCTGCAAATTTTCCTTTCTGTGTCTGTAATAGTATGGGGAACATCCCCAAGAGTCTTGCTTCCTCCATGAGGAGCTAAGTGTTTGTCTTCTCCATTAGGAGAAATTATGTTTAAATAATATTTTCAATATTTCTTCAGTAAAATCCAGGCTTCATATATCTATAATCTTCTAAAATTAGAATTAAACTCTTTTGCCCCAAACCTCGCTACGTCATAAGGTAGGAAACGAAATAGGACTGTGCTGACTGTTGCTGAAGGAGCCCAGAGCTGGTGAACCATTGACTGCGGTCGTGTGGTTGGAAGGAATCCGTAAAATCCCAGACGGAAGACCCGGCAACAAGGCGGTCAAACCCGAGGTATGAGGTTTTGTTTAATTTTTCTTACGAAAGCATGTTGGGCATTTGTTTGATGTATGGATTAATAAAAATCACTATTTAAAGTTTTGGGGCTAAAATGAAATGGTTTGAAAGATTGGTGGTCAATTTAATATAAAAGAGAGTCAAGTGGAGATTATTTTATACAAAAAGGACTAAATTGGACATTAAGGCAAAAGGTAGATGACTAATTGGGTATAAAAATAGATAAAGGACTGATTTGGCCAAAAAGAAAAGAAAAAGGACTAATTGGGCATTTATTCCGTAGTATGTCTTTAGGTCTTTGTTTTGTTACATCAAAAAAAAAAAAAAAAATAATAATAATAATAATAACTGTGCTGTGTTAGTAGTAACTGTACTGTGTTGGTAGTATTTCAAAAAGGAATTATTTTTAGCGATGCCGAGACACAGAACTGATAGCTCATAGCAGTACTGCGCTGTTTTGCTCCACAGTCTCAATCGACCATTATTAACTTGTACTCTAGTAGTAGTAGTAGTAGTAAGTTGTAACCAACGCTTGCCTTTTCGTTCTTCTCACTTCACCCCTCTCCAACTTTTGCTTCTCTCTTTTGTTTGCCTCTTATTAGTATTATTCGGGATTTGCCCATTTGGATTTTGGGGGACCTCTCTCTCCTATTCCAACTCCCCAAACTCTCTATATCACCCATACACTCTTCTTCTGCTTTAATTGACCCACCCCCTTTCGCAATCGGAAGCAATTCATTCCTGTACGCTTTGATTTTGATTTTTCACGAGTGGCCCATTAATTTTGGCACCCTTTATCGCCATTGCGCTTGCACATTCTAGTTTTATTGTTTTCTTGGCCTTATGCTGGCGCAGCTTATGGTGTTCGATGATTATTTGGGTCATACGCTCATATATTCATGCCAGCTAATTCTTTTCTAGATCGCGGCCGGATCTTGGGGCTTCCTCATCCGAAGGAATAAATGGAAAGCTAGGGCAGAATGGCTTGTGGAGGTGAGGTTATACTTGTGTTTTTCTTGCTCGTGGTTTTTTGTTTTCCCTATTTGTTTTGTGCATTTCAATTCGAGCATGAATTTTAGATATGGGATTTTTCCATGAAAGTGAAATGCATGTTTTGTTGGAAATAAATTGTTCAGAAGAAGGTGTTTATATATAGATATTATGGGAAAGAGGGGATTTGATCATTTTCTGCTTAATTCAATGAGTATTTTTTAATTTTTTTTTCCCCTTAAATTCCTGGCACAGGGCATTTCATTGTGTTGATCAAGTGTACTCTGTTTTCTGTTAATGCCCTTTATTTTTTCAGATGAGAATTTGGTAAGTTGGTTAGAGCACGGCAACATAGATCAAGACTTCTTATAGCGGTGGAGGGGCTCCTCAATGAATTGCACATACTGCCTGCAATTAGTTTGGTCATTATTCCGCGTGCTTCAGTGACTTTATGTGGTGTGCCACTGTGCCTCATTGTGGTTGAAAGCTGAATTCACTTGAAGGCGGTAGCGATGATAAAAAATATTCTCAATCGACTTCCAAAGAAACCTAACAAATTGGCTGACAATTGTGATGATGGATCCTTTGCTTACCCTTCAAATGCTTTAACTGCTTGGAGAGGCACTTACGCTGAATGTTCAATGTTAGGCAATTCAAATGCTGTTGTTGTTCCTGGGGGCAATTCAAATTCAAACTCCAATGTAAATCATGGAAATAATATTCATGATCCAGTCAATATAATGGTGAATGGGGATGCAGGGCCTGTGCCGTATGAGGCACTTCCTAGTTTCAGAGATGTCCCAAAGGCCGAGAAGCAAAATTTGTTTATCAAAAAGTTGAGTTTGTGTTGTGTGGCTTTTGACTTCACTGATCCTATGAAGCATGTGAAAGAGAAAGAAATCAAGAGGCAGACATTGGTGGAGCTTTTTGAGTACGTGGTTAGCGCACATGATAAATTCACAGAAACTGTTATGCTAGAAACCATAAGAATGGTATCTTTAAATTTGTTCCGTACGCTATACACCCAGCCTCGTGAGAATAAAGTATTGGAAGGTTTTGACCTGGAGGAAGATGAGCCTTTAATGGATCCTGCTTGGCCACATTTGCAAGTTGTTTATGAATTTCTTCTCAGGTTTGTGGCTTCGCCTGAGACAGATGCAAAGCTGGCAAAGAGGTACCTTGACCACTCTTTTGTTCTGAGGCTTTTGGACCTTTTTGAATCAGAAGATCCTCGAGAAAGGGAGTATTTGAAGACGATCCTGCACCGCATATATGGGAAATTCATGGTTCATCGTCCGTACATGAGAAAGGCGATAAACAATATACTTTACTGTTTCACTTTTGAGACAGAGAAACATAATGGGATTGCAGAACTGCTAGAAATCTTGGGTAGCATAATAAATGGATTTGCACTTCCTTTGAAAGAAGAGCACAAACTTTTCCTTGTTAGGGCACTCATCCCACTTCACAAACCAAAGTGCATTGCTATATACCATCAGCAACTGTCTTATTGCATAAAACAATTTGTGGAGAAAGACGGAAAACTTGCAGGTATCGTCATAAGAGGATTACTCAAGTATTGGCCCATCACAAATAGTTCAAAGGAGGTAATGTTCTTAGCTGAGCTGGAGGAAGTGTTGGAAGCAACTCAGCCTCCGGAATTCCAACGCTTTATGGTTCCTTTGTTCCACCAGATTCGTCGTTGCATGAGCAGTTCGCATTTTCAGGTTCGCTACCCCCTCTCCATATTGGCCCATTTATTCTCCTTATGTTACTTTCTAATTGTTATTAGACATTTGGTTCCTAACAATGATCTTATGCTCCCTATTTTGATTGCCTCTTATGCATTCATCTAAATGACACTAATGTGCTTCCTATGTCTACAATTAGTCATTGAAAGCATTGAAGTGTGTAGACATTGTAAAATTTAACCTTGTGTAACATACTTATCTTTTGTTCTTTAGTGTCTAATGCAAGTCTTGACTCTTTGATAAAACATCTACGTGCTTTTTCTTGTTCTATTGTCTATATTAGTTTTATTCTCTTTTCTCATTTGATTCATTTACTTAGATTAAGGAAGAGTGATAGTTTGTGTGCTTAAATTTCAGAACTCTCCTCCCCACCAAAGAAACATTCTTATGAAAAACTATTTTGATGTGTGGTTGTACTAGACTTCTGCAATCCATGTTACCTAGCATCTCATTTATTCTATTCTGTCCCTTTCCCTTGTGAAAAAATTTCTGACATTATGTCTGCTCAATCGAAGGTTGTCGGAACTGAAAGGCGAGTCTATGAATCCATTACCTGTATTCGCTTTATGACCATCACTAAACTTTGGCTGCTACCTGTGAGGTCTGGCATAATAACTTGTCCTGTAATTGAATGGTTACAATCGAATAATCTTCCTGGACATGTTGACAAACTATAGTGAATGAGACAGAATAGTTTCATAGATTAGCATAAGCTTCCACCTGAATCTAAAGATTCAATCTCTAAATTCCCTTTGTTCTCATGAAACAAGTACTCAATGGCATTAAAGTCATAATTCATTCTTCATATCTGGAGGGTTGAAGCCTATCCAATACATGATAAAAATCACACTTGTATTGCTCTCTGAGTTGGCTTTATATTTTCCGGTTCACACATTCCCATGGGTCTTCATGATTTTTTTTGTTAATACAGGTGGCAGAAAGGGCGCTCTTTTTATGGAACAACGTTCATGTTGAGAATCTGATCAAACAGAATCATCAAGTTATCCTGCCGATCATCTTTCCTTCATTGGAGAAAAATTCTAGAAGCCACTGGAATCAATCAGTGCAGAACTGGACACTGAATATCCGCAGAATTTTCTCTGATGTGGATCCTGATCTCTTTGTGGAATGCTTGCTCAAGTACGAAGAAGACGAAAGGCAAGAAGAAGAAATTAAGTTAAAACGGGAAGCAGCCTGGAAATGCCTGGAGGAAATAGCAGCTATGAAAGGTACGAATAACAAACCAGTGCTCGTTCCCATCTAGCCAAGCTCCAACACTGCATCTGGCTAAATTCGAGGCCCTTTCTTTTATATATATTTCATTTTTGTATGCTACTATAGTATTCTGTGGTTCAACCGCCAATGGATATCATCGCTTGCGAAGGAATTCCATATTTTCTTTACTTCCTATCACCCTGCGAACGATATCTGAGGCACCATTATAGCATTGTACATATCGACCTGGGTGGCCAAACTATTGGAGTCTTTAGAATCTTCAACATGGAGGAAATTTGTTGGCAAGTTTGCCTCTTCATCTTTAGCTCTTACAATGATATTGATCTGCCCCCAATTTTTATTACTGGATTTCTTCATGTTCTATGCCGTGACAAGTGACAACTCCCCATCTACAATCCATAAATATAAAATATATTTTTGTATGTATCATCACAGTTGTCTGTACGTCTGATTCCCCTTGATATGGCCCTTGACAGGAAGTCTTTGAATATCCTGTCGTGTTGCACTATTGGGGCATCGACATTTTTCGATTAAATCTTATTCAGTCCTAAAATGGTTCTGTGAGTTTTACTTTGGGGGAACAAAACAAAGTATCCCTTCTCATCCAAGACAAGTTTTTTGGTACCATCATTCTTTCTGTTTTTCTTTTAGGTAGTAGTGTAAGAGATAAGGATGCTGCCATCCCAATTTCTGGGTCCCAAGGACCTTCATTCAATTTTCCATATATGCTATAGATGCTCTCATTGAATTAAAATCAATAACTAAGCACCAATACATACCTTAAAAAAGGTTAATAAATAAATACCAGAGTATCTTTCAGTAAATGGCTAAATCCAGTGATGAATGATTGAACGATGACTGAACTACCACTTTTATCTCCTGCCTCGCGAGTAATGAGCCAGTGGCCAATACAAGCTTTAACGAGTTGTACCTTACGACTTTCTTTGTCTATTTCCTCGAGGTACAAGTTCATTACCAGGCCAAAATCGACGTTGCCGATTTCTCATTGCCATACGATGCATTAACCCCACAAGATGGACGGTCTAGATCATGTGGTGTTGGAGTCCATGGAGCTCCCATTTTTCTATTTCCAGCATTGGTCTACCTGGCACGAGATTGGACAAAAATAAAATAGGAATAAACAGAAAAGAGAAGAGAGCAAAACCAGCACCTCATTCCAATTTCATTATTTCCCACTCGCTTCTCTCTCTCTCCCATACAATTCAAGAAATTGGGAGATTTCTGTGTTTCGCCAATGGGAAAAACCCTATAACCTCCAATGAGATTGTTATTCATTGGCGATGATTACCCAACGCCATTGGTGTGAGCTGTGGGGCTAACAAAATGCAGAAATTTCAGATATAGAATCATAATTTTTTGTTTGTTAGTAATTCTATCGTTTCTCAGGAAATGCCAAGCATTGGTGTGAAATTGTACAGCGTTTTCTTCAAATTTATGCTTAAACATAGGTTGCAGAACCGGTTACAGGCGTTGCAGAACGATGCCGCCGGGGGCGGTGGCAATGGCGGTTCCTTTGGGGTTACATCGCGGCCGGAGGAGGAAACCGTCGCAGCCGCGAATCCTTCCTTCACCGAAGGCGTCGCCACCAAGGATATCCATATCGATCCCAATACGTCTCTTTCTATCCGTGTTTTTCTTCCGGATACGTGCCTTAATTCCCCCGACAAAATGAAGAAATCTCGGTCGGAGAGTTTGATTCATAGATCAGATCAAAACCAAGCCCTAATTCGCCGCTACAGCTATGGTTCATCGAATAATGCGGTAGTTTTTGGCAGCGATGATGACGATAATGAGGTTGTGAAGCGCTCTCAGGTTATTGATAGAAGGAATAGTTACGGGTGCTGCATTGATGATGTGAATGTGGTTAAAGACCAAAACAAAACTTATCGAGGGTATAATCCAGTAGGCAATCATTTTCGCAAATTGCCGGTGATGTTACAGTTTCATGGCGGGGGATTTGTTAGTGGAGGCAATGATTCGGCTGCGAATGATTTCTTCTGTAGAAGAATTGCGAAATTGTGCGACGTTATCGTATTGGCTGTGGGGTATAGGTTAGCTCCGGAGACCAAGTACCCGGCGGCATTTGAGGATGGGCTAAAGGTGTTGAATTGGCTGGCGAAGCAAGCGAATTTGGCAGAATGTAGCAAGTCATTAGGGAGCTCAAAAGGCTCAGGGATTGATTTGAGGAAGCCGGAGAGCAATTGGCATGTTGCTGATGCATTTGGTGCTTCAATGGTGGAGCCTTGGCTGGCTGCTCATGGGGATCCATCCAGGTTAGATCTAATTCCACCGACATCATTTGTTGTTGTTTTGTGGATTATTAGTTGTTTCTGCCATTATCTTGATTTGGTGAGCTCAGTTTGTATTTGGTTTTTCATTATGATAGATATACATATAGCTCAGTTAGTTTGTTGATCTGATGGACCTAGAAGACTAGGGGGAGTTCATGGTGAACTAATGCAAATTTATGGAATTAGTCTTCTGTTCTGCCGGTTTGGTTAAAAGTGAATTATTGATATCCTGAGACCTGAATTATGGATAGGTTTGAATTAGCAGTTCAGCAAACTCCATATTTTCAAAACTTACATGCCAAGAACAGGGCAGGGCTAAATAATTCTTAGACACAGGTCCTCTGAAATAGGTAACGCATCCATCTGGCCTCTGCCTTGTCTGTGAATATGTTTCCCTGAAAACGTTGCCTCTGCCTTCCTCTTGCTTACACAAGTCCATATTATGATATTGGATGTTTATTTTATGTACTGATCAACGAAGAATATGAGAGAACTATCCATGTGTGAAAGACAGAGAGGGTTCATTGGGTGCATTCCAAGCTGGAGTGAGGTAGCAAAAAATCTGAAAATGCAACCCCATATGGTTGTCGGTGATTATTATTGCTTCTCTCTTTCAAAATTCAACACATTTCTCATTTTGGGGAGAAAATGTCTGGATCTGCATTTGTTGGAGGTCCAACAAACTTCAAAGCCCCCTTAATGATGATCTAGTTTATACTCCATATCATTTTGATTATGCTGTGATTTCAGATATCTTCATTGTTAGCTATATTGCCTGAACTTTGTTTTCTGTATGAACACTAGTGCTCCAGAAGGAAACTTTCGGTAAGCTGAATTGATTCCTTATTTGATGCTATACCAACACAGATGTGTACTCCTTGGGGTCAGTTGTGGAGGAAACATTGCTGACTATGTAGCAAGGAAAGCTGTGGAGTCTGGTGTAAATATCGACCCAGTTAAAGTGGTCGCTCAGGTTTTGATGTATCCTTTTTTCACTGGGAGTGCACCAACACCATCTGAGATAAGACTTGCAAATTCCTACTTCTACGACAAGCCCATGTGCATGCTTGCCTGGAAACTATTCTTACCCGATGAAGACTTCAACCATGATCACCCTGCGGCCAACCCACTATGTCCCAGCAGAGAAGGACCTCCCCTGAAGAAAATGCCTCCAACACTAACGGTGGTGGCTGAGCACGACTGGATGAGGGACAGGGCAGTCGCCTACTCACAGGAGCTTCGGAAGGTAAATGTGGATGCTCCAGTTCTCGAGTACAAAGATGCGGTTCATGAATTTGCAACCCTTGACATGCTTCTCAAGACGCCTCAAGCTCAGGTTTGTGCTGAGGACATTGCCATTTGGGTCAAGAAATATATCTCACAACGGGGACATGAGTTCTCCTATTGACCCAGGCATACAAGATCCTGGTACAACTTGCCTGTCTTTGATGATAGGATTGACAGGTTGTTTTGTTCGTTGTATCTCTAGTTGGGGATTGTACTATTATGTGTTGTACACTTGTACATGACCAGTGTTCAAGATAGTAGTATATGTTTCATTGTTTGTCTGTATTTCTTTTCACATGTATCTATATCTTCTGTTTTGCGAGATATCTACTTGCTCAGTGCTACCGTTCAAGTTCAACCAGTTGGATTGCTGGATTCGATCTTGAGGATGTGTAACCTTTTTACATGCTTTGTTACTTCGCCTATTTGATATGAAGTTCTTTGATCATGTTATAATGTTCGTCTTTATCAGAGGGTTCCATATGCTGTTAATGAGCTTCAACATTTTACAGGACACAATGCCAACAGCCTGAAAATGAACCAGCAGATTTTATGAACACTGGACAGAGCCACCAACAGATCATATATCATTCATGAATAAATCCTCATTTCACAATTAGTTTCATTCAAGTGGAAGAAATACAAATACACATGAATCAAGATACTTTCAAATATCACATTTCTTCCACAAAGCACCAGCTTTCTTCTCCATCCACAGGCTCCCACCTAGATCCCACTTCACAAAAACTCATCGTGTCATCATCGCTGTCGTCTTTGTTCTTGTAAGCATTAGCTTCACAATCGTCGACTCCAAATTCATCAATCTCAATCTCTACACCTCCATGAGATTCGAACCTATGATCACCATCATTGTCGTCATCATCATCATAATCAGGCTCACAATCATGAACCATGTTGTAACAATAATCCTCATTCCCCAAATAGTCCAAAACTCCACTGGCTGAAAACCCAGAAAACTTGAATCCAGGTGCGGTATCCACCACTCTCCAAGTGATCAATCTGTAACTGGACATTGTGTCGGACGCTGACCTGCTCCTCTGGGTTCCCTTGGCTTTCTCCTTGGACTTACAAGCAGGATGCACATGGCAGTCCCGGCACTTCACCCGACCGCACTTGCCGGTGAACTTGGAATGATTGGTGGGCTTGGAAGGTGCCCTGGTGAAGATCCCTGCCGTCGGGGGTGAGCTCAACTCATTCAGGTTCCGGCCGGACCTGGCTGGACGAGGGTACCACGGCCCTGAAAGAATGGGATACGTTCGGACCATACCGTGTTGGCGACCCTGTCTCTTCATTTTTAAGATCTTGCTGGTGAGCTGAATGAATGCAATGGATTGATTGTCCGAAAACAGGCTTATATAGACACAAAACAATGGAGATGGAATTGATTGGGGAGCAAGGGAAAGAAATTCATTGGTCAACTATGGGAAATTCTTGCATGCGTGTCGGACAAGGTCCTATTAACAATAATATATGCGAACTAAATTAAACAGAAGCTTCTCCGTGACAGCAACGCGTTGGAGAAACTTGCAAGCATTAATTAATCCCAGTTTTGGGATTTAAACGGTAGCTGAGCTATGTTTTTGCTAAGATGTGTTATACAATTTACTTTCTGTTGATTAAGGTTTTTTCAATCCACAGATGCCCTTGAAACATGGACTGTAATGATGTGTTCCCTGTTTTCCGATCTAGTCGGATCCCACACAGGTACACTTGAAAGAACCGCTCTCATGTCGTGTGGGATCGAACCTCCAACCTTCCGTTGGAAGCCTAGGGACTTCACCACTTGGACTAAGTCCCGAGAGAACTATTTTTGGTTTGGCACCACGAGTGAAACTACAATCAGGTTAAAGTTGAAACTATTGGCAGTCAAACTGTGAACAATATATGCAAGAACAAAATGAAAGAAACAATTCCCCGTCACATTCCAACGAGGCCAAGTACAAACACAGCTTAGATTGTTCAACAGGAAAACAGGAAACCTGAGAATAATTTCAATGCATTATTTTCGTATGGACCTTTCACAGGGTAGCATTCTGAAAGCTGGTAAAGAATAACACAGTACTAACGTTATTACCCCACAACAATACTAAAAATTAGAACTCGATTGGTATTCCAAAAATATTCAAGCGTTTTGGAGCTCAAGCTTCTTAATATTCTGGATTTGCTTTCCAGGATTCAGTCCCTTGGGGCAAGCCTGGGCGCAGTTCAATATGGTATGACAACGATACAGCTTGAATTCATCATTCACAGCATCAAGGCGCTCCTTTGTATATTCGTCACGGCTATCCATTATCCATCTGCATTGAGCAAATGCAGACCATACTTTAGCATGAATCATGATGCCGCAAAATAAGTCAAAGCTCAAAGATAAATTCAATATTCAAGCACAATCCAATCACACAAGGGCAACCTTTTCAAGGCAGCTAAACGCCTTCCTAAAAGATAATGAATCGATTGAGGCATCATTTAGAGAAAGTAAATAGAGAGTAGAAATGCATTAAGGCCATCTGCAACAGAGCACCCCACTTCTCTCATGCCCCATCAGATTCTCCCTCTACCATGTCGGCAAGCAACCTAACTCACTTTTTTACCCACAAGAGCACCACCCCAGCACCCATACTTTAAAATTCTCTCTCCACCACATCATTAAATTTTTATTTATAAATAATTTAAATAAACAATAATTACATATTACTATGTCGTATTGTGTTTTACTTCCGGAATAACAATGTCAATGTAATTACAATGAACCATAAATGATAAACCCTAAGCTCTTTAATACCAATATTTTTTAGGTGCAAAAAATATTTTTTTTAGAGCGTAACAAAATACTACTCTATTTTATGGTGTAATTTTAGTTTAACAATTTCATTTCAAAAAATTTGATTTTATGCTTTTAAGGGTAAAATAGGTTACTTAGGTACTGATATAGAATAATGTTTTGATTTAGGTATAAAGGAGGTATATAGTTGTGATGGTATGTATTTATATGTAATCTGTTATATAAAATAATAACTTAATATATATAATATATCATTAATACATAAAGTAATAACTTAATATATAGTAAAAAATAAAAAAGGGGATGGGCACCCCCCAATGATGCCCTAAGGATTCCCAACGACTTATTTTATTTGAAGTGCAGCTTGAATGAGTATCAGCTGCTCATAAAGATTGCTATAAGAGAAGGCATGACATACACACTTGAGCATGGTTGTATTTTAATTAGAAGTCTAAAATAAGCTCCAAGTGAAACACAATTTCATCTTCAATTTTTCTACAATAGAAAGCAAGATTCCCAGTTTATTGGCATGTGGAAAATCAGCAGAACTTCCAAGCCTTCAATATTGAATGTGCAAAACTAACTTTCTTCTATACTTTAGGAAAACATGAACTACCTAGATGAACTCAGAAAGAAGTATTAGCAGCTATGTATTCCATAGAATAACCAAAAACAAATAAATGTGACAGTAATGCAAACTGGTGGCATGAGAGATCCACTCGCTAAAATTTTCTGCACTCAAACCTAGAATAAGACAGACGATTACTCAAGGAGTTTCAAGGCAATAAAACAAATAAGTTAGCAGAACCAAATAATGGCTTAATGGAAAACACTTGCAGGCACACATATACACAATCAAATGACAATCAGAAGGCAATCTTCCTTTCACTTGTCCTACACTAACCATTCACCGAAGCATACACTCTCTCTTAAAACAATGTTTTGTACTAGGGTCTCCCAAAGGGAATGATGTAAACCTTAACCAATCATAAATCCAAGATGAATACTTACTCTAACTCCACCATATATTTATGCAATGCTAATTCCTACTGCTAGGCATGCTAAATTTAAACTCACCAAAAACTCTAAGAAAAAATTGTTAATCAAGGTACTCTAATATTCAAATTACTCATAAAAATCTCACCTTTACCGAAATGAGCAAAACTCACAACAACAAAAAATTCACTGAGGGTTCAAAGAAACCAATACCTATTGGCGTGCAAGAGAGCAGCGGGGCCCAAATAGGTCTCCGGGTTCCACCAATAGCTCGGACAGGAAGTGCTGCAGCAGGCACACAGAATGCACTCATACATCCCATCTAGCTTCTTCCTATTCTCTTTGCTCTGCAGAATCTCCTTCCCAGGGTTCTCCGGAGGGTTCTTCCTCTTCAGCCACGGCTCAATCGATTTGTACTGATTGTAAAAATTCGTCATATCCACCACCAAATCCTTAATCACGTACATATGCGGCAGGGGCGTGATCATCGTCGGTCCGCCGGAGGTTATCTTCGTCAAACAGGCTAATCCGTTCTTCCCGTCTATGTTCATCGCGCAGGAGCCGCAGATTCCCTCGCGGCAGGAGCGGCGGAAGGTGAGCGATGGGTCGATCTCGTTCTTGATCTTGATCAGGGCGTCCAGGACCATGGGACCGCATTCCTTGAGATTGATCTCGTAGTCCTGGAGCTCTGGCTTCTGAGGGGAGTCCGGATTCCATCGGTAGATTTGGAAGGTCTTGGGCGTCGAAACGGGCTTCGCCTTCAGGTCCACCTGCTGCGCCTCCGCCTCGGAGGCGTGTGCCCGGAAGATAACGCCCCTCGCCGCAGGAGAAATCGCGGGAAACCTAGACACCGCCCGTCGGACCAATCCGGAGGCCATGGTTGCAGTCGATTTCGGAAAGGAAATGTAAGGTTTTTGGAGAGGATGACGAGAAATTGGGAATTGGGAACGGAGGCGTGTGTATTCCTTTATCCTAATTGTTGGTTTCGGGAAGGGGGTGCGAAATGACGAAATGGGTTTAAGAGGGAAGAGTGGGGAAAAGGGTAGTTTGGGGAAATCATGGAGCAACATAGGCCGTGCGTTTTTTGATGACGTGGCGGGGAATGAAGGGTGGAGATGGGGACGAGACAACGTAGTTGGGTTGTGGAGCGTGAGTTCTGTTTTTCTGTTTGTGTCTTAGGAAACCGAAACGTCGCCGTTTGGAGACGCTGACACCTGTGGGCTTTGACTGCCACCACAGGCCACGACCTTAGAATTTGAGTTGTTTTTTTTGGTAAGGAGAATTTGAATTGTTGAAACGAACACTCAAACTCAAAATAGGGGCATTGAGATTTTATCTAAAAATCATTATTGATTTTTAGATGCAAATATAACAATGATCATTAAGGGCATTGAGATTTTATCTAAAAATCAACTCTTTCACATTCCAAATAGTTGAGGATTCTATCCGATCAAGTTTACAATTTATTGAATACTTTTTCATTAGAATTTGTAATCGATCATATCATCAATTCAAACCATAGCTCCTTGAGAAATCAACTATTAATTCAAACCATACATAGCTCCTTGAGTAATCATTAATTCGAAAAAATCAAATTAAAGTATTACAATTCTAAATTTAATTGAATAATTTCTAGATTTTAACAGCTCCTACAACTCTATTTGAAAGCTGTTTTTAATATGAACTCTTTTCCACTTAACAAACGAAAACAAGCATTTCTTTGTATAAAATATAAAAACAATTAATGAACGAATAGGAATATATTTTAAGTATTAACAAACAATTGATTCCACTCGATTCCTTTCTAGAAAGCAAGGTGCGCAGAATCGGTATTCCTTTTGAATTTCCGTGTATATCATAAAGAAAGGCCTTAACTTAATACTAAATACGAGTACTATATTTCCTTCAATACTTTTATCTTTAGTTAACATTTTAGCATGAAAAAAACAAGAAAAAAGGACAACCATATGTAATGTAACGTAAGTAGTTAATAATACATGGTCGGCATGTATTAGTTAACGTAAGTTGCCTTAATGCCGTGCCCATCTAATAGTATAAACTAGTTTAATTAACTACAACCAATGGAGACACTTTGCAAGTTTATTTTCTTGTATTTTTTTAAAAGTATTGCTTATTTATAATAGACGATCAAAACCACAACAATAAGAACATTTTTACTTGTGTTGCTGTTAGACATTCGTTTCAATTCCCCAATGTTCATCCTCGATTCTCATAGATCATCTTTGACCCTATAGCTCATCCTCCTCCTCCTCCTTTCTTTACATTATATAAGGTTCCGTTCATAAGAAATTAATTCAATTTTTACTTTAACAAAATTTATTTTAATTTCCCACAATTTACTCATCGATGACATCCCCATACGTAAGTCCATGGATCTCTTCCTTCTTATGCATATTTTAGGTTTGATCCCTAATTTGGAAGGCAATAATATAATGATGTATGGTTTTTGTGGGCGTTGACGGTGTTGCAGCAACAGGGTGCAGGTGGGAAGGGGCGGCCGCTGCCGAAATTTGGGGAGTGGGATGAGAATAATCCGGGAACGGCCGATGGATTCACCGTAATATTTGCCAAGGCTAGAGATGAGAAGAAAGCCAAGGTGGCAGCGCCACCGCAGTTCCCGCTGCCACCGCCGGCTGTGCACCGTGTGCCATCCCACCCAGAATATGATCCTTCCCAAAAGGTTTATTATTGGTTATATACTATATGTTGATTTTTTCTTTGTGGTGATATATATATGGTCAATAAATTATTTTATTATGATTAATTATACTATATTTATTTTAGAGTGATATGTGGTAAACCTGCTGTCTAGGATGCAATGGCAATTACATATTTATTGGTTAAATTTGATGCAGAAAAGGTGGTGCTGCTGTTTCTGAAAGACGATCCATTCACAGTGTTATTATTATAGTATGAAAGCTGCGGCCCATCCAGTGGTAGATGCACAATCAGGTTTTGTGGATTGGTCCTGTAATTTCCTGTCCCAGTACCAGATATATGTCCAAATGGATGAGAGAAGTATCATATTGTTGTAATGAATTTAGGGTTTTGTTGGTTAATTAAGGTATTGATGAAAATATGGATGCAATATTTTCACTGCCCCTTTTTCATTTTTCTTTTAGCCCATTAATTGTTAAGTTGATAAACTCTTAAATGATCATACAATTGTACTTTTCTTAAGCACATGATAATCTTCAATTGTAGGTATAAGATTTTGAGCTATAGAAAATTCTTGGAATTATGTGCATATTAACGTCAGTTATTTTGAATCACAAATTAATCCTGCCATATCTGTCCTCTAATGTGTAATTTATCAGCATCTGCGATCTACATTAGTATTTGTTTCATTTGCAAGTGGCTAAAACTTTTAAATACAGAAAGTTGGTATTTAGGAGTATCAGTTTCTTCAATGGGTGAAATATTTTTTTGTAGAAGGATGTAATATATTACTCTCCATTTTTTATTGTTTAACCTTGACTCAATATTATTACAACTATATATTTGAAAAACAGAGTCGAGTCGTTGGGTCTTATTAGAATTATAAAATTATATAGTTTTAGAATATACTTCCTCCGTTTAGAAAAGATAGCTACATTGGTAAAATTGACACTATTCACCTAAACATTTTAATTTGAAGTTTTATCATAGTTATACAAGTTAAAATATAGCCAAGTGAGATCTTGTTAGATTCGTCTCATCTTGTAGTTTTTAAATATCGAACTTTTAGAATTTTTACTTCTACCGAATTTGAGTTATTAATGGTTTAAAATGTACATTGGACTGCGTGCAGAATGAGTCCGTAGCTATCTTTAAAAAACGGAGGAAGTATATTTTTTCATAATTTTTTTTTTATTATACATATCTTAAATATTAATGATTGAAAATGTGCATTCAATTATATGCAGAAATGAAACGTACAAGAGATGTTAAATGAGAGGGAATGAGTATTTTTTTCGAAAAAAATGAATAAAAAGAAGTTGGATATATACCTGTATTTCATAAGTTTTTTTTTTTTCGGTCAAAAAGGAGGGCCGGAGCCAATTTCATTCATATGATTGATGCATATGGTACAAATCAGAATTATCAAAATCTAAAGCATCCCGAACATAATCGGGAGGACGAGTAAAATGTTCGGTGCCAAAAGGGAAATTAGTATCTCTTAACAAGAGATCACAAACTGAGTTTGATTCTCTGGGAATAGTTGAAAACTTGAGCCTCCAATTCCATGAACGCATGTACTGGATTTTGAAGAAAGGATCGAAGCAGCTACCATGAGTATCTGAGGTGGAATTGATAAGATCAATGACTTGACTATTATCACTCTCCACTTCCAAATTAGTAATACCCAAATCCCACGCCTCCTGGAGGCCAATAAGTATGCCCCAGGCTTCTGCTAAGAATGATTCCATAACACCTGTTTTCATACGAATGCCTCCAATCCAGTTTCCATCCGAATCACGAAGTACTCCTCCTGCTTTACTGTGAGAAGAAGTAGTACTACCATCACAATTCAATTTGAACCAGCCCAGGTGGTTTCTTCCATTTGGTGTAAGAGAGCTTCCAAATGCTTCTGCCAAAGAACTTATACTCATTAAGGGATTTGAGAAACTGATTGCTGATCCTTATAATCATCCGATGAAGAGAGTTCCAATCTGTGCTTTCGTGACCGTATAGCTCCTTACAACGAGCTTTCCAAATTGTCCAGACTCCAATAGCGAAGGTGGCAGCGATGGGGTTACCGACTTTGGTACATATATAGGAAGAAATCCAATCTTGAATAGTGTCAGACCAAAAGGACGGCTTGGAAAAACCAAGGTGACGCCAAACACAAGCTGATGAAGGACAGTCTTTAAGAGCATGAACAGGAGTTTCCAGGGCACCACATTTCCAACAGTTGTCGTCAGGGCTAAGACCTCTCTTATAGCGTTCCGAACCTGTTAAAATCTTGTTATGTAAGCAGAGCCAGAGGAAGGTTCTCGATCTTTACGGACAGGGCCATCTCCATAAGTATTTCCAGGGAGCAACACGAGAAGATGGTAAGCTTTGATCCATGTTGAGTGAATCTCTCGCACTCTTGGTCGTGAAAACGCCATCCGGACGGTGCTTCCAAATTGGAGTATCATCAGGATCAGACTGAAGCGGGGGAGTGATCTGGGATATTGCATGAAGCATCTCGATGGGAAGAACTTCAATAAGGTCTAGCATACACCATGCAGCAGCATGCACGTATGATTCCAGGGACCGGTTCAGCTCCGTTTCCGTTAGAGGACGAAGAGAAAAATCCTGTAATACAATGTCCCCATTAAGCCATTGATCAGTCCAAAAATAAATATGCTTACCATTACCCCGTTTCCAAACCACAGAGGGTTGGACTTTCGGCCAAACTTTCATAAGGTCTTTGGCAAACTGAGAGAGGGACTGGGAACCGTGTTTGAAGTGGTGGCGAGACCATCCATGGCGATGTTTGAGGAGGTTAACCCATGTTGTATCTCGGTTCAGGAGGCCCCAATAACTTTTCATTAGAAGAGCGTCATTAAGATGCTCAAACTTATGGAAGCCCAGCCCCCCAACATCTTTATCTGTAGTAATAGAATTCCATGCAACCAGATGGACTTTCCTATGATCCTTGGTGGTTCCCCAAAGGAAATTACGACAAATTCGATCAAGTTCAGAGATGACTTTCCTAGGAAACTTCATAACCTGCATAGGATAGATTACAATGGATTGTAGGACAGACTTAATTAAAGTAATTCTACCTGCAAAACTCAAATATTTACAAGACCATGCACTAAGTTTCGAAGTCAATTTATCTATAATAAAATTGAAATACGAGGAGTGACGACTTCCTGAAATGGTTGGTATGCCAAGGTAGGTACCAATGCTAGAAGAGCTACGAATGCCAAGGACATTTTCAATGTTTAAACGGTTAGATCTGGAGACCACCTCACCAAAAGTAACCTTAGATTTAGGAAGACTAACTGTAAGGCCTGATATAGAACAAAAGTCAGCAAGAATAGTTTTAATAATACAGGCATGAGCAGTGTTGGCTTTAGAGAACAAAAGTATATCATCGGCAAAAAGGATGTAAGGGATTTTTAAGTTGTTATGATTCCAAGATGGAGGATTCCAGTGACCAGCTTCCACAGTAGAGGTGATCATAGCACCTAGACGTTCCATACAAAGTATGAAAATATAAGGTGAGATAGGATCGCCTTGTCTAATGCCACGCGAAGGTTTGAAGGGTGTGGAAGCTTTACCATTCCATAACACCTGCATAGAGGAGGAGACTATACAAGACATGATCAAATTAACAAGAGAAGTAGGAAAACCAAAAAGAATAAGAGTTTCATTAATAAAGGACCACTTGAGCTTATCATATGCCTTTTCGAGATCAAGTTTAATAGTCATGTACCCGGCTTAGCTGTAGACTTAGACATAAAATGAGAAATCTCATTGCAAATGATAATGTTGTCTTGGATAATCCTGCCTGGAATGAAACTTGCTTGCCCTGAAGAAATCAATTTAGAAAGGAAAGGGGAGAGTCTGTTAGAAATGGATTTGGTAAGGATTTTATAAAGGATATTGCAAAGGCTAATAGGTCTAAATTGGGTGACAGCCTTGGGGCTAGGGATCTTGGGGATAAGGGCAATCAATGTTTGATTAAACTCTTGAATCAACCGAGGGTCATAACAGCACAGCTTAAGATGATTGCAGACATCAAGACCAATGGAACTCCAATTCCTCTGATAAAAGAAAGCATTAAGACCATCCGGTCCAGGTGCTTTGAGAGGAGACATGCCCTTAACTGCGAGCCAAATTTCTTCATTTGAAAACGGTCTGTCCAGAATGTCTCTATCCTCAGAAGAAAGGGTAGGAAGCACAACAGTAATATTTTGAGCAGGAGAACCAGTGTTATCACTATTGCTATAAAGAGCTTCAAAATAATGCACAACCATGTTTTGTAGAAGTAAAGGATCTGTAAAGGTTGTGCCATTAGCATCATCTAGAATAGCAAAGGACTTCTTGATGTTACGATTCTTGACAAAACGGTGGTAAAACTTAGTATTCTGATCCCCGGCTAAACTCCAATCCCGTACACTTCGTTGGATCCAATTTAATTCCTCCTCTGCAAGAATTCTATCAAGTTCAGAAAGTAGTTGCTGATGGAGACGGACTAAAAAATCCCTGTCCATCCAATTATGAATTCTTTCAATTCCAGCCAACCTGCCTCTGATCCTCTTTTTGCGATTAGAAACCGATTTGTACACATTGTGATGCCAACAGGTTGCCTTATGCTTCAGTTCTGAAAATTTCCCAAGTAAAGGTTGATCCTTTTTCCAAATATCAGAAATGATCCTAAGAAAACTCGGGTGGGATTGCCAAGCAACTTGAAATCTAAAGGTTATGGGAAGAGCACTATTACTGTGAAGGTTAGTATCCATAATCCTAATTAGTAAAGGCGCATGATCAGATTGAATACGTGGGAGGATCTCCACAGTGCTGGCAGGGTAAGAAGATAACCAATCCTGATTAGCTAGCAATCTGTCCAGCCTTCTTCTAATTGAACCACGAGCCCAAGTATAAGTATTACCAAAAGTCTTAGGTTCAGAAAGATGATTAACATCCATCCAGTGCTGGAGTTCATGGCAAGAAGTGAATGAAACAGTACCACCTCTGGCCTCAGAAGTTTTAGCAATACAATTAAGGTCACCCCCAACTAACCACGGGCCCCTCTTACTGTTGTTAATGCGAGAGAGTTCAGGCCACAAGCTAGCACGACGAGACTTGCAAGGAGCAGCATACACAAAAGTGACTTGAAGGGAGGAATTCTGGGAATAGATAATGGCATCGATATATTGAGGATGACACTCAAGGACCTCAACATTAACAGAATCTTTCCATAACAACCAAATTCCACCAAAGAAACCTGCTGCCTCGACCCTAAATGAAAAACCGAATCCACTTCTCTTAATGAAAGAATCAGCTTTGATACCACTTATCCGAGGCTCAAAAATAGCAATAACATCAACTCCTTTCTGAGAGGTCATATCCTTGAATTCACGTCGAAACGCATTTGAACCCGCACCCTGTACATTCCAAAAAACTAGTGTAAGAGACATATTAAAAAATCAAAACATAACAAAAGATACCCGTGACAAGATTATGAACGAAAATGTGCAGGCACACTAGATGCCCTAGTAGGGGTTGATCCGTGAAGAGGGTCCCCTGTGTCCATAGGATCCACTGTCTGATCTGTCTCATAGGATAAAGAAGCAGACACATCCGGTGGACGTCCTCCTTGATTATTCTGAGAATGGGAGGATTTCTTGAGATTAAGGAGGTTAGGTTTTCAAAAGAGACTGCAGTGTGGTGATCAGATTGAAGAGATGTTCTAGAGTGGAAAGCTCGTTCTCCTGAAGGTTGGATCCAGACTTGAGACGGCACATCTGACTGTTGAAATGAGCGAGGTGATTGCTTAGGAGGCGAGACTCGTCCTGAGGGTCTCCGGCTGTTTGAAGGAACAGACTTGGAGGGGCCAACAACTCGTTGATGAACATGGTTAGAGTTGTTGGGCGAGGACTGGGGATGTGCTGGAGCAACAGGTTCCAAGACTTCGTCAAGAACGGAGAAGCGGTTGTCATTAGAAGAGGAATGAGGGGTGTTTGCTGTAGTCGACCGAATGGGATATCGCTTACGGGATTGAACCAACATCCAGGGTCCGTAGGAGTTAGTCGGCAGAGGGACTTCATCGTTAGAACCAGGTTGATCAGTAGCATTATCCTCCGGTGCAACTTCAGACGGGCAATCAGCCTGTATGTGACCATATTTACCACATTGGAAACAAACCAATCTCAGGTTCTCATACTCCACATTGAAATCAGTTCCATCGATGGTGATGCATGGCGTCAGAGGTTTGCCTAGATCAATTCGCACCGCAAGGCGAGCAAAACGGCCTCTCTTGGTGTCACCGGTATTGAAATCAACACTTATGACATGACCAATAGCCGATCCAGCTAAAGCTACCACCCGCCGATTGTACATGTGCATGGAAAGGCCAGGCACTCTAGCCCAGGCCACTATGGTCTTAATGTCATTATTTTTAGGATCGAACGACGCCTCTCATCTCTGAACATGGAGATAATGGCCTAAGACCATCCAAGGACCACCAGTTAGAGCATGTTCGGCTTCCTCCTCAGTCTTGAATTGTATAACAAAATAATCATTCTCCAAGTCAATGAGGTCGTAGTTCTTGGCAGAGGGCCAGATTTGTTCTATCCTAGTTTGCAAGATCTTGAAAGAGACGCGGCGACCAATAACTTTGAAGACCACTGCGTTGGCCCATGGCTTTAAAAGAAAAGCTCTGAAAGAATCAGAAAAAGTAATACAGGGTTTCCCATTTACAAAAGTGAGAGCAAGATCGTCTGGATCACTCATAACATCGGCTGGATCATCGTCTAAAACCATATGGACAAATCCAGCCTTACGCCGGGCAACGTCACTATACAGAGCTCTCGGACGTTTGGCTGCTCTAGATTCCAGGGGATCAGGCGGGACACCGCCATGATCCGTATCGACTCCTTCCGCCATGGAGAGACGGATTCAGATGCTAGAAACGAAGGGAATTCGGAGGATCTTGGAGGATTCAAGAAAATAGAGAGAAACCAAAATTTCTTTTTTATCTGAAAGATGCAGCTGCCTAATCGAAATGGCAGCTGCCTAATTTTTCAGCTAGCTTAGCTAGGTGGATCGATCTACTTCAACCAATCTTCATTTCATTTGTTCCCATGACGAAGGCTGAAGATTGAAGCCACCCACTAGTACTTAACCTTTTTATTTAATGAAATAGCTGCCCTCAACTGTCATCTCCTCATCACTCATCAACACTCACCAAACCTACCCAGCTGAAGAATTAAAACCTATCAATTCTAATTTTTGGTTCATTTTTATTAAAAATAAATAAAAAATAGTGGGTCTCATTTATTGAATTGAGTTTTAAGTGGTGGTTTCCTACATAGCTCACATGATAGCTGTTTGGGTTCAAATCTAGATTTTAAGTCCATTTATTTAATCTTTAAAAGGGGATTTAAATATTTTTTATAAGATCTCAAGAAACCTGCTTTAAATACTTAACATTTTTCCTCTCCGTCGGAAAGTAGTGGAAACCAAGGCTTAAATAAACTCCCAGTACAGAATCAGACCATACAGTCTGGAGGGCTGCAGCAACTACAGAGCACGACAACCGCATTCTCTTCTTTCATTATACACAAATAATCCACCTCTAGTTTCGGATCACCTTCACCTTCAACCATGTCGGATTGCATCTTCCATCAATTCAAATCCCAGCCCTCCTGGCTCCTCTTCCTCTTCGCCCTCGGTTCATTCTCCATCCTCAAATTCACCCTCTCCTTCCTCAATTGGATCTACGTCAATTTCCTCCGACCCGCCAAAAACCTCAAAAAATACGGCTCGTGGGCTGTCGTCACCGGCCCCACCGACGGCATCGGTAAAGCCTTCGCCTTTCAGCTCGCCCGAAAAGGCCTCAACCTAATCCTCGTGGGTCGGAACCCGGACAAGCTCAAGGAGGTCTCCGAATCGATCAAATCCAAATCCGGGTCGTCGGCCCAGATCAGGACTGTGGTGGTGGATTTCTCCGGGGATTTGGACGGCGGCGTTTCCAGGATTAAGGAGGCCGTCAGAGGGCTGGATGTCGGCCTCCTGATTAACAACGTCGGGGTTTCGTATCCCTACGCGAGGTACTTCCACGAAGTGGATGAGAAATTGCTGAGTGATTTGATTAAGGTTAATGTTGAGGGAACCACGAAGGTGACTCAGGCTGTGCTGCCTGGAATGGTCGAGAGGAAAAGAGGAGCCATTGTTAATATCGGCTCCGGTGCCGCCATTGTTATCCCTTCCGATCCGCTTTATTCCGTTTATGCTGCCACCAAAGCGTGAGTGCCTCTTTCTCATTCCTGTTTAGTCCGAATCTTGAAACCCTAAATCCCTAATTTTGATCAATTCGTCCCCTGTTTTGTCAATTCAGATATGTGGATCAGTTCTCGAGATGTTTGTACGTTGAGTACAAGAAGAGGGGAATTGATGTGCAATGTCAGGTGGTAGTCAATTTCTAGTCCGTTCCATTGGCAGGTTTTTTGGCCTAAATTTGATGCAGGTGTTTTACATAGGACAATTGTATTGTGCTGCCTGCAGGTCCCTCTATATGTAGCAACAAAAATGGCGTCAATCAGGAGGTCCTCCTTCTTTGTCCCATCCACAGATGGTTATGCTCGGTCTGCCATTCGCTGGATAGGGTATGAGCCGCGGTGCACCCCTTACTGGCCTCATTCAATTTTGTGGGCTGTGGCAACCTCCCTGCCTGAATCGGTAGTCGATGCTTGGCGCCTCAACTTCTGCCTCGGAATTAGGAAGCGAGGACAGCTCAAGGATGCGGCCAGGAAGCTCGAATAGGCGGTGTTTCAGACATCCTTGTTCTTCTTTTATTGATTACCTCACTGAATTGTTTGCGTGTTATCTGATTCAGAAGTGATTCTGGGCAATTCTTCATTCTTATGAACTTTGATGTGGGAGAGAGTTTGATGAATATGAAATCTTATTATAACCTGACTTTTGCTCAATCAGTCCCCTACCTGAATACATGTCAAAGAGGGATTATCACAAGACAAAATATATTGCACTTCAAAACCGAATTGTATTCAAGATTACAAGTTATGCATAGAAATACAATTCTGCTTTGCAAACATACAAACACATACTATCACACGAAAAACATTAACCTTAGCTTCTGCAAATAATATACTACTATCTAGGTCCTAGGAACTCGTACACTGCAGCAATAAGAAGCTCATTTTTGCACCTTATCTGATTTCGATATCTCCTTCAGGCATTATTGCTGGATTCTCTTGATCAGGAACATGGTCGTTTCTTTCATTGCTTCCATTCCTCGTGCTGCTCTTGAACGATTTCTGGGTGAAAATCCTAATCAGCCTACTTTTTGATCTCGGCACTGATTCACGTCCCCCATTCTTCTTAGCAAGCTCATCCAGAATGTTATTTATAATGCTATCAAAACGGCGTCTGAATGTAGGGTATCTCTTTATAGACTTAGTGATTCCATGAAGTCTATACAAGCAGCACAAGACCGAAAATATCAGAGCCAGATAGTATCATAGTTATATAACCTTTAAACAAAAATCCAATCAAGGGACTGCCGCTATTTACCTTCGAGTTAATGCATCAAACTCGGCTCGTCTTAACTCAGAGTCAGGTGCCGAGCCAATGTTTAAATTCTTCAATCGTGCAGTGTCGGCACTCAACAGAATTAACTTACCAAGATATTCCTCTTCAGCTTCTGTAAGTTTGTCAGCTTTAATCTGTTCTTTAATGATCAAAAGTGGGTTAAGGAACCAATCAAAGAACTTATCTTTTGGCCTGTTTGAGGGAGTTATTTCAGTTTCATCCTCGTCTGCACAAGATAAATTCATCCATTTAATCTCCCGACGCCATACCAGCAGTCGAACCAGGAATTAGGACAAATTTCGATTACCTATCAATATGCCAGCACAGTCGGCTTTTGCTGACCGTAAAAGTGCCTGAAAAAGACAGTAAGCAGGTAGTCCAATGCATATCACTGTGCCGGTATCTCTGCTATTCTTAGCATCTTCAATGTCTTTCATGGTTATTATTCCTTCTGCAGCCATAGCTTCCCCGTGGCGCTGACACTCCTTGAACAACGCATCTGCAAACTGCCAAAGAAAATAGTAGCCCATTGGAGACCGAAAGGAGTACCACTTCAATTGCATACAATCAATATAAGAAATTATGCCACAACATCAGGGATGAAACACTATTTCACTAATCAACGAAACCCTAACAATATAAGTGTCGGGATAATTTGAAACCAAAAGTTTACCTCGAGAGGCTTCAACTCGAGCATAGATGAGTTTGAAGAACCTGTCCGCCCAGGCGGATTCTTGAAGGAGTTTGGTCTTGAGAAAGAATTGGAATGCAGGGAAGTTTGCGATTGCAATTTCTTCTTTGTGTAACGCGGTCTGTTCAGATGCATCAAACGAGAAAAGTTATATAGCTTTATCCAACATATGATAAAAAGATTATATACATGAGATGCATTTATGAGGAGATGATAATTAATGTCAGAGAAGTGAAGTCAGAACCTAGGAATGCAGGATCCTTCAGGCATGTCAAGTATATCATTGCTGTACTCGTCATAAATAGACACTGAAGCAACAATGTAGCATAGTCCAAACCAGAATGAACTTTCCTGCAATCAGATGACACCGAGCAAAAAATTAAACATATTCAAATCTAAACATCAAAAGGGGGAAAAACTAAGGACAAAGAAACTCAACCTTGTATACTATCACGGCAGCATAAGCACCCAAAAAGATACTCGACACCATTGAACCCAATATTGCTCCAACTACAGCCAATGGCCAAAGTAGAATTGCCAGACCAGCAAATGGCACACATATAGTCTCCAAGAAGGGGCCTTCGCGCCCAATGCAGTCGTGAAACAACCGATGCCAACCCTTGAAGAGCATGTAGGGGCTCTTACAAAAGGCAATGATTGAGATCACGGGAAAATCAATCAAAAAGCCCAATATGCCAGCTACCAATGCTGGGGGAACATACAGCAATCTGGCAGTGAAAATAAATAGATAAAAATATATAATAGTCCATCAACGACATGGTCACTAGACCTGGAAAGTGTTACAATCATGGCCAAGAGAAAAACAGACCTAAACTCATAATATTTTCCCTCTTTAACCCGTAGATCACTCATAATCTGCTTGTATGAATGGTATGAAACATCCAAAAAATCCCTAATGATGGTGAAGCTTCCTTGGACGGAGCTCAAAATTCCATCCTGCAAGAATGATGAAAGAGTTCTGTGAGTATATATATATCAATATCAATTCATATTGGGGCCATAAAAATAAAGTTAATTTGTAATTCAGATTGGGAATGATTCACATACACATATACAGTGGTAAAACTTGTTTGTCTTCCCTTCTTCAATCGCCTGGAAAGTGGCGAACATTGGTGCAAGTAATCCGTATACAGCCCCACCAAGCACACCACAGGCGATTCCAACTGGCGGCCAAGCTATTAAAACAGCAGCCGTGAAAATGCAAAGTATGATCTTCAGACAGGGACCAAATCGTTTTGTGCTGATATTGCAAGACGTGGAACAAGCATTCATTAAAGTGATCATTCACCCAATGTGATGACTTGAAGAAAATGGTAAATGTATACACACACATACACACACACACACACACACATATATATATATATATATATATATAACATCTTATAAACACACCTCAAAATGCAGTAGTAAGTATAAAAACAGTGCAGAGGCCAGAGGCCAAGTATGATGCCGGAGATTCCTGCTGTCATGATGAGAAAGATAACTGGGAACATAATTATACCTGTAACAACCAATGGCGAGTAATATATAAAACCATCTGCTATGTAATAACATTGAAACGTCAGTTACTCAGCCAGATAAGTTAACCCTAGGCATCAACAACTACAGGGTGACATAACATACAAAGTTGTATTGAAACAACATATGGATCCAATATAGCTGGGTCTGCACAATGTAACAAGCATTCTTTTTAACCCCATAAACCCAGGCACAACACAGATGAGCAAATTATGCAATTAAGTCAAAGAATCTAAATCCAAATCAATCTCAAACAACAGTACAGTGTAATAATCCAAAACAGCCACAACAGCAAAATTAAGATACAAGAACCTTTAATGAAGCCAAGAATCAGAAGCCCAATGAAGAAAGGCAAGAAACGGATGAAGTTCCACAGAGAAGCCCACACCCCTCTTGGGGGTTCCATCGTTCCCCTTTTCGTGAGCCCTTCACAAAATCTCCACAAAATTCATCCCAGAATCCACAAGAATTCTTCACAGCCTTTTAATCCCCTCCAAACCCCAATTCTATCTTATTACAACTCCTTCCTAGTTCCTACCCTCGATACAGAGTGGGTCTTCCCAGAAGATTTTAAAAGGGGAGCTACAAGTGAATTACAGAGACAATTCATTGTGGGTTTCCTTTCGTAACCAACAGGTGAATAACCGCTGGGAAGGGCTCGGATTGTGGATAGCGATTTGCCCAGCAGTTTCCTCCGGTGGTTTAGAAGCAAAGAATCCTGTGGGGTAAAGAGCTTTCAAAAGTACTGCATTCTATTATAGCGTATTTTCCACAAATTGACGATTGATGCCTAAACCCACCGCCTACAAGGAAGCACCTACTTTAAACTTTATAACCATTTTATAATAATGTAATAATACACCACCACCCACTCTATTAATAACTGCAACTTTTCAGTACAGGTGTGCATGTAAGTATTAGTACTGTACCACTGTTCTGGATGAGTTTTACCAAAAAAAAATCGTTTCTTTTCCTAAAATTGATGACCATGTTTGTCTGTTTGAAAAGGGACTAGGGAGAACTCAATTTCTAATAGTAGAAGTATAAGTGTATAACCCTTCGTAATTTTCACCGGGAGTTTCTTGGGTCGCGTGCAATGCACAAATGCATCTATTTTTATTTATCTTTACTTATTTTTGTCATGGAGGGGCGACTGGCACTGGCCTATGTAAGTATGTTACCAAGGAAACAAAAATGGTATTTGCCCCAAAGATGTTGATAGGACTGAGGAACGTGCGCTCCTTGCACATTCTATGTTTATTTATTTACAGAAGTTTGGAGTTTTAGGACAAGAAGAAATCCGAATAAAGATTAAAAGCATTTTATTCATTTATTGTGGGTGTCAATATCCTGCGATGCTTATTCATTCCCCACGATACATTGAAAGGTACTTCATTTGAGTATACGAAGATTGTTACCAAAAACATTGGTTATGATTAGAGGTAGTATGCATTTTAATTTTTCCCTATTTTTTAAAGGCATATAATGGATGGATTATAGGTAATTAAACCATTTAATCGGGTCCTAGCCCAACATTAAATTATTAGTATTATGTTATTGGCTGATGGCCCAGTGGTTAATTAGAAAAGAAAATCTCCATCCCATTCTCACTCTCTTTTGTCGCAACTCCTAATAGCCAAGATTCCTTTGACTGGCATGAGATGTAATCAACCAATTCCGTTAGGGTGCGACTAAGCATTTTGACTTGATGTACTGCGGTACATCGCAGCCATTGATTTAATTTATAAATTGATGGTTGAGATTAACTTAAAGGTTAAAATAGTAAATTTGCTACATTTAGTTTGTGAACGCTAATTCTTCCATTCTTCTTCCGTTCTTCTTCTCTTCTTCTTTGCATTTCAAGGATTGATCTCATACTACCCTCCAATTTGCTTAATTATGCTGCTATACATAGATATACGTCGCTGAAATATTTTTAAATAAAGTCATTGAATTGTTCATGAAAACGTACCCGAAATATTCTAGTTGAGTCGCTGAATTGTTCTTCATAGCATCGCTGAATTGTTCTTCATGGCATCGCTGAATTCTTCTTGACAGTCTCGCTGAATTCTTCTTGACAGCCTCGCTGAATTCTTCTTTGTAGCGTCGCTGAATTCTTCTGTGTAATGTGGCTGAATGCTGAACTCTTCTAGGATAGTGTCGCTTAAATATTTTTTATAGCATCACTAAATTGTTTTTTTGTAGCATGATTGAAATTATCTATTAATATATTTGTTACCATTCGTTGATGATTATTTGAAAATATTAGATTAGATATGATATTATTTACCAAATATTAGATATGATAACATACTAAATATAGGTTTACCAAATATTAGATATGATATTATTTACCAAATATTAGATATGATAACAGAAATGTTTTTGGTAGCATCGCTGAATCATTCTTGGTAGCGTCGCTGAATTCTGCTTGGTACCATCGCTGAATTACTCTACTTGATCTGCTGAAATATATTTGATAGCATCCCTTCATTATTTTTGATAGCATCACATAATTGTTTTTGGTAGCATCGCTGAATTATTCTAGGTTGCGTCGCTGAATTATTCTTGGTATCATCGCTGAATTATGCTAGATACGGTCGCTGAAATATATTTGATAGCATCCCTTCATTATTTTTGGTAGCATCACATAATTGTTTTTGATAGTATCGCTGAATCATTCTAGGTTGCGTCGCTGAATTATTCTTGGTACCATCGCTGAATTATGCTAGATACTGTCGTTGAATTCCTCTACTTGTGGTCCCTGAAATATATTTTATAGCATCACTTAATTGTTTTTGGTAAGATCGCTGAAATGATCTATTAATAAATTTGATACGTATCTTTGATTATAAAAAGATATTATTTGAAATATTAGATATGGATTACCAAATATTTAATATGATTTACCAAATACTAATAAATATGATAACATACTAAATATAGAGTTACCAAATATTAGATATGATAACATGTCTAAATACTTGTCATATCGCTGAAATGCATTGTTTTTAAAATGAACTATTATTGTGTTATGACAATTATACCCTTTTTCATTTACAACCCTTGGATTTTAAATGGACGCTTCAGATCGCTGCCTTGATGTGCTGTGGGATTTGTTGATTGCACCCTAACTGGACCCGTAATCAACCACTATTGTGTAGAGGTCCAAGGAATACGATAAAATAATTACTATTCATTTTCACTGTTTTTCAGCAACTATACTAATCAGGCTGAAGCGGGCAAGAATTGCTTTTGTCATGATTCATTAGATTATTTGTTCTTCTTCTTCTTTTTGATTGGTTGGCTGTATACTTGAGGGAAAAATTATGCAAGAGGATGACCATATATGTAATGTTAATTGTTCGCATATGCCCTGTCGTCCCACCGCACCCATCCGACCAGCAAAGTTCCCGGCGGGTTTTGGACCTATTGACCACACTCATTTCATATTATAAGCCATAACGTACGTCGTGTTGCTTTCAAGGTTTGAACTAAACAAATTATTAGTAAATTAAATAATACAACATGTGTGACCTATATTGGTTAATTCATTAAATATATATACTAGTATAAAACAATAAGGAACATTGAAAAACTATTCATAAATTAAAATAAAGGGCAGCTTCAATTATAGCTGTTGCCTCGGAAAATAGTGCACGCAGTTCAATGCAAATTTTAAATTATTAATAATTCAAATTCGATATAAATAAAAAATATAAAAGTTTCATACTTAAAAACTACTCGATAAGACGAATCTATAAAAGTTTAAGTAAAAACGTTTGTGTGAACGATATAAAATTTACCAATATTATAATTTTTCAAGAACGGGCCTATAAGCTCTAATGCATACTTGAGATGAGATTTGAGAACGCACAGCACAGGGAATCAATACACAACTTGGAAACGGGCCTGGCCTGGCTCCTTAGTGAGGTTTCCTATCAGTAATTCAGGACAATATTGATTGGGCCTTGCTGAGCCCATACAGCTTTTCTTATTTTCAGTGCATAGGCTACTAGCTACTAATATTACTTATATATTAATATTGATGCATGAAAAAAGAAAAATGAAACAATTTTCAACCGGATGAAATCATTATTAAATATAGATATAATAAATAATATCATACTTATATTAAAATAATAGCCAATATATAAATGTAATAAATAAAAAAGAAAGAGAGGCGATACTATTCATTATTCAAGGTATGATCTAGCACTATTAGGATTCGATCAATCACTTTAAGCCTATTATAGTATTCCAATTTTTTGGAGTTAATATAAAAACAATATGTATCACCATCTTTCCTTGATTTTATGATACTTGTATCAAATAGCTTCCTTTATTCATTTTCAGCTTCTCTCTTCACAAACCGGCCCTGCAAAAATGAAAATATAAAAATAAGTCACAATTTTCTTGTAGATGTCATTTTGGACATCAATACATACACCTTTTTAAAATTTCCATAAATATAATGGTGTTACTAATAATTATCATATAATACTTGAAAAAAAAAAAGAAGAAGAATACAAGGATCAAATTATCCGGAGAGAGAGGGGCAGATAAATAAATATGGTCAAAATATTCAGCCAATTCTAGTATTCTACTTCAAAAGTGCAAAAATGTCCAAATGCCCAATTAAAAAATCGTAAAAGGATCACATTCTGAATTTTAAATATCCCCTTCATTTTTATCAGTAAATGTATTTATAAAATTATCCTAAAATGCATCCGATTTTTTTTTTTTTTTTTTTTTTTTTTTTTTTTTTTTGTGGAGCAGCGTGGACAAACAAGTACACGAACACACCACGACTCGGCAGTCTCATTTTCCATAACAGTTTTCCAAGCAAGTTTAAATTGGATTCTTGTGCCCATTTGAGCCCCAATTAGACTCAGAAGCAGCTCATTTTTTTAATTAACAACGTAGCTATCACCAGATCCGCTTCCAAATAAATTGGAGTATATTATTATAACCACTTTAATTAAGGGCCCGTTTGGATTGGCTTTTGAAAAAAGCAGAAGCCAAAAGCAGAAGCAGAAGTGAAAGCCAAAAGCAGAAGCAGGTAACTTTTGTGTTTGGATGGAATGTTTGAAAAGCAGCTTTTTTTCAAAAGTGTGTTTGGATGTGTAAAAGTAAAAAGTGCTTTTTAAATGTGTAAATTACCAAAAAGGACATGCTAATTAATATGATAATAGGATATATTTATAGTGTAATTTATATTAAGTAATGAGGGTATTTAAGTCTTTGCACAATTTACGAAGTGCTTTTGGCTTCTGCTTTTTGGAGAAGCACCCCTGGGCTGCTTCTCCCAAAAGCACTTTTGCAGCTTTTCGAGGTGCTTCTGCTTTTTTTGAAAAGCCAAACCAAACGTTTATTTTCCACCAAAAGTGCTTTTGCTAGAAGCAAAAGCCAAAAGCACCTTCCCAAAAGCCATTCCAAACACCCTCTAAGAGAAAGGGAAAACCGTACTTTCAGACGGGGGCGTTTTTCGGCATTAAGCTTCCGGACTTGATACCGTATTTTGTGTGAAAACAATCTGTTGCGCCTCTTCTCCTTATACCGCAACAAACTCACTTCTCTTTTCCCCCTTCTCACCTCATCTCCCGCTGTTTCTGGAACCTTCCAATACCCTAAATCGCATCCCCAATTCATTTCCTGTAGAAATTCGATCGATCGTCAATGTAAGTTGTTTATTTGATGCATAATGAAAAAGGAGATTGTATTCTTTGAATTTTATATATTTTACATGGTTATTGGATGATTGTTGCCACAGGTTTTGGTGGTTAATGTCCGGGACGATCTGCGGAGTTTCTGAATCGATGTATAGCGAGCCTTTGTTGGACCAGGCGTCAATGATCTCCTCGTAATCCAGTTTCAATAGTAGCCGTTTGATCGTTCCCGCGCCGCTGGAGCTGCTAACTTCCTCCTCCTTTACAACCTCCGATAAGCTCACCCATGTTTCTTCCCTGGCGTCGCGCTCTCGGCTCCTGAGTGCGTTTCGTACCAGCGGTGAAGGATCCTCGCCGTAGATGACCGCTGGTGGCGGCAAAACGCGCAGCCTGGGAATTGGATCGATCAGGTAATTAATTAAGCACAAGCGTATTATTAATTTTGGAATTCCGTAGATCGATGATCGATACCTGGAAGTAAAATTTTTGTTGTCTGTGAGAGAGGAATTGGACTCGTGGTCGGCGGAGAAATCGAGTAGGCCGGTGAGGGTGGTAGCGCTACCATCCCCGGCGGAGAAGAAATCAGCGACGGTTTCGTTCTCGTGATCGTAGTTCTCACGATCGTCTACTCGATTAGTCTCCGGTTGCGGCTGTGGGAACAAGTTAAGCTCTTGCCCGTCAGCGGCGGCGTTCCTTCCACTCAATTCCTCGCTTTCCTTACTTTCCTCCGCCAGAAACTTGCGGCGGAGGCTGAGAAACTTAGGTTTTTTAGTCTTACTTCTCGTCTTGCGAAGATGGCATTTGGATCGCCGCTTCCTACACTTCATGGAGAACGGCGCCGCAGCTCCGTTGCCGCACATAACAATCCAAATCAATAACAGTTACTTACAAGTCACAGCAGCATCCGATCGCGGGCAAATTCTTCTCGTCGACGAGAACTCAAAAAGGTTAAAGTGGTAGGTGGGGACTGGGGAAAAGGCGTGAAGAGAGGGGCCTCAACCTGCATTGGCGCCTTGTGGGATTTTAGTGTTTACCTGCAGAAGAAGGTGGTGACTGGTGAGTGACTGGAACGATATTAGCTGAGGTAGGGGTGGCAAAAATCGGTATACCGAAATACCGTTACCGTTACCGTACCGTACCGAAAATTTCGGTATGGATAAAAATCATACCGATACCGATACCGAATATTTCGGTATACTGAAATCGGTATACCGAAAATTTCGGTTTCCTATAATCTATGCCGTTACCGTACCGAAAATTATATTTACCGAAAATACCGAAATATACCGAAAAATACCGAAAATATCGAAAAATACCGAAAATTTTACATACCGAACAATGCATTACATACCGTTACAAATTGGCATACCGAACTATACCCAAAAAAATCAATACTGTGTTCATTTTCCAATCGCGGGTATACCGAAAAATTACTTAAATTGGCCCTTCAAAGTTCCAAATGTCTTAACACAACAATATATATTAAATTTTAAAATAATATTAAAATTAATGTTTCGGTATTTCGGTATACCGAAATACCGAAAATCTCGTATTCACATACCGTTACCGTACCGTTTTTTTCGGCATACCTAAATTTTGGTATACCTAAATTTCGGCATACCTAAATTTCGATATTTTTCGGTAATTTTCGATACGGTAAGCTCGGCATACCGAGTTTTCGGTAATTTTTTCCACCCCTGAGGGGTGACTGTCGGTCGCCACGTGGATGGAAGCTATTGGATGGATATGAGATAGGCTTCTGCTTTATGGATTTCGTTTGATTGCGACTTTCAATCTCCGAAACGAGGTAGTTATGTTTCTTTGTGGACAGTCCGGGGTCTGTGATCCGGAATTGTCTCATACGTCGATGTTTGGGAATGTGAATAAGATTTGCACGATAGCGGAGGTCGTCGTTTCGGGAGTGTAGATCCTTGGTGTTCATAAACAGCGATATGAATCATCTGGAATCTGCTTACTGGGCTTATACACAGGCTCGAGCGTCCATTCCGTTTATAACTGGGCCGCCCCATTTTTTAAAAAAAAAAAAGAAAAAAGAAAAAAAGAAACAACAACAACAACAACTAGGATTTAAGATGAGTCCAATACTTGATTTTTCAGTCTGAGTAGTGCAGTTCACCCGACTTGATAATAAATATTTGGACTCAAATTCAAGCTCGAATTTGAGTAGCTAAATTTATATTTGAACTTGCATCTAGACGTGTTTGAGCTCGATTATGAGTAATATTTTATATCCATTTGGGCTGAACTCTATATTCACTGTAACCACAATATTGTTGTCCTCTGTTCTAGCTCTGTTTCGTGAACAAATTTGGAGGTTTTTGTGTGGTTGATGATTCCACGATAAAACGTGAAGACTTGGGGACCATTAAAGTGGATGCAACATGGTTTGGTGTACAACCGCCACTACTGCCGTCGAGCAGCTCTTGCTTTATTCTTATTCCATTTTGAGAGAACTATGTAATTTTGATGAGGAAAGCAATGTAATAGATAATACTAGATTTTATAGAGTTGTTTTGTATTGGGTGGTTGTAATAATAATAATAATAATAAATGGACAAATTCCACTGTTTTACGGGGTTGGTCGAAGTTAGGGTGTTAACGAGCCAGGGTAGTTCGCGAACAGTTCGAGCTCGGTTCGGTCAAAGTTCGGTCAAAATTCGATTCGAATAGGCTCGACTCGAGTTCGAGTTCGACTCGAATAATTTACAAACCAAGCCGAACACCTTTGAGTTCGGCTCGAAAAGCTCGCGAACATGCTCATGTTCTATTAACTTATAATACAAATCTCATACAATACATGTCTTTTTTTGGTGAGCAATACATGTCTTTTGAAATGTATTGTACTAATACTATATTTGTTTAGACTTTAAAATAAATAAAATAAATTTAGAGTTTATGACTATTTTTCCGACATGTCTACCCTATGCAATTAATGCATCTCCTTTTAAAAGAGTGTGAAATGAAATAAGTATTTATTTATTAGTAAATATATTTATTTTTATACATATATATATTTATTAGCAAATATAGAGGTTATATAAAACAGTAATAGTTAAAGTGTGTCTGGATCAAATATGACATAATTTATTGGGATAGATGGAATAATTTTTAAATTACAAATATATTTTTAAAATTATTTAAATATATAGATTAAATAAAATATACATAATTTATATGCAATATATATTAAATATAATTTTTTTTCTATAAATTATGTGAAAATGAAAAATGAGACTGTTCGAGCTCGGCTCGATTTCGTCAAAGCTCGGTCAACGCTCGGCTCGAAGTAGCTCGGTCAATGCTCGGCTCGGTCAAAGCTCGGCTCGAATTCTTACGAGCTCAAGCCGAGCTCACCAGTGTTCGGTCTCAGTTCAGCTCGTTAACACCCTAGGTCGAAGCACCCCGCTCAGGTATTATCCCTGATTCCCTTCCCTTTTACATTCCGCAGATTAAGCATTTCTGTGGGTAACTACTATGCTGTTTTTATTTAATCTTTTTGATTCTGTTAGTATTACTTATTTCTTTTTGATTGTTTTGCTGAAACTAACATCCGTTTCTTGAATTTGTTTGATCTAAATCTGTCCATGGCTTTGTTTTGTAGTGATATAATAGATCTGACTAGTATATAGTATCATTAAATACTAGCATATTTGATCAAAAAGTGATTGGCAAATGAACAAATAACAATTAGCATTTAGAATAAAATTATCAACATTAATGAACAATATATTTAAACATCGCATCAAAAAGTAGCATATTGAATTTGAGCATATTGAGTATGCTCATGAATATGGTACTTACCAAATAGGGCATATTGATTGTTAGATATGCTAAATTTATAAATAAGATTTATGTTCATCAATATGGTGACTGTCTCAAACATCTTCTATGTATGATATGTTGGTTTTGAATCTATGTGGTTCCTATTATTTGATGCGGAATTGTTAAATACTTCATCCATTTTTTAAAGATAGCTACATTTGTGAATTGGATACTATTCACACAAACACTTTAATTAGCACTACTGTAGCTACACTACTCATGCAGTCATGCTTATGCTAACAATGGATTTAAATAAATACTTTTATGAATCATTTTACGATAGCAGTACTGTAGGTAATAGGTATAGGCCTCGCAGCAACGACATCGTATTACGAAAAAAAGGATAAATAGGTCATTTTTCTTTTCAAAAAATTCAAATCAGTCCTTTTTCTATTTTATTACCAAAACAGTCATCTACAAATGCTAATTATGTTCAAATCAGTCCCTTTTTCACTAATTATATTCTAATTGCTGACGTGGCAAGGGTTTTAATTTAAACCTGACACGTGTGCATAATATTAGTCCTTTTTCTTTTATCTTTTGCCAATTCAGTCCTAAACTTTTATTTTGTTCTATTTAGTCCTCTACCCCAATCACTCATTTTTATATTAATTGGCCTCAAACCGTTCAAATTATTTCATTTTAGGCCCAGAACCTTAAATTTTTTATTATTACTAATCCATTTATCAAATAAATGCACAACATACTTTCATAAATAAAATTAAACACCAAACCTCATATATTGGGTTCGACTGCTTTGTTATCGGGTCTTTCAAGTACCGGAATTTTACGAACTCTCTCTAATAACCACTCGACCGCAACCGATTGTTCATTGGTTTTGGTTTCACAGAATCTTACTTTGCGTCCTACCTTAGGATGTAGCAATATTTGAGTAAATGATTTAACTTGAATTTTTGGAAGGTTATGGATACAGGAAGCCTTGGTTTTATTGAAAAATATTAATATTATTAAAAATATTAAAAAAATAGCCTGAATTTTATTGTCCACAAAGTATGATTGTGCTGATTGTTCCTGAAGGAAATCAGAACCAATGAACCATCGTTACGGTCGGGTGGTTAGAGAGAGTCCGTAAAATTCGGAACTTCGAAAACCCGGTAACAAGGCGGTCAAACCCAATGTATGAGGTTTGGTATTTAATTTTATTTACGGAAGTATGTTGGGCATTTATTTGATAAATGTATTAGTAATAATAAAAAATTTAAGGTTCTGGGCCTAAAATGAAATAATTTGAAAGGTTTGAGGCCAATTAATATAAAAATGAGTGATTGGGGTAGAGGACTAAATAGAACAAAATAAAAGTTTAGAACTGAATTGACAAAAGATAAAAGAAAAATGACTAATATTATGCACACGTGTCAGGTTTAAATTAAAACCCTTGCCACGTCAGCAATTAGAATATAATTAGTGAAAAAGGACTGATTTGAACATAATTAACATTTGTAGAGGACTGTTTTGGTAATAAAATAGAAAAAGGACTGATTTGAATTTTTTGAAAAGAAAAAGGAACTATTTATCCTTTTTTCCATCGAATTACTATTGCAGGGTCTTTTCAGGTGGCTCAAAGTATCAACAAGCCCAGCCCAAAGATCCAATTGTATTCCTTCTTGGGCCATGCTTATGTTTTCTCCAACCAAAGCCCAAAGGTGGCGGCCTGTAGGCGTCACTATTGGATTCACTTTCCCTTTTTCTTTTCAAATATGAGATCACTTGATCTTGAACTTTTATTTTATTTTAGTTTTTGAGAGCACTTTTTTTGAATTACATAGTTTTATAATATTAAATTTTTATAGTTTTTATTCATATACATATGAGTTATCAATAATAAATTTCTTGTTTTTTGAATTACATAATAGAATTGCTTGAAACAATTATTAAAAGAAAAAGTCCCGCAAAATTATTAAAGAAAAAGTAAATACTATGTGACTTTCACTCGTCTAATCCCTATAACACTATGATTAAGGTATGTATATGAATCTTGACTTTACTATAATTTGGGATGACGATTCTACTTTCATCATGTGTCCCTTCTCGATGATCTCTTTTCTAACATATGAAAATTAGTGAGATCAAGAGTATGTTTGGATGTACATTTTAAAAAGTGCTTCAGCGTTTAGAAAACGGATAATCAGATAATTGCTATAACAAAACGTGCTGTAGAAAATTAAGCGTTTGGATTAGCTTATGATGTTTCAAATCACAATAATCAAATAATTATTAAAAAGTATTTGGATTTGGGGATTTCATTACCTCAAAAGACAACAATATGATAAAATATATTTTTGTCTAAACGCAATTTTCTTGCAGCACCAAAATGTAGCTGCAAGAAAATAGCGTTTTCATTCCCGGAAAACACAAATAATAAATTTTTGAAAGTTAGTGCATAAACATGATTAACTGATTATTTGCGTTTTGCAAACACAATAATTTGATAATCTGTCTCAAAACGCACAAACACAATAATTGATTATTTGCGTTTTGCAAACACAATAATTTGATAATCTGTCTCAAAACGCACAAACAAACACCCTCCAATTTCCAACACATCACCGTTCCCCCCATGATTTCATTCTTCCTACCCCAGAAAGTTAATGACATCAAGTTCCACATACACCCTTGTTCCCGATTATCTCAATTCTCAATCTTCCTACTCTTGAAAATTAATGAGAACAACTTCCACACGCATCATTACAAATCAACTTTGAGATGATGGTGGAAGATCATATCCATAGACCTTTGTTGCTCACTCATTCTAGAACCTTAAGGCGATCAAACTTCAACACAAAATTCTTCTTGTCCATATACATCAATTCCAAATTACTAGAGAAGCTTCCCTATTTTTTATTTTTTATTTTTTTTTTTTTTTTTTTTTTTATTTTTTTTTTTAAGATATGAACGGAGTACTTTTCCACCGACTTGCCATATACCCATGTTTCAGACAAGTTGGTTCTGTGCGTTTGTGTATCAAAACACAATCTTGAAAGTAACTTGAATTTCAAACTCCAATTCCACTAGGGTTGCATGGGCTAGCCTTGGTTCTATGCTACAGTAGAGAGCTGTAGAGGTCAGGAGGGGGTTGTTTCAAGTTGATAGCTAGTGTAATAAGACTTCATCACTCTGGACGAATCATTAATGTTGATGCAAAACATTTGATACTATTTGCATCAACAGATCTAGCACAATAAGCTTTAAAGAACATTGCTAGAAAACCCACGGGCATGAAAATATATTCAAGTGCATACACAAATGTCCCTCTTGTGTTCAAGGTGTGATTATACCAATACAAGGACAAAAGAGGTTGCCTCAACTAAGGAAAGTCTAGGTTCATACCTAGGCCAAACATATGGGCAGATGTGGATGTGGCCACATTTTACGCTGTAAGGGTAGTAGTCAAGAATATCACAAGAATCAATAAAAACTTGAAACCACACTCCACACAGACATTGAAAGAACTGTAACGTAGCTGTATGCTCCAGGACAACATGTAAGGTAGCTGTACGCTGATATGCTCAATTCCCAGAAACAGAAGACCATAAGCATAACAAGGAAATGCCAGTAGGGGTTGGCCATAGATTCTATACGAATACCGAACACAGTCAGTGAAATGAAACAGGTTTACCTATGAAACACTGATGAGCTCTTGCAAAGATGGAAGACAGGTGGTTCAGGACTTCAGTCCCTTACTAATGTATGAACTATGAACACATTATGGCCTTCACGTTATCACAATGGACAAAGTGAGAAAAGATCTGCACAATTTGTATTGTGGTTACATGAATAAATTATAGGCACAAGGCAATATCTTAAATATCTCAAATCCATCATACAGAATATCACCTTGTAACACAAATTATACTGGCAAGATTACATAAACAGATAACTTCTACTCTGACAAACTTATATAAGCATAAAGCCAGAAACACACAAATGGTGTTGATTGCTTTGAAACTAATATCTCCCCCAACCCCACCCCAGAAGGCAATTGAACTAAGCTACTTCCCATAATTTAAAACTAGATTGTTTAGCAACCTCAGCTCGTATAGTCAATTGACGCCAAACTGTGTTCTCCACATAGAAACAACCCAATCTTACAAAATAAGAAAGAGTACTACATGTCCCTTGAGCTTAAATTGCAGTTAGTCACCAAGGTATCGCAGAATAAAGTAAAATCAGCCTGCCCAGACAACAGGGACAAAAGTTCAAAAAACAATCTCCATTATGTTAGACCAAGACAAAAGTAAAAGAATCCAGAGACACAAAGATTCAGCTCACAAGTTTCTACAAAAAAAAAAGTAATAAATCCACCACAATCTGTCACCCTGGATATTAGGCAGTAAAAAAAGCCAAACAGCAGTACTGCACCAATTCAAAACATAGAAGTAATGACAATACCAATGCTGATATTATCCAAGAAAGAAACTTATGCACCCTGCCAACAGTGACAATTCTATTTCCACCATAAAGTGTTAGAATTATTGATAAGCTAGTAAATCCGAAAAAAGGCGTTTCAAGAAGGGAATTTGAAACAATAATTAGCAAAATTTCAAAATCTGAATTGAAATCAAAAGAAGCAAACAATATTCCAATCTATGATTTCCTTCTGAGGCGCTTTCTCAGCTTCTTCAACTTATGTTTGTTCATCTTCTTTTTCCTCTTCTTCTTCACGCTATCAGCTCTGATAACATTCGAATCGTCCGTAATCACCTCGTCATCAAGTTCAGATCGAACCAATGAGGTCGGAGAAATTGGATTCAGGAAAAACCCCAACGAGAAACTCGGGTAAGCGTAGAAGTTGTCTCGTTTCGAAAACCCCGATTTGGAAAGATCGGAAAAGGGCAAAACGTCGATAGAATTGGGGATGTGGGCGACAGGGGCGAGTGCAGAATGTGGGAATGGAGGGCTAGGTCCGCGGAACTCGGAGAAGGCTTTAATGGCGGACTGGGATTGGATTCTGAGTAGTTTCCGCAGATTAGAAGGCACCATTTTTGAGTTGAAAAGGGAGAATAAATTGGGAATGGATTCAGCAGGGAGACATTGGGGATGAAATTGGGCGATTTAGGGTTTAGAGAGGGCTTTGAATTTTGAAAGTGGTGAAGGATTCAATTGTAGATTTGTTATTTGCAGTAGTAGTAATTTGCAAGCGCCTTTTATAAATAGCGACTTTAGTGTATATCGAAAGGTAAAAAGTTGGAAACACGTTTTCAGTTGTAGTGTAGTTTAAAAGTAGAGAGCAAACAATTAGATATGCCCCCATGCAGGATCGAACTACAGACCTTCAGTTTACAAGACTGACGCTCTACCACTGAGCTATAGGGGCCATTTATTGTAATCTTTTTTATATTAAATTTTACAGATTGATTACAAATGTTAGCATTTAACTATTTTAAAGAAATTTAATATTTCATGAACATTTTTTCACATATAATACTATATAAGTATAATTCAAATTTTAAAAGACCATTCTCAGCACAACATTTATGCAAAATGCCATCACACCACCAATCAAATGAACGAGGGTTTTAATCTTAATTAGTAGTATGATATTGGGTCTCCTTGTTTGGTAATTAACATATAGTATTTGAGGGGTTAACAATGTCATAAACTTGAACACCTTACCAAACTGGATTTTAAGACAGAATGCTTTTGTAGATGGTTAAGATATTTGAATAATCTTTACTTGTCTTCAGTCTTTCTTCATTGAACAAGATTCCTTGTAGAAAGAACTAAGCTACATTCGTTTTATGGCATTCTTCCCAGCAAAAAGTCTGAGGTTCTGGAAAATTTAACTTAATTGAGAAAAGAAAATAGTAAATTATAGTGTTTAAAAAACAGAGAGTAAGGTTGAGGTCCTCCCAGGCGATTAAGCCTCTCCTATCTTCCTCCAGAGGTTCCAACTTTGAGTCGAAGATTGTTGAGTGTTTGAAAAACCATCATCAGTCGAGGATCATCCTCAGGTATCTCTCTTTCCTGCATCCCCACAAAAGTAGAGAGCATGAACCCAGATTCATACATTGTATTATAATGCACTAATGATGGAATCATGCAAGGGAAGCGAAATAGTTGGGCCATGTTTGATAACTCTAATTAAAGGTCTAATTAGATGAAAACATAAAACAGTTCTCTAATAGTAAGAGGCATCATACGAGACATAAGTCATGACCATCTAATTCCCATTTCGAGAAAAGGAAGTTCTGTGTCCATAGCCCAACCCGACAATCATCAGTATATAAAAGTAAACAACTCACTTTTAAACCATTGTAATATGCTTCAACAGCCTGGACGGATGGGTTTATGAAATTACGTGCTTGCATCATATCCCATATCAAATTGGCAGTTGTAAAGCCACCAGTCTGCGATGTAACTAATTTTCAAAAGCCAATACATATAGCAGTATATTGTATCGTATTCACAAAAAAAAAAAAAAAAAAAAAGTAGACAGAATGTGAAATTCTTCACGATCCATATGGCTTACCTTTTCACCAGAGGCAAGGAGGAGGAGTTCATTAATCTGTCTCAAATTCAGGAAGAAGCCCCTAGCATTCATTTTAACCTGAAACAGAAACTACATTAGGCACTGCTGTCCAACAAATTTCATACATCGACGCTTTTTCTGTGAGGGATTATGTGCATCACTAAGACGGAAACCAACCAACCATATCAGCTGAACTTGTCCGTAAAATAGTATCATAGTTCAAAAGACACTTATTGAGCAACAGCTTACCAGTGTATCCTGAGCTAGTTGCATGCCCCTCGGCGTATGTCCAACCATTGCTCCCGCTGCAAGCGTCTGCATACAGCATAAAAGTAACATAAATTGTCAGACGTAATAGTCCCAGATAAGATGATCACGGATAGTTTTATTGAATGATTACACTCACATCCATTCTGAGGTAAATCACATGACACCGTAAGTTTAAAAAAGCAAGAGCAAAGTTCTACATATCATGAAAGAATCAATGTGTGATAAAAAGAAGCCAAATCTGCAGGTTAATTACAAGGCTCACCACATATAGTTCTGTCATTGGCGGCCTATTTGAATTCATGTAGTCATCAAAAACTTTCACCCCACGGTCAATGTCCCCAGTATGAAGATAGCACCTGCATAAGAAGTCAGAAAACTTTAGCTAAAGAAGCAAAGTGGTTGACTTATTTCATTGCATCTGAATCATGCCAATGACTTTTAGATCAATCATTTATGGAGGAAAAGAAAAGATTAAAAATTATATCCTAAATAACAAAAAGAAAAGGGTCAGGGGTAGACGTAAATATCTATGTCAATAAGTACGTGATTTGAAAAACACTACCTCATAACTTGCGTTAAAATAAAAACATCAGGGCTTTTTCCATCCCTCTCAAGCATATCCAGAAGTCTATCAGTGGCCTGTCAAGATTCAGAGAGTCAAACATGAACTAGTAAAAGACAATACCCATCAAAAGATCCATTCATATACTATCAAAAGAAAAATAAATAAATTCATGTGACATGAGACATTATTCTTCACTTGTTACCTGGGCATCCCTAAGGTCAGCACAAGCATGAAATGCAATGTGGTATACAGTCAAATCTCTGAATATGAATCCACCTCGCCGGTGAACATATTCACCTGTGGGAAGATTATACAATTCCTCTTCAGAAATACCCATCATAACATTTTCGGCACTCTCTCTTGTTTGATCAATAGAGACCCATCCTTTAGACTGCTCAACAAGTTCAACAATCTTTCCAAGAAATAAAAGTGCATAAGAACTTCAAACATCTTCCCATCAGATCTACTAAAGAAATAGTCATCCACACTATTAAATATTATCTACAGTGGAACATGATCATTACTTTGGAACCTGTGTCCTCTGAAATGGGTGACTTATTCCTGTGTGCAATTATAATTCCAGCATAGCAAAAATTGTTCAAACCAAGACCAGCAGCTGTCATATCTCGAACTATTGCATTTCTGCAAAATCAGAAGATGGATTTCAAGGAAAATAGGATCCACAGATGGCAGGCTGATTTCAATCAAGAAAACAAAAAGCCTAAAATGATCACCTCATGACACAAAGGACTGTTTGTATAAAGTGGTCTTAACGTTCAGTATTAATCAGCACAAGTTATCCATCTTTATTGCTGACCACATTCGTTGATTTCTTACTTCTCATTATCACCCATATCTCCATGAGTAAAAACACTAAATAGTTTTTCTTTGAAAACCAAGCTTCACAGAAAATCACTACACTAACGGTCAGGAATAAGCTTACACTCGATCTAATCTGCCAGCTGCTGCACATGCATGAAGTAGACATATATAGGTTTGTGCAGTAGGTTTTACTTCACATCTCTTCATTTCCTCAAGAAGCTTCAATTCAAATGCAAAAAAGTTTCATGAACTCATCAAACACTGCCAGACAAACTCAAGTATTAAAATAATGCATTGCAAGTCAAAATGTAGAAATACCCGAATCGCCTGATCAGAATTAGAGCACTTTCCACATGTAGATATGAGGTAGTTGTATAAAGTAACCTGAGGGGAAAAAATCCATTTTTCTTGGTACATCTATAAGTGGCAACACATTCATCTACTGAATAAAACAAATTTGTGCTCTTCTGCACAACATACATTATATGTGTGGTGCTGAATTAGCTTTGTTAATTTTTCTTATGTCATAATTGGTTAGATATAAGTGTAAGACATAGGTTACTCACTCCAGGGAAGTGTGCACCTGTACATGTTTTGCATCTAAATAACCAGTCAAAACTGCAATCTTCTTTATTCAAACCACAAATGATGGCATTATTCTTAATCACAAAAGATAATATAAAGAGTAAGAAGAAACATACATCGGGAACCAATCCCATGGATTTCATTTCATCACTGAAAAAGAAGGCATCTTGCATTCGAGCCCCTTTCATGGTCCCCACGATGAGTGATTGAAAGGTGTCCCGCTCTGGCTTCACCCCATCCAGCATCATATCATCATAAACATCCCTCAACAAATAATGCCTAAAAGAAATTCCACATCATACACCACTTATGCAGATCCAAATCAATTAAAATAATGTAAGAAAGTTGCATCCTACAAATCTATGAGCTCAGAAAAACTACCAAAAAAACAAACGGCTTTTTATGGTTTTATTCCAAACAAAAATAGGACGAAATTTCTCCAGCAAATTAAAAGGCAGCAGTTGAAAGTTTTCTTTTCTTGCAAACGTCTAGAAACAGGTGAAAAATCAGTTTCTAATCTAGAATGTCCTTTCTTCCCTCCACAATTAATATTTAAGACTCAATCATAAGCCCAAATACTACAGCGCATCGCGAATAAAGAAAACACACACGCACACACAAATCTTAACATAAGTCAGGAACCTTCGCTGCGAAGTGAGGGAGCTTATGACGGTATTGTACTCAGCCACATTATTAGCATAATTTCGTTTAAAATATTCCTCCGGCGGCGCACAGAAGTTCCGACATCCCAGAGCTCGAACTACAGACCGATGATTTCCTGAGCGCGCACACAAAACACAAAATGAAAATTTAAACGGAAATAAAGATTCCACTTTTCATACACGCTTCTTTTACACATTAATTAAAAAAGGTATTGCTTATGAGAACCTGCAATAGCACGTATGATCCTCATGGTAGAAAAATCAACCGAATTGGATATGAAATTTGGAGATTTGTGTGTGAGGTCAGCTGTATATGCGCATAAACCCTCGTGGGATTTTGGGAGAGATTTATGCGAGCCGAGCTTACAGGCCCGAGCCCTGAATGCTTGTTATTAAGAATTCGAAAGCAATTTATATGGATTTCCCCGTAAATATTTTTGCTAAAGTGCTGGTTTCCAAATAACGCTTTTTCCTCACGCTTTTCAATATTACGTGTTCCTCATTTTCTTGTTTGGCTCGTTCCATTCATTAATCAGTTGTCTGTCTTTACATTAGGAATAGGCAAGACCAAACTTAGTCTTGAAAAGACTTGGTTATCTAGAGCTGTCAAAATGGGCTCGTCCCGCCTCCCAAAAGGGTGGATTGGGCTGAATAAATAAAGGGCCCGTTTGGATTGACTTTTGAAAAAAGCAGAACCCAAAAGTAGAAGCAGAAGCAGAAGTCAAAAGCAAAAACATGTAACTTTTGTGTTTGGATGGAATGTTTGAAAAGCTGCTTTTTCTAAAAATATGTTTGGATGAATAAAAATGAAAAGTGCTTTTGAAATGTAGTAATTACCAAAAAGGACATGCTACTTAATATGATAATAAGATATATTTATAGTGTAATTTATATTAAGTAGTGGGGGTATTTAAGTCCTTGCACATTTTACGAGGTGCTTTTGGCTTCTGCTTTTGGGAAAAGCACCCCTGGGCTGCTTCTCTCAAAAGCACTTTTTTTGCTTTTCGAGGTGCTTTTGCTTTTTCTTAAAAGCCAAAACAAACACCTAATTTCTACTAGAAGTGCTTTTGGCAGAAACAAAAGCCAAAAGCACATTCCCAGAAGCCATTCCAAACGGGCTCAAAGACATGTTTGGAAGCGGGCCTAAGCCCGCCTGAACCCGCCGTCGCTTGGGCTGGCCCGCACCCGGGCTAGTAAAATTTTAATTTATTTAATTTTTTGTTAAGTTTATTATGAAAATCTAAATAAGGGCCCGTTTGGATTGGTTTTTGAAAAAAGCAGAAGCCAAAAGTAGAAGCAGAAGCAGAAGTCAAAAGCAAAAGCATGTAATTTTTGTGTTTGGATGGAATGCTTGAAAAGCGGCTTTTTTAAAAAATATGTTTGGATGAATAAAAATGAAAAGTGCTTTTGGAATGTGGTAATTACTAAAAAGGACATGCTATTTAATATGATAATAAGATATATTTATAGTGTAATTTATATTAAGTAGTAGGGGTATTTAAGTCTTTGCACATTTTACGAAGTGCTTTTGGCTTCTGCTTTTGGGAGAAGCACCCCCTGGGCTGCTTCTCCCAGAAGCACTTTTTTGGCTTCTGATAGTGCTTTTGCTTTTTTTCCAGAAGCCAAAACAAACACCTCTTTTTTATCAGAAGTGCTTTTGGCAGAAGCAAAAGCCAAAAGCACTCCCCCAAAAGCCAATCCAAACGGCCTCTAACATATGTATTTGTAAGAATATTGATTAGTTGAATATTAATTGAAATCATATATTTTAATTTGATATTAGTTAATATAATTCAATTTATAATTTTTTTTACATTAAAGAAATTATAAATTGAATTATATTAACTTAATTAAATTAATAAAATAATTTTAAAGCTCACTTTATATGACATGAGCTACTTAATATTATTTTTTCAACTAATTCTTCTAAAAAAAATACTAGATACAAAATCAAACTAAATCATTTTAGATTTTATTAAAAATATATTTATTTTTAAAATTAGATAATATATTTAATTTTGGATAAATAACAATATTACACAATTTATTATATAATTAAAAATTAATATATTAATTAGAAAAAAAAAAGCGGGCTAGCCCGCCTGTCCCACAACCCACCGGTGGGTTGGCATGGGCTGAGGTTATTCTAACCCGCCCCGCCGTAGGCCCAGCCGGTCTAAGCCCGCGACATGGTGGGCTGGAGTGGGCTTGTCCCGTGTCGCCCCGCCAGCCCGTCTTGACACCTCTATGGGTACCTTTTTACATTTGATGCTAACACACCATAGGAGTTGAATTAATAGACCTAAAAGGGCACATCAGCTCACTAAAATCTTGTTATGGTGATTTAGGCTATGTTTGTGAATTTAGATCCAAAAAATTTCACTGTAAATTCACATCTCAAGTTCATTCACGCATTCCAATTAGAGGGCTTCAAAATTGCTGAATTCCCGAGTAAATCCCAAAACCTTCATAATCAAATCTAAGATAATTCATTCATTTAGAATCCATTCACAAATTCAAATCCTCCAACCAACAACCAAACCAAGGCCTAACCAATGTACATTAAATCACTCCACATATCTCTCATAAAGTATAAATGCAACAAAGATCAACATAGAAAATCAAGATATATGCAGGCAGCCAGGAACCAACCAAGACAAAAATAGACGATATACAGAAGAAAGCCTCCCACAACTTCATCAACTAGACCAGATATTCAAGAACGAATATAAAGAATTTGGCGATGAGGTTAGCAGTTAATGGTATCATCTCAGCAGCAGCAACTTAGTATAGCTTTATTCTTGTCTCGATTGGACTACGACATATCGGGCATAGCTGAAGTTCCGGTCCACATTCGCAGCACGTCTGCAAACAAAAAATGAAGGTATCAGTCATCGCCCTGCCGGTAATGAGTTCATCTTAGTGCTTGTGTAAGAGATAAAGAGAATGATACATTACCTGATGACCGCAGCCAAAGGCCATGTCCTTTGGATTAGTGAGGCAAATAGGACATATCTGTAAAATGTGTTAGTGTTAGTTTAAATAATACTCGTAGTGAATGAACTAAGCATACTCTTAAACATGCCCTCAATATTTTCCCTTTTTATATACCATCATTGTATATGAAGCATTTTTTTCCGTTATTCGTAAATTGAGATTTGAATCATGCTTTGATACCAAATTAAATTGCTAAAGCCTGATTGTCCGAGTGGGGGAAATAAATCACTTTACATTTGTTTATATTCAATTCTTCCAATAACAATAAACTCTAAAAACTATGAACGTAGGAATACCTGGTGTTCATAGGTAGAGGTTGGAGCAGTGGAGGTTGGCTCGGTAGAAACACTATGATCATAGTACGAATTAGAACTGGAGCTGTGCTGAAAGGTATTTCTGCTGAAGCTGGAACTGGAACTGGAGCTGCTCTGAAAAGTATCTGACCGTGAAGGCTTTGAGGTGCTGCGATATGATGCCCCATGGAAAGGAGCTGGGAGTGCAACTCTCTCAGGAATATTCCCATTTCGTCCACTAAATCACCAAAACATATCAACATGAATACCAAATTCGCTGCAAGATGTCATATGCAAACACATGACATGTCTTGAAGAAATAAATACTCAAGGAAAAGTAGAATTGTAAATTACCCCAACAAATTTAGATGCACTGCTGCTTTGTACTGCGATGGAATTTCCATCAACGCAGAAAGAGCAAACTCTGTCTCTTTTCGGGATTGGTGTACATTCTTGGCCATAATTTCAGTAAAGTTGACAAACTAGAATTACCCCCCAAGTGAATGTTAGTAGAGAACCATGCCTACCAAGAATTGAAAATTACATACCAAGTCACCTGGAAATTGTCAAAGTCCCGTGCAGGGATGTTGTCGTCAAATTCCTTCATCATATCCCAAGGGCCATCCCCCACCCCGACCAAAACAATTGATAAAGGCAGCTTACTGTGCATATTGCAGACACGTTAGTTTAACATAACCTGACTTGAAAGACATTGCCCAAGAGAGTTGGATGACTATTTACCTGGCTTGAACAATAGCTTGGACAGTTCTGTGCTCCTGTGGACTCAACTGACCATGTTCAGTATCAACACTTCTAGTAACCTGAGGAAATCAATGTGATTGATTGTTGAAACCCATTCAGAAATTCAAAGAAAAGAAACCCGTACCCTCAAGGGGGAAACCCATTCAAAGGGCAATCAGGGTTCAGGATTGAAACAAAACAATACCACCAAGAATCACCGAAGTTCATCTTTGGGGCAAATGATTCACGGAACACAGGCTTCATATTTTGAATTATAGTTAATGAACTTTCCAAATATCAGAAGAAAAATACCTGTCCATCTGCAATAATCAATAACACATGATACTGGCCTCCGCTCTGTTCGACAACAGTCATAGCCATTTCAATTACTGGTGCAAATGATGTTGGTCCTGTAGTAGAGCAGGTCCAAGTTTATAAACACGGTACACGTAAGAGTCAACAATGTAGGCTCAAGGAATGCGTTTTTACCTGCCAGCTTCAGATTGGGAACAAGCTCTCGATACCGGCTTAATACTTCCTCAAATCCATTGCAGAATCTCGCATCAGGATAGAAGCTGAATACGTCTTGATCATGGGTTGATGCTACCGAGATTATTTCATTAAAGAAACATATTATAATTTGCTGAATAAGTCGGTCATGAATTTCGGAAATAACAGGTTTGTCATGTAGTACCATCTCCAAAGCCATAGCATGGAATCAAATTGTCATCATCAAAATTCGCCAAGGTTTTCCCGATAATAGTTATTGCTTGCTCATAAGGATTCAAACCACTTCCAATATGATGTAAGCTTCGACCATTAAATGACCTCTTTCCTGATAGCCGAACCAAGTTCAGTATATCTTTTCAAAAGTTCAATTAAAGCCATTTGAAAACGCAGAGAAACAAACACATCCACACACACAACCTGTCCATTCATTACTCTTTGTGAAATCGATCCCAATTATTAGGTTGGAAGACTCAAGACCAGCATCAGCAAGTGCTTGAGTTACCTACAGAATACAGGGCTCATATTAAATCTTCTATAGAAGACTAAATATTCAAGAGGCTCGTGAAAAGAAAAGGATAATACTCCAAAGAAAAATTTCAGAATCTTCCCACAGTGATGCAAAGAAGTGTAGGAATTACAGTTTTTGAACAAAATTAGAAATCACCTGAGAGTGTGCAGTACAAATTCAAGAGTAAACCACAATTTCCACTACAACATAGACTGTAACCCTCAAATTGCTGGGCTTAGATTTCAGTTCTTTTTTAACATGTAATCTCAATGCGAGATTCTGATATGCAGCTAGGTTAAGCATTGTTTTTAGCAACTACCAGGTTGTTAATCAAAATTCTCTCTATACCTTGATATCCTCCCCTAAATAGCTCAAACTTTCCGAAAAGATGTAGCTTACATTGTTCTCCACCAGCACTAGAACCATCATAAATTCACGAGAAATTACACTGATCTTTGTCAGCCAAATCTGGATAAGATGGCCGAGGATTTTTTATTTTTGTTTCCTTTTTTTGGACAAATCATCCAAATGCAAGCTTTATTTTACCCAACTCGTAATATAAAAACTCCTCTCAAAATCTTAATTCTTTCACTTGCCAAAGAAGTAATGACAGAGGCCCATACTTGAAGGAAACAAATATCAAATCAGATACCAATCACAATTCAGAGGACTCTTGCACTACATAAACATACATACCTCATCTAATGAATTGTAGTTGTCTGCAATCCTCGAATACCTCCTGTCAAGTTTCTTTTGCTGTGGGCGCCCTTGGGAAGGAGACACGTTGTAGGGGGCTTGTGAAGGATATGGCTGGGATGGAATTCCATAATCCGAGGGGGGAGGATAGGGTTGACCTTGTGGTGGATATGCAGGATAAGGATGCTCTGAGGGGTAATTTTGAGCATATTGGGAAAATGGGTATTGAGTGTTGTCGTGCTGCCATCCAGATGACGAAGATGATCGAGGTGTTGGCTTCCATTTCCCCCCATCCCTAGGGCTTGAACTTTTGTTTCCCATCAATTTAGGTCTGAAATTAAATAGCAGAACACAGAAAGATCTCAAAACCAATAACCTCAAAAAATCAGAAAAGGATGTATGAACCCCAAATGCCACTTAGATTTGATTCCTTCCAACAAACCTCCTCAAAATTCCAAATAAAAGAAGAAAAGAGCGAAGCAAGCAAAGCCCTTAAAACATCATAACGAAAAACCAAAATGTTCACACAATTTTTCCCTAAATTACACAATTCATAGAATCCTTAACCAATATTCCAATCCATTTTCATATTTAAGAAGGTTCGAGAATAATTTATAAGCTACATGAGAGGTAAGGTTCTTTCAATTGCTTTAAACAGTGAAACAAAGATAGCTGTCAAAATCAATAACCCTCAAAAATCCTACAAAAGATGTGATCTGAAAGAAAGTTATATTCAATTATCCCCCAAACACCACTTACAAGAACAAACAGGGAATCGAACACAACCCTAAACACAGCACACAACAATAACAAAAAAAACAACCTAATTTCAACACCATTAAACACTTATTTTCTAAATAAAACAAATAATGAAAACCCTTGACCTATTCCAATGTATTAGTCGCAAAATAAACTTAAAAATAAATCGTCAAGTCAATAAATTACAATAAACAACGACGGTTTCCATATTTCTGAATTCTGATTACTTCGCTAACGGGGCGCCGTCTTACCACGGACTCTTCTAAAAATGAATACCCAAAATTCTCCTCCAATATAGAATTCAGATAAAGATCAGTGCCTTCCCAAGCACCATATTTGTCAGATTCCCATCACTCCAGAAGAATAGACAATAGATAAGGCCAACATATACAACATCAACAACGACCCCACCCCCCCTCAAAAAAAATATATATATAAAAAAAAAAAAATACCGTTTTTATCCCCTATCCATATGACCGCATTATCCAAGATCCCCTTCTCAAGATTGAACACAAAGATAACAATATTATGGAGAGAAAAATAAACCAACAAAATAAACCTGTTGACTAGTATTCTGGAATCGTTGCAAAGGTCTTCAAGACTGATTTTGAAGAAATTAAGAAAAGTGATGCAACTTTTCTCTTTTCAATGAAATTGCAACTTCGAAGAAATTGCTAATGCTCCTGTTGATGATAATTACAGCTACATGAAACTGGGAAGCACAAGGAACCTTCCCGCAACCACCTGCCGTGAATGATTGGACGATTTAAAAATTGGAAGATCGCTTCAAATTGATATTTTATAAATAAATGCTCCACAAACAATCAATCATGGTGATTTCACTGTTTCGTGATCGCACACTCACATCTTGCGGAGAAAAACCAGATTTAATTCTGAAACTGGAATGAAAACCATTTTAGGTTGGTTCAATTGGGCTTGATTCGGTCCACGCTTCCGGATTGGGAAGAACTTTGCACATGTAGTCAGTGACGACTTGTTGACCTTTTAAATTTGGCCCAATTTTAAAACTATGGTTAGGGTTTTATAATCCCATACTTTATTTTTTATAATAATTCGAGGAAATGGATACTTATGAGTTATGATGTACATTTAAAGTAAATTATTCCATTTAAATTATTTTAATTAAGAATTTGTACATTTAAACTTCATAAGTAATTGTTACCCAAAAAAACTTCATAAGTAATTCATCATCTATAAATATATTAAAGCATTAATGAACAACCCATCCAAATTTAATGTGGTGTCTCAATTTCAAATTTCAAATTTTTATAAATTTTTGCATTTTTTTATTTATTAATTTTAGATATTCACATTGATTTATTATAAATTTTCAATTTTTGTAATATATGGAATTCCTACAATATTGACTTTTAAAAAGACTTAAAAGATTTAAAATTTGAAATTTTGCATATCTTATTTTATCTATATTATTTTCTATTTTTTTAATTTACTAATTTTAGATTTTCACATTGATTTATTTATTCATTATAGATTTTAGTCTATCGTGTATAAAACTAGGGGTGAAAACGGGACGGATACGGGCGGATAGTACTCGTCCCATATCCTATCCTATATTTTTTTTGTCGAATACGGAATTGAATACGAATAGGCCGTATACAAATACGAATTCGAATATTTCGGGAAACGGATACGAGACGGATTCGGATTTTAACTCGGATAATCTTTTAATTTTTAAAATTAATTTTTTTATAATTTTATGAGAGAAATCGGAATATATGGTATGTAAGCTAAACCGATTTTTTAAATTTTCAATTATCATTAGTTATTTCGTTCAAGACATCTAAATAGCATCACTACAAGATATTACGTACTACAGTTTAGATGCAAATAACCTAATGATGTAGTCGAGTTGATTAATATGATTTGATTTAATTACATATGGCTTTCAAGCTTTTGATTGTATTTATACATATAGTATTACTTATTTATTTTATAGTTAATATAGTATATTATAATATACATATATAAATATATAGTATAAATTTTCGGATATTCGGATAGAAAATACGGATAATATCCGCATGATATTCGGATTTTTTCGGATACGGGCGGATATTCACAATCCCATATCCGCCGGATATAAAAACTCGAATTCGAATTCGAATATAATCGAATACGGCATCGGATCGGCGCGGGAATTATCCGTCCCACTTTCACCCCTATATAAAATATTTTTTACTTATAATTCTCACTCAATCATCCTATCATGTCACTATATATTCATTTTTAAAAAGATCTGAAAGATAAAATTTAAAATTTTGCATTTTTTATTTTATCTATGTTGAATTTTATTTTATCTATGTTGAATTTTATTTATTTGCATTTTTTATTTTATCTATTTTAGATTTTATTATTTTGCATTTTTTATTTTATTTATTTTAAATTTTATTGTTGTATTTAGAATTTATTATGGACAATAGGATTATGACGAGTTATGTTGCATTTATGTTTCAATACGGTGAACATATTGCCAAAATCCCTCCTCCACTCACCAACACTTTCTACCATTCCCTAATTGACATTCTTCCTTTTAGGGTTGGATTTTTCACTTGCAACTCACCCGATTCAACCAAAATATATGGTACACCTTTATAACAATTTTTTTAAACATTGTTTAATGTGGTAATTTTTCTTGGGTGAGATTTAATGTGGTAATTGGTTGATGTTTACGGTAGAGGCAAATTAATAATTATACTTAAAATAGAGTAAAATAAGAAATTATTGCATATTGTTTGATATATTTAAATTTTCTTGTAATAGTGATAATGAGCTTAAAATTTTAGTTTACTTATTGATGGTTGAACACACTTTGTGGATGATCAAGACAAGATAGGATTAAACGAATAAAAGAAAACTTGAAGGATGCAACCTAAAATTAAGTGATGATGAATATCATCCAAAATTTACATCCCGAATTTTTGTTTCCCAAGGCATTGACACCATATTTTTGATACCAGGTTCACTATAGTCAGTATTGACACCATGTTTTTTATAACCAGAAGTCACTATAGTCGTGACGAAAAATCCAACAACAAATACAATTGGTGATTAACTAGAAATTGGTGATCGAATGTCCACCGGAAATATTTTCAGTCTACGATAGTTCCAATGTGGGAACTCTATCGAGGGGCCTCTCCTTGAACAATATTTTATGTACTATGTTCAGCAAAGTATCACTCGATTCACAATATCAGAAATTTGGCCTGTAAAATTTGAAACATCTCTTATTTTTAAATTAGCCAAATGGTCTCATAAGCATCATCATGTAGCAAAACCTAGTATGACCCTGTTAATTCCATCTTGTTTCGACAGAGAATTTAAAGGACACTTCATTCATGTTTATTTTGAAGAAAAGTATAGAAATTCATGGATGAGAGACTCACATCTAAAACTCTAAAACTAATTAGTGATTGATAAATTTACTCCTTATATATCCGGATGTGGGAAACATTATAACCCGACGTGCGATGCCCAACAAAATTGGCAAAGTCTGAACTTCATACAAGGCATAACGAAAGTCGAGATAATCCATCCAAATGTCCATCTATTTAATCTGTTCACAATTTCTTAGAAAAACAAAAGTCAAAAAACATTGGAGAAACCAACTCAACCCAACCGGAAGTAAAAGATATATATATATATATACATATATGTTAATACCAAGATTTCCATTGATTCAGCATCCAAAGCACAGAAACAAAATTCTATTTCCAAGAACAGCATCCAAAGCTATCAACATCTAACTCAAAGCCACAATCAGCTACAGTGCTACATATTATTGTGCTGAAGGGAGGAAGATAGGCGGAACCAGAATCTCAATCTTCCCGGCGAGGAGAGGCGGCGGCATTGTTCTTCTTCTTCTTCTTCCTCTGCCTTTCGCAAGCAAAGGCCTTTTCCAATGCCTCCACGCGGTGCGTCAGTGCGTTCAGCATTCTTGTTTGGGCCTCATTCTTCTCGAATAACTGTGTCATCAAGTTCATCATCTTCCCATTCTCCTCCACCATCCTTTCCAATAGCTCCCGGTTACTCTTATCGTCGCCGTCGTCCGCCCCACTGTCTCTGTCTAGGATGTTCGATGTCCTCCTCTTCGCCTTCTCTGTCTTCTTCGCATTTTCTTCTGCATCTGCAGTTAAATCATGGATCTCGTTAAAGTGATCGTGATCTTCTACAACACTTTCCTCCATTACTTTTACCTTACGATCGGATTCCATGTTGTTGTCGAGGGAGATTTCAGGATTTTCGGCGGAAATTTTGGGGTTTTCCGTATCAACAGGCGGATTTGAGCTTCCCGCCACCGTAGCAGCAGAAATTTCAGTCCCCTGGTCAGAGGTCGAGTGATCCTCCACATTTTCATTCACATTGCTCGCCGCGATAGCATCGATCTTCTCCTGGAGCGAGATCGCCTTCCTAATAACCGCCTTCCTGAATTGTCTAACCCCAAAATCCAACCCGCAGACTGAATCCAGCTGGAGCAGCAACGACATCAATGTTTCGTTCATTCTCAACCGCTCCTTTTCATCCTTCCGAATCAAATCCTCCACACCACCCTCCGATAACCGTTTCTCGATCGCATCCACCTTCGCTTTGATGTCCTTAATCTTCCTCAAGCATTTCCGCACCAAATAGCCCCTAAATGCCTTCTGTAGCTTCAAGGCAGACGCCGAACGGTCAACTTTCTTCGGTCCGACGAATTGCACAGGAATCCGGACAACTTTCTGCGCAGGGCTTCTCTCGATGGGGCGTTGCGACGGCAACCGAGTTTCCCATGGATCGACGCGATGAACGGGGACACCGCGGAAGGAAGGAGAATGGGAAAACGCATAGCGAGGATCAGGCTGTTGATAAGGATACCAGCTGCTGTTTCCGAAAAATGGATCCATGTGGAAATCCAAATGCAGGGAAGGGAAACTGGCGTACAGAAGCTCGATGTATGTGAAAATTATTTATTTTCGAATTGCTTTTTTGTCGCGATTGGGGGAAGAAGAAGAAGAAAGGGCGACTATTTATATGGCAAGAGAAAAGGCGAGGGCGTGAGAAATCTGGAATGTTCGGGATGGATTCTACAGGGGTTTCTTGGTCAATATACATGTTAAGGTTACGGTTCTGGAGAGTTACAGAGAGTTCTGTCTTCTGTCGGTGCTGCTAGAATTTGGCGGACATTTCCACGTGGCAGTCGTGACTCATCGCAGGGGGTTCTAGAATTTGTCGCCGTTGATACCGCGATAGGTATGGATTGAGATTGGGTCCACAGCCATCTTATACGTTACGGACTTGGTTATTTTGACATTACATATTTACATTTCTATCCAATATTCTCATTTACTCAAATTTTAATTATACTTTTTCCTATTGCTGGCAATTCCAATGTCCAACATTTTTTAAAGCCGACACATTAATTTGGGCTAGATATATAAATTTTGAATATTTGTATGTTAAATTTTTAGAGGGTGTTTGGATTGGCTTCTACCAAGGTGTTTTTGGCTTTTGTTTCTGCCAAAAACACTTTTGGGGAAAAAGAAACGTTTGGTTTGGTTTGGTTTTTTTAAAAAAGCAGAAGCACCTCGAAAAGCTGCAAAAGTGCTTCTGGGAGAAGCAACCTAGGGGTGCTTCTCCGAAAAGCAGAAGCCAAAGGCACTTCGTAAATTGTGCAAAGACTTAAATACCCTCATTACTTAATATAAATTACACTATAAATATATCTTATTATCATATTAAGTAGCATGTCCTTTTTTGTAATTTATCCATTTAAAAAGCACTTTTAACTTTTACACATCCAAACACACTTTTGAAAAAAAACTGCTTTTCAAGCATTCCATCCAAACACAAAAGTTACCTGCTTCTGCTTTTGGCTTTCACTTCTGCTTCTGCTTTTGGCTTCTGCTTTTTCCAAAAGCCAATCCAAACAGGCCCTTAATCCAACTCACTAACCTAACGGTGTTAATGAGCCAGAGTAGTTCGCGAATAATTTGAGTTCGATTTGGTCAAAGTTTAGTTAAAATTCGACTCGAAGGCTCGACTCGAGCTCGAGTGCGACTCAAATAATTTACAGGAGACTCGTGTTCTATTAACTTATAATATAAGTCTCATATAATACATATTATTTGAAATGTATTGTACTACTAATACTGTATTTATTTAAACTTTAAAATAAATAAAGTAAATATAATCGATGAGTCTATTTCCGAGAAGCCTACCCCATGCAATTAATGCATGTCCTTTTAAAGGGATTGAAATGAAGAAATATTTATTTATTAGTAATATATATTTATTTTAGTAAATATAGAAGTTATATAAAATATTAAAAGTTAAAGTGTGTCTGGATCAAACATGACATATTTATTGGGATAGATGAAATAATTTTTAAATGATAAATATATTTTTAAAATTATTTAAATATATAGATTAAATAAAATATATAATTAAATATATGCAATATCTTAAATATAATTTCTTTTCTAAATTATGTGAAAATAAAAATGAAACTGTTCGAGCTCGGCTCAATTTTGTCAAAGCTCAGTCAATGCTCGGCTCGAATTCTTACAAACTTAAATTGAGTTTACAAGTATTTGGTTTCAGTTGGACCCCTACACTAACCCAACCCGCGAACCCAATCAATACACAAATCCCACAAATTATTTTTATCTCCCAAATCTCACGAACAACTAAACATTAGTTCGCTATTGAGTGGAAAAATTCGAATGGTAATTACAAGGTAGTTGAGATATATTGCAAAAGTCAAGCCCTTATGGACAAAACATGATTTTTTTTTAACAAAAAAGAAGAAAAATCAGCCCAAAGAAACTACAGATGTAATCCAAATTGAGCTGCCATTTAGACTATAAAAGTACAATTAAGCTTGCTTCATTACGTAAACAAGTCATGCTTATACTGTGAGTAAAGAATCTCACACACCAAAATAGCTCAATCACACAAAAGAATAGTAGCGTTGGTCGTTGGAGTTAATAAAGCGGAAAAATCCAACCAAAACTAAAACCATTTCTTAATTCATGAATAGTATTTACCACCTGTATAAAAGGGCCTACTCGGGAGTACACTCCCGAGTATGAATGGATTGATGCAAAATTTTTATGTTAATTTATTTATTTATTGTGGACCAAACAACTTTTGAGTTTAGTACCCCCCCAAGAGTAGTAGTAGGCCAATATTACTATAGAGAAAAGAAATGGCAAGCATGGTCGTTAATGAAGGATTAATGATAACCTAAGTAATTCATCTTAACAAATTGAGTCCAACCTGTATTCATGTTTAACATATCTATGTTCCATCATTTCAGTTAAAAGGACTAAAAATTAAAACCCCTGTCATCAATTTTATTTTATTCCAAATCTATTCTACATGATGCAATAACCAACCACCCTTGGGTGATAGTATTTATTAGACCTACAGATATACTAACATGGACAAATGCCATACTAAATCATAGTAGACATTAAACCTGTCCCGAGCTCTTTTTGCATAAATTTACATATACAAGAGAACCGCATCGACTGCTGATGCATTTTCATGCATTTTCACGCATTTCCCATCAAAATATATAGACAAGTGCATCACTGACGGTACCCATCAGGCAGAGGAACTACCCTGTAGAAGGGTACAGATCGCTGAGGCAATGAACCATCCTCTTCGTCATCATCAAATTCCAATATATAACTGCCAAACCGGAAATGCTCGTAAAACAAAATTTGTGATGACAACAGCAAATGAATTTTCAAACGTTTATTTTGCCATGTTGCTTCGAAGTTGACAATGAAAAGAAAAGCAACTTACTCTTCAGTCTTCCTCTGCTTACACAAGTCAAATGCAAGAGAAAGAACCATTTGTTATGATTTGGTTTTGTCTGTACAAATTAGTGATGTATAGAGTAGAGTATAAGCAGTGCATACTGCATACCTTGCGTGCTTGGACAACTGTTGCCTTATATAATGCGGTGGTTTCGGGATATACAGCCAACACGTGTTTTCCAGGAAGAAACTCGGGGACACTGGAGAGATCGGAGCGTTTGGGGAAAGGAATGATGTGCGACATAGGCAACTTGTATTTTCTGAAACAGCAGCAAGATCATGTATTCTATATGAAAGCATAAATAATGAGTGAATATTGACTTGAAAATTCAGAAACCCCAATCCTCTTTCTATATTGAATTTGATAATTAATGCATAAATAAGTATTTAAAGAGAGAGGCAACCTTTGTACACCGCCCTCCTCATCTTCACTGGGTTCCTCATCAAGGACTTCAAACCTACATAGAGAAACAAATAAATAACACAATAAACAGTCAAAATTGATGTCATTGTTCAAATTTGTAATGCAAAAAATCATCTGTACCCAACAGAAAGTTTCTTTTCAATGATTTATTACCGTTTCATGTATCCACACCAAGATAAAAAATAACTTCAAACATCAAAGTGGTGAAAAAAAAAAGTGCTCACTCTCGTGTTTCCTTGTCAAAATGGATAACTTTAACCACAAACCATTCATCCTTGCCTGCATCATCTTGACTGACCCTGGCTGCAACCTGAATTTGCAGATAGGCTTCTGATAAATATTCATTTGTATATAAATGACGCACTGAGATTAAGCTAAATGCATACTTGTTCACCCTTCAAATTTGCAAGAGACTCAAGATGGCTTCGCATGGATGGAGACTGTCTCAAGACATCTGAATCAGCCTTCACCCTTTTCCTTTTCTGTTCACTACCATCTGCATTTCATCGGTTTAAGTATTCCATTGTAGTAAGAGGATAAAGCTACATAAACCAAAAATACAAAATACACTGCATTTCATCGGTGTATAGTTTATACAAATTATCAAACTGTATTACCATCGATCCATTTTCACCGGAATTAACATACTATCCAATGCTAACCTAGTCCCATCCAATTTACTGAATGGTTCATGTTCCCTATTCCCTTGCTTATACATAAAAAGTTAAGGAGATGAGAAAAAGGGAATTCATAAAGTGAATGACAGAATTTATAGGAAGCAACATACACCTCTAGCATGCCACAAAGCATGATAAAGACAGAGAATAAAAACTCTTAAAAGATGAGATCAATCAGAAGCATTAAGTTCCAAGTTGACAATAGATGGCTTTACTAGTTAGCCAAAATAAGTATATGAAATATTATATTTTTACTGCAAGTACCAACCGATTCTTCTTCGATGTTGCCCTGAATTCACAGAAGGCAATAATTCATCCAATTGTCCTAACAATTGAGTGGAGACACTGCAGTAAGGAAATCAAGTCAGATGAGAACGAATATGAGTCGAGTATGTTTGTTTCCAGAATTAGGTCATGTTTCATTATCTAGAAAGAGCAATAAATACTATTTCGGGAAGAGTCAAAGATTAGCTTATAGAATGTCCACCTACAGCCAACACATTGTAAGAAACTGAATTACGGAAAAATAAAAATAAAAAAATGGATCAATTTAATCATTTAAACATACGCCACTTCTTTCTCACAAAGTTCTTTTGCTTGCATGTATAACATCTGGAGCCTCATTAAGCTGGTATCGCCAGGTTTTTCAACCACCTCAGGAGCTGCATAATAGCAAGGGAAAAATGAAATGCAAAAACATTCAGAGATAATGGAGTTTTCGGGTGACCAAATAAATGATGCCAGAAGTAAACAATTTTCATAGGACATATATGTATGCAACTAAGCATAATATGAAAAACCCTTCTTGCTTAGAACTGATACCAGAGGAAACCTGGAAAACATAATGTGTATATGTTACATATGAAAAATATTAGGTTAATATTTATCAAGGAACGCAGGATCCAGTTCTTTAATGAGATTTATGTAAATACCGAATCCACGTCCACTGCATAATCCACATACCGAATCCAAATTTAATTTTCCATAATAAATTTTCGAGATTACTGCATAAATCTTCTCAATTAAGAAAGGTATGAGGACAAATTAATTAATCTAGCCACGTGGCAAAGAGAATAGAAAATGGTTCATTGTACCCTCTATGTAGACTAGTATACGAAACACCCTCCAACTAATCCTCTGCATTTTCTCTACCTGAAACCCAAATGTCAATTTCAATTAGGTAATATGATTTGATAACCTAAGACAACACAATCCTACTTGATTCAGTGGATCTGAATTTTCTAATTGAAACATATTTTGAAAGTAAATGGTAGTGGTGTTTACTAATAGTATCTTCACAAACAAAAGTGAATTTCCAGCAGCAGAGCAAGTGGCTCTGCCCTTGGAGCTTACGCTCTGCGTGGAAAACAGGGGAGCTCCTCATTTTGATTGGCAGTTGTGATGGAAAATTGGTTTGGCTTAGGAATTCTGCTTAGTTGAGTTGTTTATTACTCCCTCTGTCCCATTTAACTTGTCTTGTTTCACTTTTTCACACAATCCAATACACTTTTTCAACTGCTAATATCTCAAAATATGTATAATGAAAAATTTTGCAAAATATATATTATAAAACTACATGATCATACGATTCTAACAAGACCCAACTCGACTATTTTTCTCTAAATATATACTTGTGATAAAGTTGAGTCAAAGCTGAACAATGAACAGTGTAAAAAAATCAAACAGGACAAGTGTGGTGGGACGGAGGGAGTATTAATTGATTTACATGGTTTAGTCTTTCATTGTTATTTAATTCCTTTTGTTGTATTTGAGACCCCTATTGTGTTATAAACAAGGATCAGTGAGGTTTGTAGGAGCATGAGAGATTGAATATTGTTTTTTCGGCCTTCTGCCTTGGGCAGGAAGGAGTTTTCCTGAGAACTCATCCCTCTACTCTTTATAAATCAATTTCTTCCATCAGTATCACTAATGAAAATTGTGCTTTTTGTACAGATTTTTTTCAGTGATTTAATAAATTCATAATTCAGTTTCATTAAGTGAAGGATATTTTTTTTTCTTTTTTTTTTTAGAGTAAAGTGAAGGATAATTAACTTAATGAAGTAATACATTAAGCAGTCATTGTATACAAAACAACTATTGATTGCAAAAGGCAAACTCCAAATTCATCTCCCATTTAGAGTGTAAAAGTACAATTGATGTAAACAAGTCACACTTATCCCGTGAGTAATGAAGCTTGCACAACAAAAAAGCTCAATAACACAAAAGAATAGTGTTTACCTCAATAAAGCAAAAAGATACAACTAATACTAAAACCATTTCTTAATTCATAATATTTACAGCCTATACAAAAAAAAAAGGTTTACTTGATTTACTTATAGGAGTAATACACTCCCGAATATGAATGGATTGATGCAAAAATCTTTATGCTAATTTGTTTGTTTATAGTGGACCAATCAACTTTTGAGTGTAATACTCCCAGGAATAGGATCAAGCAAGTTTGAAATTGAGTAATGCAAACCATACTGGCTTACTTCACTACATAAATTAAGAAAATGGTAAGTAACATCCAGATTTTACACCCTCGGTCCAACAAACCAACTCAGCAGACGGATTATATATTCAATGCAGTACCATCAAATTCGACACAACATTTTGTCCTGAACAAAAAAATCCAAACAGAATGCAAACAACTAGACAAGGATAATCAAATCACGTTTTCCCCATTTCCAATTGGTGAAGTGAAAATCTCACCATCTAACAAGATACATTAACTATACTATATCTCGCGGAAAAACAGAGAATAAATTATCACGGAAACTCACTGGTTTGCAGCTTCTTGTGCATCTTATTGATCTCGACCAGTATCTCCTCCTGGTCTTTCCTCAACCGGTCGAGCTCCTTCGAATTCTCCAGTATTCCGGCAATGTCCGGCGACGACATCGTACCCCAGGCACCGGTCTCTAGAATGCACCGGTCTCCCGAAGATTCTAGATGGTTACTGATCGAGCGAAATGGAGAACTTTCGAGTAAAAGGAACAGACAAAGGTTCGCACAATTCGGTTTGATTTTTATAATTAGAGATTAATAATAGGGAAATAAATAAATGTGTGCAAGTGCAACTGTGCATCGCGGAGGAGGATGCAACATGCGGCTACGATCATTGATGAACATTCATCGATCGCCGCCACGTGGATGTCTGAAGATAGAGTACTAAATCAATAGTACTAGTGATTAGTTTTTTTCGAGAAGCTGGTACTAGTGATTAGTTTTTAAAAAAAAACTACTACTACTACTTAGTATTTTTAAATACTGGATAACTTAACTTAACTTAATACTGGATAACTTAACTTAATTTTAGTTAATTAATTATTATTTATTTTTAAATACTACCTCGACTTTCCCCCTCCGTCCTTACAGCTGATGGTCATCCTCACCTTGTAGTTGATATGATGAGAACTTTTTTGCTCATAGATATGATGAGAACTTGGTTTATGCGATTTTTTAAAAAAAAAAATTAAAAAAATATTTTTTTTTTCTTTTGCTCGTTTTCTTTGTTTCTTTAGATTTTTCTTTCCCTTTGCTCCGATGCCTTATACATAAAAAAAAAAAAAATAGATCTGAGAATTCCAACGAGACCACGAGGTCAAACTCAAAAAGAATATCACCCGATTCCTTTTCAAGGATCTCCTTGAGACCACCAAAGCGAGCAACACCAAAAGTCTAATTTTCTAAATGATCTGTAATAACAATTTCAAAACCTGTCGGACCCGAATTACCTAGTGATAAACGATCAATATTTAAGATAATGCTAGATCGGTTAAAATGACTATGACTTGTAGATTTCCTAGGATTGTTAGGTCCATGTTCATAAAGATTGAGGTCTCCAAAGGAGGAGATATATGCATTCTGAAATAACCTTTAAATTGAGATAGATGTTAAATAGAAACACAAAACCTGTGCACCACAACCACTTTTGGGACCTTTACTGTAGAGAAATAAATAGTGTGTGAAATTCATGGGGGCATGAACCTGGAAATTGCCAGAGTAGAGTCTTTCTCGGGACTATAGCGTTGCCCTGCATGATTCTATGACTTCAAGAACAGGGAATAGCAAAATTCGTGTCTCTGCAGAGATCACATTCAGCGTAGGACGAAATTGCTCATGTTATAAAATCCTAATTAGTTGTAACTGTTTCCTTAAATATATGTAACAAATTTCCATTAGATTTGTAGCCCTAGTTTTCCCTATATTTATACAAAGATATAGAAAAAGAGATTGAGAAAGAGTTCTGAAATACGCCGTTCTTCTTTGTGCGGCTCTATGTTTCATAATCTGACATGATATCAGAGCTAGGTTATGTGGCCTAATTACTCGCTACCACTACTGTAACTACTCTCTGATATTTCTCTTTGTTCACTGTTCTACTCCACTGGGGTTTTGGTTCCTACCCTTCTCCAATAATGTCCGAGTCTAAATCTGCAACTTTAGGTACCACCATTAAATTGAATGGTTCCAATTATCTTCTCTGGTCTCGTGCTTTTTTTTCTTTTTTTTTTCCTGTTATTCTTAGGATCTCAAAACAAAAGGAAACACGCCCTTTCTAATGCCCCTGCCAGCACTGATGCGGGATATAGTGACTGGGTTGCTGCTGATTGTTCCGTTATGAATTGGCTTCTCAATAGATGAATCAGTTAGTAAGAACATCATGTTTTTAGAAACAACCAAAGCTATGTGGAATGCTCTGAGCGAGATGTATTCAAATGACAAGAATGTCTCTCGTGTGTTCGTATGAGAAACTTTTCTCTCATACACAAGATGGTCAGTCAATTAATGATTATTTTTCTACGCTTAAAGGGATTGCTGATGAAATCCTTCTGTACCATCCCTTATTTTGTAATGCTGCAACCAGGGCGACACATTGGGAAGAATTTATGGTTGCCAAATTCTTATCTGGTTTAGATGTTAATCTTCGGCCAGTTCGAGATAGCTTGTTGGCAAGTGATAATATTCCCACTCTATCTAATGCACTCTCTTGCGTCTTGCGAGTGACCACAGGTCGTGTTGAGTCCACTTCCTTTAATACTTCAGCCATGGTTGCTCATGGTCGAGGCCAGGGTCGAGGTTCTGGTCGTGGTCGTGGCACTAACACTGAGAAAAATCAACGTTTTTGTACTCATTGTGGTCGTACCAATCATGTATCCGAAAAGTGTTGGGAAAAGTTTGGCAGACTAGAATGGGCAACTAAAAACAAAGCTTCTCTTGCACAGACCTCTTGTACTGACAACGCGGGCACCATGGCTCTGATACCATGTAGAAATTCATGAGAGGCTCACACCTAAAACCAATTGGTGATAGGTAGAGTTGCTCTCAACCATATAAGGTAGTAAAGGAGAACCATTATAACCGATGTGGGATATCCCAACACCCTCCCCTCGAGATGATATCATCTCGAAATCAAATTCCAAATTCAGGATCAAATATACCGAACACGGGCACCATGGCTTTGATACCATGTAGAAATTCATGGATGGGAGGCTCACACCTAAAATTCAGTGGATATGAGGCTCATACCATGTAGATATCATATACATGTAGATATCATATATCTACATGTAGATATCATGTAGATATATCATATATCATATATCATGTAGATATCATGTAGATATCATATATCTACATGGGAATGCCTAACATAAACCACTCCAGTACAGGAACTAATCATGTCAGGTTGTGATTTGGAACTTGGACGCCATTCATTGCGCACTCTCTTGCTGGCAACAACAAAAAATTGAATACGAATATCAATACAAACATGAGCCAATATTCATAATGGCGAGTTGGTGACCTTTGCATTTGGATTAGAGACATTGAAAAGTATGGCCCAGTGCTCATACCAGAAGCATATGAGGAACTAAAACATGTAGACATCTTGAAGTAACAGGACAGTGAGATTTAATGAAGGCAGCTACGTCAAGTTCAAATCTACAACTGTATAGCAAGGCACACTGCCACACCGTTTAAAACTGAAATACAAATCGGGGTATCAGACTGCAGTAATGTAGTTTAATGTTAATCAAGAAAAGTTATAACACACCTCGATGGATCCAACGTACAGGCAAGCTGAGAGAAAAAAAAAAAAAAAGCAATTTTGTCGAAACCCCCACTTCAAGAAAATGAAACTATAATACACTCAGAAAAACTAAATGCAAAGAAAATGATATCGAAATCAAGAAAGAGATCATGCCTGATCCTTGGGGTGAAACTTACCTGATTGAATCCCCAAGGCATAAGAGCAAGAAGGTCAGGGAAGAAATGACAGTTGAGATACCTGTGCAGAAAACCAAAACAGAAGGTATTACTGAAGATACAAAAGATTCAGAGTAGTTGTGCGTGAACATCTCATCTTGCGTATCAAGCAATGCAAAAGTGAACAGAATTAACTTGAGGGCTATGATATTAAAATTATGGACCATTTTATAAGAATGGGAGTCTCAGTAAAGCCACAATACAATAATCCCATGAATCCCCAATTTGCTCAAAGCTCCCAAAATCTTGACATTCTCAACAAATACTGATGACATCAAATCAAATACAGAAGAATTACCTAAAGTCGAATGAAAATAAAAAGTAAAAGAGACTCCCATCTGCTGGTTCTTCAAGGTCTGGCGGGTGCATCTGTTGAAGTAAACACTGATGAAACTAAGAAGCAAATTTTAAAATACCATTACCGGGAATGAGAAATCCCAAAAACCCCTAATTTTCAAATTCGATGCTATTAATTTCAAGAAATTACCGAGGAAATAAACATGAAATGCCTCTGTTCGGATTCTTGCAGCCATCGGCAAATTTCAAAAGTAACCGCCAATCCCCGCCCAAAGCAGAAAGAACATGATATATGGAAATCCTAATTCTAACTCAAAGGGGTTAAAGGGGGATGTCAATAGAAAATGAGAGGCTGAATCCAATGGAATAACAAGAACGAGAATAAAATTGAAAAAAGAGTAGAAGCGAAGAGGAATGAGGGTCGGAGTCGACCATGCATTTGTTAAAGGTCTCGACAATATCTCTAAAATCTTGACATTATCACAAACCATCTGCTGGTTCTTGGAAGTCTCAACGGTGCATTTGTTGAAGTTTACACTGATCAAATAATTTATGAAGAGAAAGCAAAATTCTAAATCAACATGATGAAATATATGAAGTTAACAATTAACAAGAAAGATTAAAATAAATCACAAGAACGTCCCAAGAAATTTCAAGAATTCCTAATTCGCCAAAACTTCCCAATTTCTATTCCAAGACATCGCCAAGAACGTCAAATAATTCTGTTCGGATGAAAATGGAAATAGCAGAACCATCTGCGCCAATTCCATAAATAACAAAATATTCTGAATTACTAATTACAAATGGGCTAAAGGGAGAATATCAAATGAAAATCGGATGAGAAATTCAGTTATTATTATATAGTAGAAGAACAAGAAACAAACAAAACAAACATTTAAAAAAAGAAGAAGAAGAAGAAGAAGAAGAAACAGAGAATCGGCAAAGAAGAGAAAAGAAAAGTGGCCGAAAGAGGTGGTTAAGAGTAAAATGCCCAAATAAACTCTGGGAAGATCAAGGAGTAGAAACATCATGAGGCAAACAGATATATAGAGGGAAAAATGACCGTTGGAAGCCCAAAGGTGGAGACATATGCATTCTGAAATAACCTTTAAACCAATTGCGATAGATGTTAAATAGCAAACACAAACCTGTGCACCACAACCACTTTTGGGACCTTTTCTGTAGAGAAATAAATGGAGTGTGAAATTCATGGGGGCAAGAACCTGGAGATTGCCAGAGCAGAGTCTGCTTTTCTCGGGACTATAACGTTGCCCCGAATGATTTCTCTGATTTCAAGAACAGGGAATAGCAGAATTCGTGTCTCAGTAGAGATCACATTCAGCGTAGGACGAAATTGCTCCTAAAACAAAAACACCACCACAACAAGATCAATAAATTGGTTAAAGGCATTGGTTTTTGGTTTTTGATACCTTTAATTTAATGCATATGGGAATGCCTAACATAAACCACTCCAGTACCGGAACTAATCCTTCTGGTTGTGATTTGGAATTTGGAAGCCATTCAGTGCGGACTCTCTTGCTGGCAACAAAAAAAAAAAAAAAAAAATTGAATACGAATACCAGAATAAACATGAGCCAATATTCATAATGGTGAGTTGGTGACCTTTGCATTTGGATTAGAGACATTAAAGCGTATGGCCCAGTGCTTATACCAGAAGCATATGAGGAACTAAAACATGTAGACATCTTGAAGCAACATGACAGTGAGATTTAATGAAGGCAGCTACGTCAAATTCAAATCTACAACTGTATAGCAAGGCACACTGCCACACTATTTAAAATTGAAATACAAATCGGGGTATTAGACTGCAGTAATGTAGTTTAATGTTAATCAAGAAAGTTAAAACACACCTAGATGGATCGAATGTATAGGCAAGCTGAGGGGGAAAAAAAAGCAATTTTGTTGAAACCCACAGTTCAAGAAATTGAAACTATGAATTAGTGATGTAGAGTATAAGCAGTGCATACCTTGCGTGCTTGGACAACGGTTGCCTTATATAATGCGGTGGTTTCAGGATATACAGCCAACACATGTTTTCCAGGAAGAAACTCGATCGGGGACACTGGAGAGATCGGAGCGCTTTGGGAAAGGAATGATGCGCGACATAGGCAACTTGTATTTTCTGAAACAGCAGCAAGATCATGTATTCTATATGAAATCATAAATAAAGAGTGAATATTGACTCGAAAATTCAGAAACCCCAATCCTCTTTCTTTGATAATTAATGCATAAATAAGTATTTAAAGAGAGAGGCAACCTTTGTACACCGCCCTCCTCATCTTCACTGGGTTCCTCATCCAGGACTCCAAACCTACATAGAGAAACAAATAAATAACACAATAAACACTCAAAATTGGTGTAATTGTTCAAATTTGTAATGCAAAAAATCATCTGTGCCCAACAGAAAGTTTCTTTTCAATGATTTATTAACGTTTCATGTATCCACACCAAGATAAAAAAATAAACTTCAAACATCAAAGTGGTGAAAAAAAAAATGCTCACTCTCGCGTTTCCTTGTCAAAATGGATAACTTTAACCACAAACCATTCATCCTTGCCTGCATCATCTTGACTGACCCTAGCTGCAACCTGAATTTGCAGATAGGCTTCTGATAAATATTCATTTGTATATGAATGACGCATTGAGATTAAGCTAAATGCATACTTGTTCACCCTTCAAATTTGCAAGAGACTCAAGATGGCTTCGCATGGATGGAGACTGTCTCAAGACATCTGAATCAGCCTTCACCCTTTTCCTTTTTCTGTTCACTACCATCTGCAATTAAGTATTCCATTGTAGTAAGAGGATAAAGCTACATAAACCAAAAATACAAAATACACTGCATTTCATCGGTTTATAGTTTATACAAATTATCAAACTGTATTACCATCGATCCATTTTCACCGGAATTAACATACCATCCAATGCTAACCTAGTCCCATCCAATTTACTGAATGGTTAATGTTCCCTATTCCCCTGCTTATACATAAAAAGTTAAAGGAGATGATAAAAAGGGAATTCATAAAGTGAATGACAGAATTTATAGGAAGCAACATACACCTCTAGCATGCCACGAAGCATGATAAAGACAGAGAATAAAAACTATTAAAAGATGAGATCAATCAGAAGCATTAAGTTCCAAGTTGACAATAGATGGCTTTACTAGTTAGCCAAAATAAGTATATGAAATATTATATTTTTACTGCAAGTACCAACCGATTCTTCTTCGATGTTGCCCTGAATTCACAGAAGGCAATAATGCATCCAATTGTCCTAACAATTGAGTGGAGACACTGCAGTAAGGAAATCAAGTCAGATGAGAACGAATATGAGTCGAGTATGTTTGTTTCCAGAATTGGGTCATGTTTCATTATCTAGAAAGAGCAATAAATACTATTTCGGGAAGAGTCAAAGATTAGCTCATAGAATGTCCACCTACAGCCAACACATTGTAAGAAACTGAATTACGGAAAAATAAAAATAAAAAAACGGATCAATTTAATCATTTAAACATACGCCATTTCTTTCTCACAAAGTTCTTTCGCTTGCACGTCTAACATCTGGAGCCTCATTAGGCTGGTATCGCCAGGTTTTGCAACCACCTCAGGAGCTGCATAATAGCAAGGGAAAAATGAAATGCAAAAACATTCAGAGATAATGGAGTTTTCTGGTGACCAAATAAATGATGCCAGAAGTAAACAATTTTCATAAGGACATATATGTGTGCAACTAAGCATAATATGAAAAACCCTTCTAGCTTAGAACTGATACCAGAGGAAACCTGGAAAATATAATACGTATATATTACATATGAAAAATATTAGGTTAATATTTATCAAGGAACGAAGAATCCAGTTCTTTAATGAGATTTATGTAAATACCAAATCCACATCTACTGCATAATCCACATACTGAATCCAAATTTAATTTTCCATAATAAATTTTCAAGATTACTGCATAAATCTTCTCAATTAAGAAAGGCATGGGGACCAATTAATTAATCTAGCCATGTGGCAAAGAAAATAGTAAATGGTGGTTCATTGTACCCTCTATGTAGACTAGTATAAGAAACACCCTCCAACCAATCCTCTGGATTTGCTCTACTTGAAACCCAAATGTCAATTTCAATTAGGTAATATGATTTGATAACCTAAGACAACACAATCCTACTTGATTCAGTGGATCTGAATTTTCTAATTGAAACATATTTTGAAAGTAAATCGTAGTAGTGTTTACTAATAGTATTTAGATAAAATCTGTTCGTTTGGTTCTTATTTCAGGACACCCCCCACTCTACATTTTGATCAAGGGCCAGGAGAAGAATCTTCAGCTACAATTCCCAGAGGCCTGGATTCCCAAAGATTCCCCTCTTCTCCAGGCCTTTGGGTGGGCACTAATATTGGAGTACACGATACGTGGTTCAGCTGTTGCTCGTGGGATATCCCCAAATCTGGTTCGTGTGATTCTTCCCAAAATATCAGCAAAAGGATTTGGTTTTCTTGTGATTGACTTCATTGTTCAACGTTAATTTTTACTTTCTATGCATCTAATTATATCTTTATTAGGCAATGCTGTTTGGTGGTCCAAATAGTCTTCCTTCATTTCCAAATAGTCTTAATAATATACATTGTACTGTGACAACCACCATATCTCATATCTCACCTCATAGGGACAAAAAACATAATATTGTTAGTAAATTCTCAATAATAGAGTGCACTGTGAAACTTAAAATTATTTTCCAAGAAGGTAAAATGTGGCTTGTTAGTCTCCTCCATGAGTTTGTTTATTCACACTTGTAATAGACTCCAGACAAATCTACTGCACAGGAAAACATAGTATAAACTTGAGTATTATCTCCATTGCCAAATGCCCATAACCAACCCTACCTTCCAATCGGCACTCTCAAGGTCCTAAAACAAAGTGGGAGAGATCTTTTCACTAATATCTTCACATGGAAGACCATCCATAGCACCTGCACCAGATGATGTTGCTGAACCAGTTGCTTTCACAATCTCGTTGGGCACTGCAGCTCCTCTCCGAAAATATGAAACCATACTGGTACTTCAAAATGTATTTGATATAACAATAATTGAAAATACTTTGAAGCTCGGGCATTAGAAAACATGGTTTAGAGTTAGAAAAAATGGTTACATTTTGAAAACATGTTTTAACATTATGTTTATAAAATCCAGAGAAACTTTATAGGAAAAAAGTATTTTGGAAATTATATTAAGAAATTACAAAAAGTCTTTTAAAAGATAGTAATTTAATGATTAAAAACAAGAATATATTCTGAGAGACACATATTTAAAATAAAAAAATTAGAAAAAGATGAAGTGTGAAATTTTGGTTGTTTTGGGACAGTGGCTTGTCTCATTGACCGACAAATATCGAAGGCGGTAATATTTAATATTAGCTAACAGTATATCAGACAGTGTATAGTACCTCCGGGGTAAATATTCTCTCGAAATATGGCATTGGCTGGGCCTTAGGGACAAGCTCCTTCCTCCGTTTTCAGATTTCTTCCTCTTCTTCCATCTCTAAGAGTCAAGATTCTTTGAGAAAAATAGTTGTACATTCTGCTGTTTCTCTCTTTCAATTCGATATTGCTCCATGAAGCTCACTTTCAGGGCAACCTGGAAAGATAGAAATGAAAAATTAGTACAAACAATATTAGCACTCAAAAAACACAAGCTTATTAGGAAAGGATTTAGGTTCAAGAAGAAATACTTGATGATCAAATTCAGAGCGCTGAAAGGCCCTCATGTCGCTATGCAGTACAAGATCAATCCGTCTTGTGGTTTCTTTAACCTGCAGGCTTTACAAGACACTAAGGAAAGGACCAACAAAAGATATCCTGAAGTATTTAAACCTAAAGAATGGATCCTGACCACTGACAAAAAATTATCTTCAAGATTGTTTCAGCATTGATGCTTCAACGGCGCATTTTTTAGTCAGAGATATTTTGGAAGAGGTTCACGAGTTCAATTGAACATGATTTTGCGCACTTCAGTCAAAAGGACATTTTGGATGAGGTTCACCGAGAAGATTAATTGAACGGGATTTGGTCAGGAGAATAATGATAGTATATCTTTGTGTTCTTGGAGGAGCCATTCAATTACTGTTGAATCTTGAATAATTGAACGGGATTTGGGCAGAAGAATAATGATATATCTTGAATCTTGATTCCAATTACTGTTGTTTGGCCAACGGAATTCGAGGCAATAGCAGAAATCAAGAAACAGATAAAATGTGAGGAAAACCCTAGCAACGGAATTCAGGCAAACCAAATCAAGAAACAGATAAACTGTTGTTTGGCCAACGGAATTCTTCCTTCCTCGTAAGATAGAGGGAGAGAGAGAGAGAACAGACCTGAGAGAGAGAGCGGACGAATACGGCGAAATGAAATGATACCTTGTGCGCACCCACTCAACACTTTTTATAGGCCAATTTGACCGTTAGAACGCGTTTAGGACGCGGTTTGTTGGGCCCAATTCCATGTGGCCCAATTATTCAAATAAGGCCCTCGTACAGGAGGCAGACGCCAAACCTATTTCGTAAAACCACCTAAACCTGCCATAAAATCCTAAATTTAAAATATTCTAAAAAATTTCAGCTTTATTAATAATATATATATATGTCTCATGTTAATCAAATAATAAATAATAAATATTCATTATTTCCCTTGATTTTCTCTTATTGTGGATTTCAGAATAACTAGTCCAATGTCTTATATATAAATATATATGTTAATCTCATAAAACGGAGTATGTAGCATTTCACAAAACCTACACATGAATATGATAACAGCAAGATAATCAAATTTTGCAACTCAATGAAGTGAATTTTTTGTTAAGAAGCTCCTCTTAGAAAACTAGCTCATTTAGCAATGGTGAGCATACACAATACTCAACCTAATGTTATAAAAACGTCAGTACAACGAGCAATCCATCGACAGCTTTTTAGAAGTATATATGTACCCCACTTTTGAAACAAATAACAAGTATACAAATAATTTAATTAGTTAGAAAAACACTGCAATAGAAGAACTTTATATTGATGTGTCACAACAAAATATGGATACATATTTGTAGTTTTTGTGAGAAGTTGAACCTTTATGTTGAGGAATTACACAAGCTGGCTTATAGAGGAATTGCACAAAATCATACTCGAATATTCAACTCAGCAATTAATTGGTTATAGTATTCTCTATTCCTTTTTGATAAATAGGCCAGTAGTCATTGACGTTTTCCCAAAATCTTCGCTGGTGAGCAAATTGAACTATCTATGTGGCTGAGAGCCCTCACAGCGCTCGTATATAAGTAACATGATAGTTCATGCGGATAGTGATCTAGTGCAGGCACTGTGCGGGTGTGGTGCGAGTTGGTGTTTTTGTGATGTTTAAATTTTTTGTGATGTTTGGTACTGTTTTTGTGATTTAAAATATTTTGTGATGTTTAGAGATTTTGTGATGTTTGATGTTGTTTTTATGATGTCAAAAGTACAAACATCACAAAATTATATTCTCCCAGCATAGCTGCACCGTGCAGTGGAAGATGTGACTGTACGGTAACTGAACCGAGTTCATGCAATCATTCTAAAGGGAAATCAACACATTATGGTTCACACATGCATGTAGATATTACAAGTCCCTCTGGCGGTAGATAACTCATGATATCGTATCTTCGCTGGCTATGCAATGGTAGAAAGCTACTCTCCGTAAGTGTAATAGCTTTCAATTCAATGAAGCAGCTAGAAGTGTGCTCCTTTTAGTTCCATACAACATAAAAGCCTCCAAGAAAATTCAACAAATAGATTATTCATCAAATCCAACATAAGATTGTGGACCATTTCACACCCATTCATAAAACTATTGTAGTTGATTGATAAACTACTATCCAAGTTTAAAAGAACACTTTAAAATTCACTTATGAAAGAATGAAAAAGTAAATGGTATAAGTATAACTAACAACTATTCATCAAGGAAATTACATTCATCTACCATATGCAGTAAGAGGTTATCATGTTAATATATTTTGAGGAAGAAATGATGCACTTTCCACCTTCTTAAGGAATTAGAATCCAATAAGGTATAGCCTATACCTTGGTTTTCTTTAGAAAGTTAACACTTTCAAAGTAGATAATACATTGTTTGAACTACACAAACAAGATCAACCACATGATTCGGAATTAGCGTTTTCACATGACACAACAGCTACATCCTGATACCTAAAATCTACATAAAAACAGGGTATAATGAAATTAATGGAATCTCAAAAAATTCTAGCAGCATTATAGTATCATACTCTATTCTATCATATTGAATTTTATATATATAAAAAATCTTATCATTCTGGGCATCAACTTTTTGATAAGGAAATACACTAAAAGCAGACATTTTAGGTTTTTTTTCCCCCTTTTCTGAAAGCAGATAAATATTTGACATATATTTGAATGATTAGAGGAAAATAACACCTTATAATAACAACGTTCAGAACAAGTTATATCTAAGATCTATCGACTGTTCATGACCTCCCCTTTCATCCATACTTCATGATTTATTTGCAAGTTTCCCAGGATTCGGCAAGAATATACAACAATATCAAATAATTCTTCAAAATTAATCCATCACTCCAACAACATAAGGGCACAAATGGAGGTGATGGATGCAAGAAGAGCTAGGGAAACCAAAGTCATTTGGAAAACAAAGAACTGTGAGAGACAGCAAGAAAAAATACCAAGAAATGTGGTCCCTGACTTGTGTTTCAATGAAATTAAACTAAACCAACAAGGCAACAACAATAACAAAAACTTTGGTACTTCCCTGGTATTAACATAAAAGAAACAAACATGAGCTTGATAATAAATAATAATATTAAACAGTTGAGAAATAAGGCACCTGGACTCTAAACAAGCAATCCCAATATATAAAGATAAAACTCAAATCTATCTCTATACATTATTGATTATGTGCAATACTGCAATCCAATTAGATTGGCCTGTAATCAACATGGCCATGCCAATAAATAAATTGTTATTACCCATGCCACATTTGTAATAAAGAGAGAGGAAAATAGAACGTTTATTTACGTATGAAAAGTACTATATATAGTAAATATTAGCATGAAATTATAGTAAAAGAAACTCGCAAGCTCTTTTTTTCCCTAAAATATTTCACCATTTTTTAGTTGCAACTAACCTAAGTCAACCAATTAGACAAAACAACACAACAATATATATAAGAGAAAACAAGTAGGTCCCAAATTAAGTTTGATATTGGATAAGACATGCCCCACAAGCAAAATCCAACTTCCAGCCAAACCAACACAAACCTTTTCATTTTCAATCTCAATTTCTGTAACTTCAATGAAGAATTGAACTAATGTAGTATTGCTGCTCATCAAAGGCAATAAGTAATTCATTTGCGCTAGTTGTCCAGCTATATAATAGAGCAATAAAATAATTCATTTGCACTAGTTGTCTAGCTAAATAAATATATATGGGACTAGAAAAATAAGATTTAAAGACATACCTCTAGCTCAAAAGGTCAGTTTTCTCCTTAACAAAAAAAACTTGTTGAGGCCACCATTCAGAACACTTGGAATTGCTTCAAATCTCACAATTTCCTTGCTTTAGTCAGTCCCTCAAAATATCAACACTAATCTCCATTAAAATATTAAATAGAAGTAGAGAACATTTAAATATAGAGAAGTTGCACGCGACATTCGTTCAATGTTGCACTCAAATTAAAAGCCACAGTACGAAAAATGAAATTACGAATTTGAAGACAGAACGAGATAAATTCTTACCTTGTTCAGCATCTCAACCACCTCTTAAGTCATTTTTTGAAGTTATCCTTTTATGCTAACAAAATGCCTATCAAGATAATCCATTATCCCTGCAATATTTATAGCGTTTTTCCTTTTTTTTTTCTACATATCAAACCGGAAAAAAACATGAATAAAATTAACTTGCAGATAAAAGGGGAAAAAACTTAGAGTATAACAATTTTCTATCAAGTGAATAAATAAGGGGAAAAAACTTAGAGTATAACAATTTTCTATCAAGTGAATAAATAAAAGATAAACCACCTTCCAATATCCCTTGGAGATGATGAAGTCCAAGTCGTCCCTGAAACATGTTATGCGAAGCTGTGATAGACTAACCAACAGAAAATAACCTTCCTGAAATACATGTACACCCAGAGTAAAAGAAACCAAAAAAATGCAACCACAGTGACACTTATATTTTAATCTTTGTTGAAGGAATTGCCTTAAATAAACGCCTTGCTATGTTAAGAAAATCATCAGAAGGAAAATAAATATTCCTATCTTTCTATAGAAAATCAGCTATGAGGTTCTACAGTCTTTCCTAACAATCAATCTCCAATAGGATAATTTCTTATCCATTATTATGACACATAACGCCATCATGTTTACCTCAAAGTTCATAGGTGTCATATACTCATATCATTGATCTCTTGATACAAAATTCACCTTGCATATTATTACAGATTTACACCTAATCTAAACTGACAAACACTGATGTCAAGTCTACATATTGGAGACCCTTGCACCAAACCTGCATACCATTGAAGTAATAGAACAAAACCTATAAAACATACACAGTGTCACATGAAAGTGTGACACAAACTCAACATTATAACATAGAGCAACAAAATGAATAAAAACCCATGCTCTACAGAATCTAGATTAATGTTTAGGTTCTAAGTATGCATATCGATAGTGGATATTAATAGGAGAGAAATTTACTAACATGAAGCCAAACTTCCCTAAACTGACAAACAAAAGGAAATTTCGTAGGGAAGCAACGCAATACAGAGAACATATGCTTGCATCTCTATCTTCCTCCCGAGAGAAATGTTTGGGATATTGAGCAAAGTTAGAGAAAGACGTCCTTGCTGCCATTGCATAATTAGTGCTTATAATCAACTTGCAGAGCAAAAATCAATGAAAATATGCAACATATGCACATGCATATATATATATATATATATATATATATATATGCACACACACAATAACAAACATTATATGATTTGAGCTCTCGACATGTAAGATGTTCCCATTCCACAATGGTCTCAATCTCTTGTGGTGGTGGACATTGACAGACACAAGAAAAACATCAAATATCGGATGAGTGAAATTCAATAGCGCATTAGGTATTTTGACGCATACAATATAATATAATTTGACAAAAATCTTTGCATTATATCATGTAAATCTATCCAACCACTTAAATACAGGAAAACATGCATAAGGAGCCACAGAAAAAATAAAATAATAAAAAATAAAAAATAAAAAAATGTGTCCTCTTGCAATCAAATATGTCATGTTTTTTTATCGAAACTACTTGCTATGTAAATAATATCATCAAGAAGGAATAAATAAGTTCCTAGCATTCTACAGAAAATCAGCTTGGAGTTTCTTAGCAGTCTTTCCCAACTAGCAAACTCATACAGGAAAATTTCTTATTGATTTTTATGACACTTAACACCATCAGGTTTACCTCAAAGTTCATTGGTGTCATATTATTGGACTCTTGATACCAAGATCACATTGCATATCATTATCATATTAAAAAAACTGAGAGTTATCAAGATCACTCTTGAATTTTGCATCTCGTTCAAGAAGCTCAAACAATGTGTTTAATTTCCTCAAATTTAAAGCCAAAATATGAAAAATGAAATTAAGAATTTGAAGACAGAATGAAAAAAATTCTTACCTTGTTCGGCAATCTCAACCACCTCTTAAGTCATATTTTGAATTTATTCTTTTCTGCCAACTACATGCCTCTCAAGACAATCCATTATCCCTGCAATATTTGTAGCCTTTTCCTTTTGTGCTAGAAATAAAAGGGAAACAACCAAGAATAAAAGTAACTTGCAGATAAAAAGAAGAAACACTGAGTATTAAAAGGATTATTTTCGAGCAATTGAATAGATAAAAAAGTAAACAACCTTCCACTATCCCTTGGATTTAAACTACCAGTTGTCCCTGAAACATGTTATGCCAACTGTCATATGGTAACCAAAAAAAAAAAAGAATCATCCGCAAAATACATGCACACAAAGAGTAAATGAGACCAAAAAAAATGAAACCACATAGATCTCAAATTACTGACACCTATCTGTTAATCTTACTTCCCTGATTCCGGACTTGGAAACACACATGGACAATGCAGGCACCGAAGATATTTCAGTAGTCCAGACAAAATTAAGATTTCTAAAATTTCATTGATTTCAAGATTTTAAGAATTTAAAGAATTGATTGGGTCTAAATTCAAGAATCAAGGTGAAAAATACCCGACAGATACCCAAGAACAAAGAGTTGTTTGGAGGTACGCTCTGTCGATACATAAGAATGAAGAAAAAGTGAAGAATATTCCAGAAGTACGCTCAGCACATAATCATTAACGAAAAAAGAATATCAGAAGAACGAAAAAATATTCCATCCACATTCAACAAAAGTGCTACGCACAGAAAAGACAGGAAAAGGCAAATATGCGAGTTAAAAAATATCGGACAACAATACATATATAAGTATAAACTATTTACAGATGTTTCCAACCTGAACAATAACCGACCAATTTACATGAATAAGTAGACGTAGTTCATTCAATAAAGTTGTTCCCCCCAATTACAATCAATCCAGTTACAAATTTTTACTCTACATCATGTAAGACAATAAACGAACAGATGAGCAACCAGGATTGGTCATGAAAGGTAGGTACAATTGTTGGCTACCTGGAAGAATAGTCTAGGTTCAACTTTCATTGTTGCAGTGTTTTTTAAGACGATATATGACCTAAGACTCTGAAAACCAAATCGAGGATGCATGTCCATTGTGGAATCAACCAACTTTGGGCATGGCACAAATAGGCCCATAATATATATCTATAGAAACTAAATGAGCATTCATGTTTAATATGGAATAACCCATTCAAGATCCATGATACTCAATATGGCACCAAGCCTAAAATCATGTATGCATTCAATCCAAACACCAAATTGTAAGACATGCCACCAGACATTGTGCATGGCACCATTAGGCCCAATATACATATACACATTTGAAAACCAATTGAGCACCCATATCTAGACATAGAATAACCCATTCACAGATCATATTCAATTGGCACCAATAGGCCAAAATCATGTATAAATTCAATCTAGAAACCAAATTGGTAAGACATGTCCGCTATGGAATCACCCGACCTAGGACATGGCACCAATAGGCCTAATATATATAAAACAATTTTATGAAAGACAATTGAGCACTCATGTCTGGACATGGAATCACCCTATCACAGATCATGCTACTCAATTGCAACAATAAGCCTAAAATCAAGTATAAATTCAATCTAGAAACCAAATTGGTAACACATGTCCATTGTGGAATCACCCGACCTTGGACATGGCACGAATAGTACCATGATACATAAAGACATGTCTGAAAGCCAGATCTTGTTAAATAACTATTTGCAATTTGACAATTTAAAGCAACAACAGAATTTCTATTCTGCCTACTGATCACAAAAGTGGATAAAGAAATAGAAATAGTGGACATGGAATCAATCATGATACTCAATTGGTACCAAAAGGACTAAAATAACGTATGGATTACATATAGAAACTAAATTGGTAAGACATATCCGCTGTGGAATCACCCTTGGACATGGCACCAATAGGCCTAATATATATAAATACATGTATGAAAGACAATTGAGCACTCATGTCTGGATATGGAATCACCCTTTCACAGATCATGATACTCAATTGGCACCGATAAGCCTAAAATCAAGTATAAATTAATCTAGAAACCAAATTGGTAACACATGTCCATTGTGGAATCACCCGACCTTGGACATGGCACCAATAGGCCCAAGATACATAAATACATGTCTGAAAGACAATTGAACACTCATGTCTGGACATGGAGTCACCGATCATGATACTCAATTTGCAACGATAAGCCTAAAATAAAGTATAAATTCAATTTAGAAACCAAATTGGTAAACACATGTCTCCATTGTGGAATCACCCGACCTTGGACATTGCACCAATAGGCCCAAGATACATAAATACATATCTGAAAGCCAATATATCCTGTTAAATAACTATTTACAATTTGACAATTTAAAGCAACAATGGAATTTCTATTCTGTTTACTGAATCACAAAAGTGGATAAAGAAATATGTGGATCCGTTAAGCACTCATGTCTGGACATGGAATCACCCATTCACGGAACATGATACTCAATTGGTACCAATAGGCCTATAATCATGTATGGATTCAATCTAGAAACCAAATTGGTAAGACATCCGCTGTGGAATCACCCAACCTTGGACATGGCACCAATAGGCTAATATATATATAAATATATGTATGAAAGACAATTGAGCACTCATGTCTGGACATGGAATCACACTGTCACAGATCATGATACTCAATTAGCACCGATAAGCCTAAAATCAATTACAAATTTAATCTAGAAACCAAATTGGTAACACATGTACATTGTGGAATCAGTGGACATGCCCCAATAACATTATAAATTGAATATGGAATAACCCTTTAAACAATCATGATACAAATTTGGCAAGGATAATCCCACTTTATAAATCATAATAGGACATAATTGAAAAGTAATGGAATTCGTGTTAAAAAAAAATAATAAAAATAATTGAAAGAGTATAGAAAGGAAGAAATTGAAAGGGAATACCAAAAAATGTCATACTACACGAATATCAAATATTTCTACTTCCACCCTGCAAAATGAAATAAGTAGAGCAACTATCCACGTATCAATGGTTAGCATTTTTAAGACAAATCATAAACCATAAAAATTGGACATTGGAAAGTCAATATTACATCGACACACCAGAATCAAACCATGAAATTGCACGTGCAAGCACCTCCTAAACTCCTGACCACATAAAACATAAAGAATTAGCAGCTTAGACCTCCATCAACTGTTGAGAATCAATGCTAAATTACAATTACAATGGACACATACGCCAGGTTTGTCAAGCATGTTGCGTCTTTTGTGTTAATACTTCACGCTGCACAACCACCCACATTTACATACATCATCACAGAAAATGTTTCCACACTACAAATAGAAATAGATCATTTTCCATGGTATATACCAAGGAGGAAAGCACATTTACACACATCATCACAAAAAATGTTATATCACTATATAATAAATTTTCCACACTACAAATAGAAATAGATCATTTTCCTGGTATATACCAAGGAGGAAGGCCACAAGAAGCTATGTAGTTTTTGCTTGGTTAAAGAATTTTTGGAGGCCATAAATCTTATTGATGATCTCACCTAAAACAAAAGAGAGTAGTTAATTGTACCTCCTAAATACATGAAACATAAAACATTTACCTTGTAAATAGTTTTGGTTGGCATAACCGAATCTTTATATGCCGGACCTCTATCACTCTTGAAATGCCCAACCTATTTTCTCTAGGAATTCGGGTTTGACCCTAAATGAAAGTATTTTGAAGGTACAATTTAAAGATATTTAAAGGTACAATTTAAAGGTACAATTTACAGAAAGTATTTTGGAATGGAAGTACAATTTAAAGTTATAAGAGTAATTCGAGAGAAAAGATATTTCTGATTAAAGCCTGGGAGAATATCCAGAATTCAAACCTGAGAGAATGAGTTGCTGGAAGACAAAGACACGTATATTGTACTTGATTGGAACTTTCTCATCATCTCAGCCATAGAAACAAAAAGGTAGTTGCTTCCCGGACATAAATCTTCACAACAAACTGTAACCGTCAGCATTACAAATGCAAGTAAAATAAATTCGCCTTTATGAATCTACCTTTCTGTCCTCTGTTCTAGTTTCAGTGGGAAATTTGGAGTTGTTGCCGCTGTTGGTCATAAGAATCTGAAAAGGAGATCACAAACCATCAGTACAGTGCAAAATCAGGAACTACATAACAAAAACGAATTGCAAAATTATAGAACAAATGGATACGTGCTCTGAATTCCCAACGTCAAGCTTTTGCCTCTTTTAGCAGGCCTTTCATGTGTACGGTTGGGAGTTTCAACTGAGTTCTGAATATTTTTTATTCCGAGGATGTTCATAAACTCGCATTAGTGCCTAGGGTACAAGTACTACTAACGTATTAAGTAATAACAAAAACAAGGGAGCGAATTGAAGTAAAAATCTACCTTCTAACACTAGTTGACTTCGTATCTTTGACTTGAAATTTGCGTGACCGACTCCTGGAAGTCATTGATGAAGTATTTTTAATCCTGCTAGCTATCTTTATAGCTGTCTGAAGCTTTCCAGATTCAATCTGTTTTTGATAGCAAATAGTTGAATCACACACTTCAGGAATAGCTGGAATTTCGCTTATACAACGCCATTACTGTTATATATACTTGAGCAACTTTCACAGCTAAACGAATTCGACTGCATAAATAAAAAATAGAGGTGTTACTTTTAGGGTGAAAATAGAGGAAACAAGAGTCTTACTCATTAACTTCAGCAAGAGAGGACTCCAGCTTTACCAAATGGGCAATTAGTTCCTTGGCACCACACGCCACGTACACCCCTTCAAAACAAGACATGATTGACTTACCAAAAAAGTTCGTGAAAAGATGGCAATAAATTTTATTGAAGAGTGCACGTCTATCAAAATAAATACCTCATAATCATATCTAGTGCAATAATCATGACTAAAGTAGATCCATGCCGGAAAACAGTGTCTTCAACACCAACCCAAACTGTTTTGGTTCTTATAGGTCACGATGAATAGCAAAACGCCAAAACTGACTAAATTCTACTTTTTTCCGTACATGTGGTCAGATCCTGATAGTATAATAAAAAAAATAAAATGATTAGGCATTGGAGACTGGTAACTACAAAAAAATGAGCACATTCCAGTATCCATCAAGTTGTCAAACAATTTTCAGCAAGTGGCCACCACATAAAAGTATATAACCACAATCAACATCTCAAACCAAGAAAAATGGCTGTCAAGTATATTATCTAACCTATTACCTCAAAGAATTCCAGGGTTTTCAGCTAAACGATCAAGACCAGCTGATTTTGCATATCCTGAAACAAGCTGAAAACAAACATTACATTCTTTCGTTGAAAGCTCATAAGAGATTAATGTCATATTAATCATGCAAAGGTTCATACATCTAGCAACAGTCTTAACACAAAACGAGTAAGATACTGATGAGAAGAAGTGCAGAACCTTGCAACGCCTTCAGGACCATTATAAAAGTACATGATTGCTTGGACAGCATTGATTCATCAAATAAGTTCTGAGGAAAAAAGGTATACTATCAAGACAATAGAAGGAACCTTAGAGGTGCGCTAGGGGTATAAGTTCCAAGAAAGTTGAATGCGAAGCTATTAAAGTTTGAGGAGGAGTCACTGTACACCAAAATAAAAACCACAAATCGTATGAGTTTAACAATGATGCATGTATGTAGACCAATGGTGGCAAACAATGTCTTCAACACCAATAAGCGCTAGCTATTCAACACTGACCAGTTTTCTCGGCAGTTGTAAAACATATGGGAGTTGGAAAGAAATTTAAAAAAATAAATTAAAAGCCATATTTAAATCACTTCCACAAGTACAGTTCTCAACAAATTTGTATGAATATATTTGAAAAATAATCTAAAAGTAGTGTCTAAAGTAGAAAAAGACTCCAGAAACAAAGGTAAAAAAATTATTTAGGAAAAAACCTAAATATTCGACACGAATACATCAACAAATATTTAAAAGTCAAATGTTTTAAAACAATACTGGTACTTCAAAACGTATTTGATATAACAATAATTGAAAATACTTTGAAGCTCGGGCATTAGAAAACATTGTTTAGAGTTAGAAAAAATGGTTACATATTTGAAAACACGTTTTAAAATCATGTTTATAAAATCCAGAGAAACTTTTAAGAAAAAAGTGTTTTGAAAATTATGTTCAGAAATTACAAAAAAGTCTTTCAAAAGAGAGTAATTTTAATTATTAAAAACAAAAAATATATTCGGAGAGACATTGAAACAATTTAAAATCAGAACTTTTAAAAAAGATGAAGCGTGAATTTTTTGTTCTTTTGGGACTGTGGGTTGTCTCATTGACACTACAAATATCGAAGGTGGTAATATTTAATATTAGCAAACAGTGTATCAGACAGTCTATGGTACCTCCGGGGGTAAATAGTCTCTCGAAACATGGCATTGGCTGGGCCTTAGGACAAGCTCCTTCCTCCGTTCTCATATTTCTTCCTCTTCTTCCATCTGTAAGAGTCAAGATTCTTTGAGAAAAAGGGTTGTACCTTTGCTATTTCTCTCTTTCAATTCGATATTGCTCCATGAAGCTCATTTTCAGGGCAACCTTGAAAGATGGAAATGAAAAATTAGTAAAAACAATATTAGCACGCAAAAAACACAAGCTTATTAGGAAAGGATTTAGGTTCAAGAAGATATACTTGATGATCAAATTCAGAGCGCTCAATGGCCATCATTTCGCTATGCCGTACAAGATCAAACGGTCTTGTGGTTTCTTTAACCGCAGGCTTCACAAGACACTAATGAAAGGACCAACTAGGTTAAAAAATCAATACAGATTCTGCACTGCACTCAAAACTACTTTGGGCTATTGGAATGAGAAAGTTTATACTATATAAATTGAATTACACTGAGAAAGGAAACTCGAGTGAGAAATAAGGCTATTGCTACTAGAAGATTTTTTGATTCAGGTATATTAATAATTAACAATTAAAAAAAAATATGAGAGCCAGAACTTGAAGCCTTTTGGAAAAAGGGGAGCATAAATTATAGTCAGAATCCTGAGCTTCAAGAATACATACTGTTAACACCTTGGCAACACCATGACAACTTGTATTGATCAACTACATAGATGTTTGAAAGGGAAGAGAAACAAAATATATGGTCAGGTGCATATATCATAGAGCCTGCCTATTCAGAGAATAAGGAAAGTGCGGCGAGCAATTCATCAGTAGATTCTTAAAAAAGTATACATACCTCCATATACGTACAACTTGTTTCGGATGGAACACCATCCCAATAATTTTGGTTGTTAGAGATACATTTGGCAAAATTCTCCACCATGGATAAAAAACCACATACGAATAGGATAAAAAAAAAAAAAATTATAGTCAATGAAATAAACTAATTAATATATTTATGAAATAGAGGCAGTGCTGTTATAACCGTTAAACAAGCAAACACCATCGTATTGTAACAATTCGGGGAAGGGAGCTCAAATAAATAATTTTGTAATGAAGAACTAAGATGTTTGCAAAAGGAGCATGCCAGGTGAAAGCAAAATTCAATAACACCATCAGACTCATCTATCTGTCCAACGAAAGAGGTCCTGAAGTATTTAAGTCTAAAAGAATGGATCCTGACCACAGAAAAAAAGGTTATCTTCAAGATTGTTTAAGCATTGATGCTTCAACGGCCAGGAGAATAATGATATATCTTGATTCCAATTACAGTGTTGTTTGGCCAACGGAACTCGAGGCAAGAAAGAAAGAACGAGCTCCGCTCGTTCGCCCTTATTAAGAAAAGAAATCAAGAAACAGATAAATGTCAGAAAAACCCTAATCAAAAATTTTACAAGCCCTAATCTTCGGAAAGGGAGAAGCGGCAAACCAAAAAAAAGAACCGAGTGTGATTAGTCGGTTATTCTTCATGGGAAGAGAAAAGAGGACGACAGACCTGAGAGAGAAGAGAGAGGACTGGGTGAAATGATAGGTTGTGCGCACTCACCACATTTTATAAGTGGATTTGACCGTTAGAACGCGTTTAGGTAGGACGCGGTTTACTTGCTGGGCCCAATTCCATGCGGCCCAATTATTTGCTTCAAATAAGCCCGTCTCTTAACACTACAACTTAGACCCATAATCTGTTTTCCTATATTCATTTTTTTTTATTAACTTTTCTTTCTTATCTTATCTTATGTAAGATATATAATTATAATAATCTAAATCCTGAAAATATAAGTTTATACCCTCGTACAGTAGGCAAAAGCCAAAGCTGTTTCACAAAACCACCAAAACCTGCCATAAAATCCAAAATTAAAAATATCCTTAAAAGAATTTCAGCTTTAGAAATAATATAGTGTATGTCTCATGGTAATCAAATCAAATAGTAATAAATATTCATTATTAATTCATCATCTTTGGTGTAAAAAAGTCTTGATTTTAACAGTAATTGACCTACACTCTGGCCAGAGAATATATATTGTGAATGCATCCTAAGCAGAGAAACGAGAGTAAGAACAAAATCGAAACAATAGCTTGTTTCCAAAAACAAGACCCACCACAAATTAGATTCAGTGGACAAAACCATCTAAATAAAACTAAAAAGTATACAATATAACGAAAGACCTTTAAGTGTAGTGATGAAAATAGTGCAAACCTTTCATGATGAAAATCATAAGAATATGATGGAAACAACAGCTATAGGTGTGACGAGAACCTGCATGTCCATCTAAAGCAATTCATCCTCCTCACCAATGTCCATCCTGAACACTGAACAAGGCAAATCTCTTGTCAGACATAGTTAGAAAACATTCATGAAGGAGAGTAAGCTGCAACAGAGTATCAAAACACATTTCGATGATTATAAATGTTGCTTCAATCAAATCAGAAAACCAAAATTTACACTTAATGACAAAGCATGGGTAGTTTAAAAACAATAGTGTAGCGATATAACTAAGTGGACAGTAGGCTGCAAGAGAGTAAGAGACAATATATTGATATCTTTCCTTCCAGGTCAATGCATCATGTATATATTATTGTGAATGCATCCTAAGCAGAGAAATGAGAAGAAGAAAAAAAATTGAAACAATACACCTTAATGAGAGACCTTAATTGTAGTGATGAAAATTGTGCAAACCTTTCAGCTTCCTTCCTATTAATCTGGAAGTTTTTCTCTTCCTTTCAGCTAAACTAAAATTACAATGGACACACAATTTACACCAGGTTTGTCAAGCATGTTGCGTCTTTCGTGTCAATACTTCAGGCTGCACAACCTGCACAACCTACCCAGATGTACATCATTAAAGAAAATGTTATATCATAATGTAATAAATTTTCCACACTACAAATAGAAATAGATCGTTTTCCCTGTTATATACCAAGGAGGAAGGCCACAAGAAGCTATGTAGTTTTTGCTTGGTTAAAGAATTTTTGGAAGCCATAAATCTTATTGATGATCTCACCTAAAACAAAAGAGGAAGTAGTTTTGGTTAATGGTACCTCCCAAATACATGAAACATCAAAAATTTACCTTGTGAGTAGTTTTGGTTGGCATAACCGAATCTTTATATACTGGAGGTCTATCACTCTTGAAATGCCCAACTTATTTTCTATAGGAATTCATGTTTGACTCTAAATGAAAGTATTTTGAGGGTAAAATACTATTACTTACAAAAAGTATTTTCGAGTGAAAGTACAATTTAAAGTTGTAAAGAGTATTTTGAGAGAGGATATTTTTGATTAAAACGTGAGAGAATATTCAGAATTGACACCTGATAGAAGGAGTTGCTAGAAGACAAAGACACATCTATTGTACTCGATTGGAACTTTCTCTTAATCTCAACCATAGAAACAAAAGTGTAGTTGCTTCCCGGACATAAATCTTCGCAACAAACAATAACTGTCAGCATTACAAATGCACGAAAGTAAAATCAAATTTTCACCTTTATAAATCTACCTTTCTGTCCCCTGTTCTAGTTTCAGTAGGAAATTTGGAGTTGCTGTTGCTGTTGGTCGTAAGAATCTGAAAATGAGATCAGAAAACATCAGTACAGTGCAAAATCAGGAACTGCATCACAAAAAGGAATTGCAAAATTATAGAGCAAATGGATATGGATATGTGCCCTGACTTCCCTCCATCAAGCTTTTGCCTCTTTTAGCAGGCCTTTTATACTTTTATATGCATGGTTGGGAGATTCCACTGAGTTCTGAACATTTGTGATTCTGAGGATGTTCAGAAACTTGCATTAGTGCCTAAGGTACTAGTTACTGTTAAGTATTAACACGGGTTGGCTTTGTATCTTTGGCTTGAAATCTGTGTGTCCGACTCCTGGAAGTCATTACTGAAATATTGCTTTTCAAATTCGATCTGCTTTTGAGGTGCTTTTATAAGAAGAGCACATTACAATTTAAATTTATAACGGATATTTTAATTCAGTCTACTCATCCAATTACAGAAAGTCAGAAAACATGATGAAAAATCAGAACAACTTAACTTGATCAATAGCACTTCAGGAATAGCTGGAATTCCGTATATACCATGCGATTCCTTTTATATATACTTTTTGGATGAAAATAGAGGAAACAAGAGTCTTACTCGTACTTCAGCATGAGAGGACTCTAGCTTTACCAAATGGGCCATTAGTTCCCTGGCACCACATGCCATATACACCCTTCAAAACAAGACCCACCACATATTAGATTTAGTGGACAAAACCATCTAAATAAAACTAAAAAGTATACAATATAACGAAAGACCTTTTAAGTGTAGTGATGAAAATAGTGCAAACCTTTCATGATGAAAATTATAAGAAGATGATGGAAACAACAGCTATAGGTGTGACAAGAACCTGCATGTCCATCTAAAGCAATTCATCATCCTCACCAATGTCCATCTAGAACACTGAACAAGGCAAATCTCTGTCAGACATAGTTAGAAAACATTCCGAGGATCATAAATGCTGCTTCAATCAAATCAGAAAACCAAATTTTGCTTAATGACAAAGCATGGGTAGTTTGAAAACAATAGTGTAGCGATATAACTAAGATAGCCCAAATCAAGTGGAGAGTAGGCTGCACAGAGTAAGAGACAATATATTGATATCCTTCCTTCCAGGTCAGTGCCTCATGTATATAATATTGGAATGCATCCTAAGCAGAGAAATGAGAGGAAGAAAAAAAAAAATTGAAACAATAGCTTGTTACCAAAAACAAGACCCCCACAAATTAGATTTAGTGGACAAAACCATCTAAATAAAATTAAAAAGTATACAATATAATGAGAGACCTTAAGTGTAGTGATGAAAATAGTGCAAACCTTTCAGCTTCGTTCCCATTAATCTGGAAGTTTTTTTCCGGTCGACCACTTCTCTTTCTCTCTAGTTCACTTTCCTTTTCCTTCCATGCCCTAAAGCATGAGCAAACTAATATGCTGAAAATTATAAGATGATGATGGAAACAACAGTTATAGGTGTGATGAGAACCTGCAGGTCCATCTAAAGCAATTCATCATCCTTCCCAACGTCCATCTTGAACACTGAACAAGGCAAATCTCTGTCAGACATTGTTAGAAAACATTCATGAAGGAGAGTAAGCGCAACAGAGTATCAAAACATTCATGAATTTATGGGTACCCAAATTAACAATCAAGACTTTACAAGACTTGAGAGGCACACAGCTCTCGCCTCTCTGCATCCAGATCCCTAACCATTCCATTCAAGCAACTGGTGTGCTCACCAACCTAAGGATTTTCCTGCACCAACTTTGAACCCTCGTAAGAGAACAGGTGGACTGCATTCTGAAAGCTCAATTCAGCGACTTCTTTTTCTTGCATCTCGAGCAAACGGGAGACATAAGCAATCTTTATGTCTTGCCTGTCAGTTATGGTCGTCCGTACACAGAATCATCCACAATAATGTGGGCATTTAGAAATTATAGAAGTCCGCATAATCAGAGTTACACTTAAAAACTTCCTACAATAAAAATGTAATTAGAGAATATATATTATTTTCTCTGAGTTGAATAGAGAGTCGTAGCGTGTGCAATCTTGTTCACCAAATTGAAATTTCTTTTTGAAATATTGTAGCAGAATGATGCCTAGCAATTATGAACTCCGTCAAAGACAAAAGAATGTTAGAAAACCAGAGGCAAGTTGCATTCAAAACCTCAAAAAATAAATAGAAATGCAAGAAAGAGAAAAACACAATTGTATATAAGTTGAACAGAAACACGCACGCTTGACATTCCAGCTGGCATCTGAATCAATTGCAACAAAACAGCTTAATTATAAGACATCTGTATTAAAACAACGAAAAGGAAATTATGGGAGGGGGCAGTGGAAAATGTATCATCATTACTAGCTTATAAGCACACATCATGTTTTAAGAAGATTGTCCTGTTCAATCTTCACCGGTCGGAACTCGGAAGTCCCAATCTCAGCTGAGTAGATTAGTAGTATATAATAAGACATAGAAAGAAAATAAATGAATATTACACTTCTCCCATAAAAACACACCAGTGACTATTCCATCCCAATTTTGGAAGAAGTGACACAGGGCAAAAGGTATAGCTGACGCTGAGGAGCTTGATGTTAAACAAAAACCTTGAGATATTAAAACAATTGGGAGAACAGCAAGGCCTTAAAACAGTGAATGCATGCATTTGGGCCAACGAAAATATTTGCAGTTAATCACAATAATCACCAACAAAGTGAAAGTAAAAAAGGTACCTTTAGGAAACCAAAAAACACTCATCATATATACCCGTTGGCTTTGAAGGAGCACCTTAATTAGGATTTCAATACCTGCTAGGGACGATGGGTTTTCCTTCATTCCCAAATCCCAATTGCGTTTCCAGCAGCCATCTTTCAAAAAATTTAAGTACAGCATCCATGGAGAATTTTGCAACTAAAGGACGCGTCAAATATTTCCGAGCCATCAAGTGTTGAGGATATATCCCTCTGCCACTGCAATTGAAACGCATGACCAAAAATGACATTCAACTTACCCCGGTTCACATTTTTGCCTTGGGCCATTTCATAGAAACACAGAATGTATGTTCTCCAATCCTACAAAAAAGAGCGAAATTGTTAGGATTAGGTTTTGTTAAGTGTCCCAAACCGATATTGAACTCCATGGAGATTGGAGATCGGAGTGATGGCTTAGCCCACTAATGTTCCATATGGGATCCGATGGTTGAACATATAATGGAACGCTTCTGGAATGATATCCACCAAATGTAGGCTGCGGTTGAACTGGGTTAACAAATTGGTGTGCTTGTTCCTTTGTTTTATTATTGCTTTAAGTTCTGTTATGCATAATTAATATGCAGAAAATTTGAAATGTTTTCAGGAAAGAAAGAAGAAAACTTTATAGTTAATTTAGGAAATTTAGCCTGATTCTGAAAAGATTAAAGACTTGTGCATGAAAGATAGCATGAATTGCAGAAAATGAGTGATAAAGGAAACTGAAAGAACCAAGGCTACAACTAAAGGGTGGAAATAGGCTAGGAGGGGCTAGGCCTAGGTTTGTATTTTGATTTTACCCGAGCATGGCCTATAACCTTTGATAGGTAAATTTTATAGGCCTAAACTTGCCTATTTATTTAAATTGACTAGACTTTTAGCCTTTTAAAAGCCTATTACATTGACACTGTCATTGCCAGCTTTTCGTTATCTCCCAGTTGCTCCAAGGGTCCTAGAGAGCTAGGATCCAGAATACATGTCGATGGTCATTTAAATTTTTGGAGTCACTGAAAGTAACTAAAATGAAGCAAAAGCACTTATCTTAACTGGCAAAAAGATCATTTTGAGGGAAGTAGAGCAATAAAAAGGAATATAGACTTGCATTTGCATATATCTTCAATGCAGAGTGATATTTCTATGCAGCTTTTGGAGAAAGAAATTCTGAATCTGCCACTCCGAAACAATGATTTAAGAATAACGACCATGACAACAATAAGCCATCCCTAAAACTTCATGAGAAAGGATGTGCAATCAAAATAACCAAATTTAGAGACTAGGAATGATTACAAGAAGCTAACCAAAGAAATATATACCAGGAATAATATATATACATATAGTATAACACCACTCAAAATAATTGTAGGCTGTAGCAGCACAATTTGATTCCCAACTCTAGCAAGCTTCAGAATATATTCTTCACTTGCCAATATAGTGACGTTCAAAGGAAATAAAAGCTTTAAGCAGTTTACTATTGCTGCAAACAGATCAGATCAAACCTGCATATCTCAAATCTAGATCACAAATCAACGGATATAGGTATGGAATCAATAAAACTAAGAAATAATTCATACCTGAATCCTTGGCCCAATGATCAAAGATACACATGGATAATACAATTTAGTTAATTGTTCCCAAAATTGAGTGGGGCCACTGAACATATTACACATGCTTTGCTCCACCCCCTCACCACAACAATTACCACAAATTGCATTTCATAACATGGACATATAATGTCTAGTGGAATGCACTCCTCCAATTAATTGTAAACTCTAATAGGAAAGAGATTCAGAAAAGTTGTTCTCGTTGCTCATATATGACGACCTTATGAGTCTCACAATCCCTCACCAAATAAAGCCACAGGACTAAGTGATGTGCTTCTAAAAATTATGTATAATTAGAAGAAAGTGAAACATGGAGAACTACCGGGGCAAGATGATTGTCAAAGTGAAACATGGAGAACTATCAGCAATGTGTTTAGAGCAATCATAACATGAAAAATCAAGTATAAGAAACATAAATTTTGAAAGGAAATATGTGATTACATTAGTCTGTGAAACTGTTTCCAAAGAAGATGAATTTAAAGGGATTAGCATTTAAAAAACACTTTCAAGACACACATCAAATCTGGACACTTAATGTCGACTTTGATGGCCTTCAGCTGTTCAGCCCCAGTGTTACACCTAAGCACACAGATTAGTTCCTTAATCAGACAACCAATTTTCATAAACTTAATGGCAAAGCATGGGTAGTTTAAATCAGTTCCCATTTAGCGTGAGTAGAGACATCTAACAAACATAAAGACTTGTATGAAAGAAAAACTTTCAATATCTCAAGAGACAACATATTTCTGCCCTCCCATTCCGGCTAGTGTCTGTCTATATATCTCAAGCAGACAAATAAGTGATGCAAAAAATCTTTGAACCACAGCATGTTCCCAAAAGCAAAGCCTGGATCAAACCATCTAATATAATTAAATTCAAAAAGTAAAATAAATGCACTTGAGCTTGATTAGATTGGTGCATACCTCTTCCGCGGGTCTTTCTCATGGCAAGAACAGAACAAGAGGGAAAGACAGCATCAATAATACAATAATAATATTTTTTTTCTAAGAAAAAACGAATTTAAGACATTACAAAAGAAAGGCGAGAGGACCTTTCTTTACTGTTGAGAGAAGAAAACAACCGTTAATAGAAGTTGCTTGCTTTCCGAGTGAGTAGTAGGGAAAGAAACGGGCAGGGTGTTTTTTCTTCCTCAGCAGTAGTGGGCGGGTCTCATGAGTCCTATGCCGGAATCAAGGGACCATTCAATTCATCTTGGGCCACAGAGGCGACCTTGCCTGGCGCCATCCCCAGACCCTAGCAGGGCAGCAGCACACGCGCGGGCAACCGAAGACAAAGGAAAGAAATCAACCAAGAGAATTAACATTTATCCAGGAAACCAAGAAAGCAGTCAAAACCTAGAGAAAGTATTGATTGTTTGTGATTCTCAACCCATCTTTCTCGTGTGATTTTTGGGGGCGGTTAAAACAGAGCAGAATTCATAAGAATTGGGTTTGGTCATTTTGATTTCATGGTCTCGATTCTTGGTTTTTTTTTACAACAAAAGTCACTTTGACAAACAAGAAACAAGAAACAAGAAACAGTAAACAGGATTCAATCAAAAAAGAAAAACAAATAAAGGAAAGGGAACCTCTGGAGAGAATTGCGACGGTTGAGAGAGTATGGAGAGCGGAAAGAAAGCCTAGGGCAGAAAGCATGAAAAAGTTACGGCTACGACAGAGCATTTTATAGGTGGAAATGCGACCGTTAGACGCGGTTCGCACGCGGTTTATATTTGGGCCTAGTTTTATCTGGCCCAATAATAAAAGCCCATCACCTTAAAATGTTACTGTCTTTCTCCTTTAAATAGTTTTTTTTTAAAAAAAAATTATTTATCTATCTTTAAATAATGCAATTTATTTATTTATTCTTTTCTCGTTTTCTATGATAAATGAGACAATCATCCCTTGTGGAATATGAGAATAATTAGTCGAACCTCTTATGTTTTAAATATAAAACAATAATATTCCATTTATAGTAAAATGTTCAAACTATAAAATTAACAAAGAATAAAGTGATAGAAATGAGCAATATTAGCATGATTTACAGGAACATAAAGAATTCATATTGTTTACACCCAACAAATATTCATGATGCTATGCAACAAAAAAAAAAAACAAAAAAACAAATATTCATGCTAAATTTTGAATCTCATCACCTTTAGGCGTTAAATCTCAAGCAAAAATGTATGATTTAGTTTTTTTTTTTTCCAAAAAATCCAAAATAATAATTTTTCTGTCCCTATTGGCCCTCTATATTTACACATAATATCCAAAATAGTCCATTTTCTTACTAATCTTTTAATTTAGCAAATTATTTTCTTAATTATGTTCACATGAGATGTTTAAAATTTGACTACACATATTAACATAGAATATAAATAAAATATAATAAAATAAAATTGAAATAAAATTAATTAAATTGAAATAAATACAATAATATTAAATTCAATAATTAAATTTAAATAAAATAAATTAGATATTTTTCATAATTTTGTACATGCACACACACACACAACACACACAAATCTTTCTTATGGTAGAATCTATACATTCCTTCATATGTCATAATAAAAGGCAAGTTTGCAACTCTCAGCCTGCAAGCTTTGGAGAAACATTAATGTATAATAGGTTTCTGTAGCAAGCATATATATATAATAGAGCAACATAGTTGCATAAGTAAAGGGAACTAATGGATGCCATAGACATCAGTATAAAACACTTCATATTTCAAATGAAGAAACATTGATTTGTAAAACTTCATATTGATATGTCACAACTCACAAAAAAATAATAATAGATGTTTGTAGTTTTTGTGATAAATTGAACTTTTGTGGTGAGGTTGTTCAAACCACGCTCATATATCAGTGTAACACACTTCATAGTTCATGCAATTATGAAGGAAAACCAACACATTATGGTTCACACATGCATGTAGATAAACAATCATATCTGGTTGTAAATCCCCGGTATCATATTTATGCTGGCTATATTATCCACCATTTGACGGAACCTACCCCCCATAAGTGTAAATAGCAACAACTAGTGTTGATTTGCATTCTGCTTTCAATTCAATGAAGCACCTAGAACTATGTGTTTTTTAGTCACCATCAATACATCAGAATTCTAAAATACACTGACGAAAATGAATGAACAAGCAAAAGGTGGAAGTATTAACAACCATGTAAGAAAAAAAATAAGTATTCATCGTATAAAATCTAAAGCGCGACTGTGACTTAACAAATTGTTTCAGGTGGCAAAAGAAACAATGCCAAGGAAAGTATAAAAGGACGGGGTAAACCTCAGAGAATAATGGATTGAACTTAATAGGTTCTCTTCCTTGATTGTACCTCTTGTTGAAGAAGCTCAATCCCTATAATATGTGTTTAATTTCCTCAAATTAAAAGCCACAATATGAAAATGAAATTAAGAATTTGAAGACAGAACGAGAAATTTATTACCTTGTTCGGCAATCTCAACAACCTCTTAAGTAATTTTTTGAAGTTATTCTTTTCTGTTAACAACATGCCTTTCAAGAAAATCCATTATTTATGCAATATTTATAGCTCTTTTATTTTATTTTATTTTTTTTTTATACAACTAAAAGGGGAAAATGTAAGCAATGTTATGTCAAGCTAAATAAATAAAATTAACGAGCAAGTGAATAAATAAAAAGTAAGCAACCTCCCATTATGCCTTGGAGTTGAAGTCCCAATCATCCCTGAAACATGTTATGCCAAGCTGTGATAGCCAACAAAAAAGTAAAAATAAAAAAAATACTTCCATAAATAAATGTACACCAAGAGTAAAAGAAACCAAAGAAATTGCAACCACAATGATCTCAACTTACCAACTTTTATCTATCTGTTAATCTTAGTTGAAGGAATTGCCTTCAATAAACTCCTTGCTATGTAAAGAAAATCATTAAGAAAGAACATAAATAAGTTCATAGCTTTATAAGAAAATCAGCTAGGAGTTTTTTGCAGTCTTTCCTAACTAGCAAACTCCGATGGGAAAATTTCTTATTATTTTTTATGACACTTAACACAATCATGTTTACCTCAAAATTCATTGGTGTCATATTATATTATGGGACTCTTGATACCAAAATCACCTCGCATATCATTATCATATTAAAAATTGTGAGATTTATCTTACCTAAAAACGCGATACAATAGTATAAAAACCTAATCACAACAACATTTCCAAAATATAAGTCTATAGCCGGAAGCCCTTACACCAAATCTACATACCAAAAAAGTGATCGAAGAAAACCTAGAAAACAAGTAACTGCTTTACTATGAAAAACCAGCTACAAAAAAGACACCCAATCTCGCATGTATTTCAAATCCACCCAGTGGCGGACCCAGGATTTTTCGGGAGTTAGGACCGGAGTCTTTTTTTTTAATATTAAGTAAAAAAAAAGTTGGTAAAAAAAGTAATAGAATTTTTTTTTTTTTTAAATTTGAGGTAGGGTGCATCCGCCCCTGAATCCACCCACAACACGATGTAAAGCCAACGTTTTGGAAACCCTTACATGAAAGTCTGACACAAACTGAGCATCATAAACAAACATAGAATAACCAAATGTCAAGTATTACTTTTGATGGAAAAAAGAAATAAACAATTAAAAAGGTAAAAAACCCCTAAAAAAGCCATCGCTTAACCCATGCTACAGATAAATACAGAGAATCAAAACCCAAGCTTTTTTGAATCCAGATTAATGCAGAGGTTCATTACCAGACAAGTGTGGATATCTATGATATTGGAAAATAATAGGATAGAAAGTAACTAACACGAACTTTGTAGGGAAGCAATGCCATACAAAGAATATATGTTTGCATCTCTATCTTCCTCCAGAGAGAGAGATTTGGGATGATGAAGAAAGTTAGACCAAAGGTTTCCAAGCTGCGATTGCAAAATTAGTTTTTACAGTCAACTTGCACCATATATATGCAACAAAGGATTAACCTCAAGAAAAATAACTAGAATGAAACCGAAAGCACTTACCTAAACTAACACACTGAGGAAGATGAGAATTATTGTCATACAAAAGAATATAAGATTGCACATCTCTATCTTTTGACAAAGTGGACAAAGTGAGATTTCTGGATGCTAGGCAAGTGGAGAAAGCCATGCTGATTCTGCCATTGCATACCTGAATCGTGCATATTGTTCAAGAATCTAAAGCCCCATAATATGTGTTTAATTTCCTCAAATCAAAAACCAAAATATGGAAAATGAAATTAAGAATTTGAAGACAGAATAAGAAAAATTCTTACCTTTCTCGGCAATCTCAACCACTTCTTAAGTCATTTTCAGAATCTACTCTTTCCTGCTAACAACATGTCTCTCAAGACAATCCATTAGATATTGTGGCCTTCTCCTTTTGGGCTAGAAATAAAGAAATGGAATGGAAATAACCTAGAATAAAATTACCTTGCGGACTAAAAGAAAAAACCATGATTATTTAAAGGATTATTTTCGAGCAATTGAATAAATAAAAAGTAAACAACCTTCCACTATCCCTTGGTTTTGAACTCCTAGTTGTCCCTGAAACATGTTATGCCAAGCTGTCATATGCTTACCAAAAAAAAAAAAAAAAATTCCTCCCCGAAATACATGTACACAGAGTAAAAGAAACTAAAAAAATGCAACCACAGTGATCTCAACTTACTGACACCGATCTGTTAATCTTACTTGAAGGAATGGCTTTAAATAAACTCCTTGCTCTGTAAAGAAATCATCAAGAAGGAAAATAAACAAGTTCCTAGCTTCATATAGAAAATCAGCTAGGAGGTTCCTAGCAGTCTTTCCTAACTAGCAAACTCCAATAGGATAATTTCTTATTCATTTTTATGATATTGTCATCATGTTTACCTCAAAATTCATCGGTGTCATATACACATATTACTGGACTTTTGATACAAAATTCACTTTGCATATCATTACACACCTAATCTCATATGTATTTCCAATCCACCGACAACAGTTATGTCAAGTCTACATTTTGGACACCCTTACACCAGACCTGCATACTATTGAACAGAACAAAATCTATAAAAACAAGCACGTTTGGCACAAATTCAGCATCATAACAAACATAGATCAACAAAATGGCAAATATTAATTTTGATGGGAAACAAATCCACAATTAAAAAGGGGAAAAAAGCCACTGCTTAACCCTATGCAACAGTGACACAAGAGAATAAAAACCCAAGCTTTTAAGAATCCAGATAAATGCTGGGGTTCATCACCAGGTAATAGGATATCTACGATTGTGAATTTAAATAGGAGGGGAATTAACTAACATGAAGCCAAGCTTCCCTAAACTGACAACAGAAGGAAGTTTCTTTACACTTTAATACGCTTGTTAGCCTCCTCCTGGTTTTTATTTACACTTTAAATAGACTCCAGACAAATCTACTGCACAGGAACACATAGTTACAAATGAACTCATTATAAACTTGAGTGTTGTCTCCATTGCCCATAACCAACCCTACCTTCCAATCAACACTCTCAAGGTCCTTCAACAAACTAAATCAAGTCATTGTTTATTACTACTCCATACAATATATCCATTTGAACAATCATTCAAACACCTTAATTTATATCTCTATTGACTTACCAAACAGATAAATTAATAAAACTAAAAGGCAAGAGTATTGGACGACCAAACCATAGCCCCTCTATACATTAGCTTCTGTAAGTTCTTTTCGCCTCGAAGCATGAACACAACAGACAAAGCTGTAGGGGATGAAACCACTACTGTTAAGCTTACGTTTAGTGCTTTACATCAACCTTTTCAAATTTCAAGATATAACTCAGGAGTCACTTCCACATTAACTCATTTTATTTATTCTTTTAGAGGAATCCGGATTGAAATTTACATAATCAAAAGCTAGAGACACATTAGTTTACCCAAAAAAAGCATTTCACTCATCACAAGACAATTATGAAGGTTACAAAAAAGAATTGGTTAACAAGTAAAGTATTTCAAGTAATTAATTTACACAAACTGACAAAGGTATCTCACGAATTTCATAGCGATTCATGACATAATTGAGCAAGGTATCACATGAATTCATACATCATCTTAATAGTTTAATTGAAAAAATACTTGACAGAATAAATCGTCAACTATATTCTCTACTTAATACTTAGAAATTAAATTTCACAACCTCAATATATTCATCCTACGAAATTCCAGCAAAAGTATAAAAAAATTACAAAGAAATCAATTATGAGGATGGCACCAGTAGGCCCAATATATATAAATACATGTGTGAAAGCCTATTGAGCACTCATGGGATCACCCATTCACGGATCATGGTACTCAACTGGCACCGATAAGCCTAAAATCAAGTATAGATTCAGTCTAGAAACCAAATAGGTGACACATGACCATTGTGGAATCACCCAAGCTTGGACATGACACCAGTAGGCCCAAGATATGTAAATGCATGTCTGAAAGCCAATTGAGCACTTGTGTCTGGACATGGATCACCCAGATCATGATACTCAATTGCTACCAATAGGCATAAAATCATGTATAGATTCAATATAAAAACCAAATTGGTAAAAAATGCCCATTGTGGAATCACCCAACCTTGGACATGGCACCAATAGACCCAATATATATAAATACATGTGCGACAACCAATTGAGCATTCATGTCTGGACATGGCATCACCCATTCACGGATCATGATACTCAAATTGCACCGGTAAGCCGAAAATCAAGTACAGATTAAAACCAAAAACCAAATAGGTAACACATGTCCATTGTGGAATCACCCAACCTTAGAACATGGCACCAATAGGCCCAAGATATATAAATACTCCCTCCGTTTTCAAAAATTTGTAACGTTCCTCAATTTCACGCAATCCAATACACATTTTTAATGCTTAATATCTCAAATTATATAAAAAAATAAAAATTATAAAAAATTGATATTTTAAAACTACATGATTAGATGAATCTAACTCCCACTTGACTATGTTTTATTTATATGTTAAAAAATTAAATCAAAGTTACTCAATGAGTAGTAATAACTATACAAATGTTTCATTTATATAAAAACGAAGGGAGAACATGTCTGAAAGCCAATTGAGCACTCTCTGGACATGGAATCACCCATTCACGTATCATAATACTCAACCGGTACCAAAAAGCTTAAAATCATGTATAGATTCAATATAAAAACAAAATTGGTAAAAAAATGCCCATCTCACCCGACCTTGGACATGGCACAAATATAGCCAATATATATAAATACAGTGCGACAGCCAATTGAGCACTCATGTCTGGATATGGCATCACCCATTCACAGATCAAGATCATGGTACTCAATTGGCACCGATAAGTCAAAAATCAAGTATATATTCAATCTAGAATCCAAATACGTAACACGTGTCCATTGTGGAATCACCCAATCTTAGAACATGGCACCAATAGGCCTAAAATATATAAATACATATCTGAAACCCAATTAAACACTCATTTCTGGACATGGAATCACCCATTCACAGATCATGATACTCAATTGGTACCAATAGGCCTAAAATCATGTATAGATTCAAATATAAAAACCAAATTGGTAAGAAATGCCCATTGTGGAATCACCCAACCTTGGACATGGCACAAATAGACCCAATATATATAAATACATATGCGATAACCAATTGAGCACTCATGTCTGGACATGACATCACCCATTCACAGATTATGCTACTTAATTGGCACCGATAAGTCGAAAATCAAGTATCGATTCAATCTATAAACTAAATAGGTAACACATGTCCATTGTGGAATCACCCAACCTTGAACATGGCACCAATAGGCCTAAGATATATAAATACATGTCTGAAAGCCAATTGAGCACTCGTGTCCCGACATGGAATTACCCATTCACAGATAAAACTGTTTAGAGTTAAAACTTAAATCTATCTCTATACATTATTGATTATGTGCAATACTGCAATACAATTAGATGGGCCTGCAATCAACATGACCATTCCAAGAAATAAATTGCTATTACACATGCCACATTTGAAATAAACTAAAAGTAAATAAACAAAAGCATTTATTTGTGCCTGGAAAGCATATAGTAAAGAGTAGCATAAAATTATAGTAAAAGAAAGTTGCAAGCTCTTTTTTTCCCTAAATATTTCACCATTTTTTATAGCAACTGAACTAAGTCAACAAATTGGACAAAACAACACAACAATATCCATAAGGAAAAAACATGTCCCAAATTAAGTTTAATATTGGATAAAACATGCACCATAGGCAAAACCCAGCCTAGCCAATACAAACCTTTTTGTTTTCAATCTCACCTTTTTGTTTTCAATCTCAAAATTTCTGTAACTTCAATAAAGAAATGAACTAATGAAGTATTGCTGCTCATCAAAGGCAATAAATAATTCATTTGCGCTAGTTGTCTAGCTAAATAAATAGATATGGGACAAGAAAAATAGATTTAAAGAAACATACCTCTAGCTCAAATGGATAGTTTTCTCCTTAACAAAATAATATATAGGGTAGCCAAAAAGTTGTTGAGGCAACCATTCAGAACACTTAGAATTTCTTCAAATCTCACCATTTTCTTGCTTTAGTCAGTCCCTCATAAGATCAAGACAAATCTCCATTAAATAGAAGTAGAGAACACTTAAATATAGAGAAGTTGCACGCAACAGTAGTTCAATGTTGCATTCTACATTGTCTCTTGTGTTCAAGAAACCAAGAATATATGCATAGAGATAATAAAAATGATGAAACAATATTCCAGATGCATGGTTCAAGATTTCGCGTTAGTCGTTTAACCACAGAGAGACTCCAGATACAAGCAAAAAATCCTAGCATCAAGGTTTGATTTCTTACTGAAAATCAACCACGCTAGAAAAATAAGTATATTGTGCATTTGAAATTCCAGGCGCAACAGTGACTTAACAAAAGAATGGGCTGAACCTCAGAGAACTGGAAAGGGCAGCCATGGAAAGAATAGGCAGCGTATTCTATAAATTTCATAATTTTTATTTGATTTATATATAAACAAAGTGAATCAACATTTGTTGTATTGGCCTGATGATCAAGGAAATTGGGCATGTTTCAGGCCCTAAACTGTAGTTCGAAAGAATTCAATTCAAGAAAATGAAAAAGAAAAAGAAAAAAAGAAGAATTGAAGTGGCATGCGATTAATGGAATATAATATAGGAAGACACCAAAGATTGTATACCACACAAAACTAAGGAAGTTATCACTCTGGTATTAATATTTTACAGTTTTTAACCATGGGATAGCTTGTCACATCAGCGAGACCTTTTCATACTGACGGGGTCAACTCATTTGCAAACGTAGGAGTGAAACTTCAGGTTCCTATGAAAATATAGCCTAGAAGTAGAATCTTAAAAATATAGCTCAAACTAAAAAGGTCCGGATCCCTTCCCCTAGTTTATCCTGATTTCATTTCTATCAACTGAATTTGGCTAGCAAATTTGGCATTCTTGTTTGAAAAGGCTAGGTAAGACACATACTGAATCTCTTCCTGGATTTTTGCCTCTTGGTCAAGAAGCTCAATCCCTCTAATATGTGTTTTTACTTCGTCAAATTAAAAGGATACATAAAATTGTCAAAAGTTTTGCCTCTTGTTAAAAAGATACACACAGAAAAGTCTAGATGAGACATATACATAAAAGAATTATTGTCAAAGTTTCATAAAATTGGAGTTAAAAATATAAGATCGTGGAAATGTGCTTGTCTGTTCTTGAAGAACCTTGTTTGGTTGTTTACAATTCTATGATTCTTAAAATCAAATCTAGAATGCATGTCACTGTTGGAATCACCCAACTTTGGACATGGTATCAATAGGCCCAACATATACATCTAAAAAGAAAATGAGGGCACTGTTACGCACCATATATATAAAGACATATTTGAAAACATATTGAGCACACATATCTGGACATGGAATCACCCATTCACAGATCATCATACTCAATTGGCACCAATAGGCTTATAAAAAATGTATAAATTCAAAATATAAATCAAAATGGTAAGACATGCCCATTGTGGAATCACCCAACCTTTGACATGACACCAGTAAGCCCAATATATATAAATACATGTGTGAAAGCCAATTGAGCGCTCAGGTATGGACATAGAATCACCCATTCACATATCATGATACTTAATTGGCGCCAACAAGCTTAAAATCGAGTATAGATGCAATTTGAAACCAAATTGGTAACACATGGCCATTGTGGAACCGCCCAACCATGGACATAGCACCAATAGGGCCAATATATATATATATATATATATATATATATATATATATATATATATAATATGCATGTCTGAACGCCAATTGTCTATTGTCTTAACATTAATTTTATTTATTTTTATATTTATTTTTAGTTTGTCTATTAGTACTATGTAATTAGTTAATTTAATATTATTATTACTATTATTATAATTTTTTTCATTTTTATTATTTTATTATTTATTTTTATTCTTAATATTTTTTTTATTTATTGTATTATATTTATTTTAAGTTAATTCATTGGTACTTAATTAGTTATTATTATTATTATTATTATTATTATTATTATTATTATTATGGTGTAATTAATTATTTCAGCACCTTCCTTGGACATGAAGATGCTCATAGCATGCATTCTTGCAAAAGAAGATAGCATAATATGATAAGTAAATGAACAAGAAATAAAATAAAGATCCATGATCCACATAACCACCACCTTTTGTCATACCTCATTTTCTTCAACGGTTAGGGTATCCGATGCTTTTATTTTAACTGATACCTGCCTGCACGTGATTCATATAGATGGTTTTGCTTTAATAATAACATCATAAGAGTCAGCAAAAATCACATATGAAAGGAGAAACTGTAATTTATCTGTTAACATACATTACCTTGCTCATAGTGTCTGCTTGTTTTTAAATTCGGTGCTTAATTTCTTGTACAACTAATTTCAGCACTGAAAAAAGCTAAACAAATTTAATAACCAGAAAAATGCATTTCAAAACAAGCCAGATGAGTATAACAGTGTAATTGACAAGTTGATTATATCCATAAGGTAATCCGATCACTACATACCTGATGAATGTCTTCTTTCTTTTTTCCCAATGCTGTCATCCAATATCATAGCTACCACACTGAAAAGCGAGCAAGAAGTAACCCGTCCCCGTAGATTAAAAGGCTTAGAGCACAATTAAAAGTTAAGAGCTCAGGAGTAAGTTTCCCAATTTCATCAATTCTGAAAGCTCGGAAGAAATATCCTCAGAATTTCCACGGTTCGATTGAATGACATCATGTAGTATGCTAGGAAATGATTTAACAGTCACCACCCTTAGAAAAGATGCAATAATCAAGTGCAGAGTCGAAAGAATTATTGACTCAATAGAAGTAAGAAATATGAGTGAGATTCACGTGCACTATTTGGTTGCACAAAAACTACATATTAGGTTGCAAACACCACTTAAGCCACCTCTCGTGCTGTTTTCTCTCGAATATACTTCTGACCACATATCCATGATCAAATTGAGAAGTAATAACAAACTTCATAACTTCACGCAACACTGAAAATGCAAAATTTGAATAAATTGCATTAACATTATTAGGTTGCACAAAAAATTGAAATTGAAAGTTAAAACATAAATCCATGCACAATACCTGGGGTCGGAGATCTAGTATGCCAGCCCAGTATAAACACCTCCAGAGAATTGATAATGACACTGTAATGACATAACTAAGAGAGCCCAAATCCGCCATTAAGTGTAGCACAGCGTACAAGTACTTCAATCAAATCAGACAACCAATTTTTGTACACTTCATGACAAAGCATGGGTATTTTAAAATCAATAGTGTAGCGATATAACTAAGCGAGCCCAAATCCGCCATTAAGTGGAGAACAGTGTACAAGTACTTCAATAAATTATCTATGGAGCATCAATGGAACTTTGAAGCACAACTGAAATCTGAAACAGGGAATCACAAGTTTAAGAGGCAAAGAAATCAGTAAATTTGATTGAATGATTTAATCACAGACACATTCTCCCACAATAATACTCTCATCACATCTATACACCAAATACAAGAAGAAAATGAAATCTTGAATCCGACCATTAAGATGGAAGTTGGGAGTAATTATACCATGTGGGAATCTTTGAATAATTGAATGTCGAGATAAATTCAACCATCCTCAAGCTCTGAAATGACAAGCATTGTCCTTTAACCTACAAAATGATGTGACCTTGAGTACCAAAATCTGAACATTGAGTAAGATTAACATTACACTCTTTAGTTCAAATTTTCATTAACAAAAGGTAGCCCAAAGGGTATCATGTTTGCCCTTTGCACTATTTCTTAAATAATGCAAAGCAAAAGACATATAGTGAAGATACTATAGTAGATCACAATTCTAGCCTTAATTGCCCCCTAATGCACTAATAATTCTCCTGATGAGTTCAGGTTCTGGCCCTTTTTCATGCTCCGTTTAAGGAGTTTGCTTCATTTTCTATAAGCTTATCTAGCCCCATCATTTGGATATAGTTTCCTTGAACTTAAAATATAGAAGAAGACTAAGGAAAATATTTCACCTTGTTCACCATTTTTCTGCAAACAATTTACCCGCCCAATTTAAATCTTTTTCCCTGTATTTCTATCATGCTGAAGAAAGGGGAGAAAATTAGACAATTACTACAAATTCTACTGAAGCAGAAAACATGCCTTATTTATAAAGAAGTTGAAATTGATTATGTAGCATTGAACATTCCTTAGTTCTCAAAAACTCCTAGCATGCTAACCGAGGAAGAGATACACAAATTGGTAAATATGCATGTTCCACAATCCACACCATCATATCAAACTTAAATCAAGAAAATGATATTTACATTTGAAAGAGATAAAATATATAAATAAATAAATACACGAGGGCATATTAAATGGTTCAATGGTACTTACCAAAAAAAAAGAAAAAAATGGTTCAATGGTAATAACGAATTTAAAAAAGATATTTAAAAAATAAAAATTTAAATTTTTTTTTTTAAAAAAAGGATATCAATAAGAGAGCACATTAAATGGTTCAATGGGAATAACCAATTTTCCAAAGCATGACCAACATCCTACAAAGCTAATAAAATACGAAAAGAAAGTACAACCACACTTACTGGATTCATGAAGTTTTTATACTTTTCAGCCATCAGGATTGCTCGTCGCATCAGTGATACCTTTTCATATCCTAATGGGGTCAACTTGTATGCAAACATAGGAGTGAAACTGCAGACCCCTGTGAAAATATGGCCTAGAAGTAGAATCATAGAAATATGACCTGTAAGATAAAATCATAAGTGAATTGTCGACGACCTAGGGTTTTGAATGACTTGTGTATACCGACAGCAAAATCAAAAGTCACTCAACAAATAAATCAAAGAAAATCAAGAATCAATGCCCAAATATGTTAAAAAGAAATCAAGAAAGATTCAAACTTTCATTGAAAACTTTCTGGTAGCAATAGAAACAAGAAACTGGATTCAACCAATAAAAGGAAAAGAAATAAAGAAAAGAGAAGATCCGGAGAGAATTGGCAGTGTTAAGAGAGTACGACTACAGAGAACGGAGCAAAACGGAAAGGGTTTCTCGCGCATTTTATAGGTGAAAATGAGACCGTTGCCACGCGGTTCGCACACGGTACGTTATTGGGCCTAATTTTATATGGCCCGATAAAGCCTATCAGCTTAACTACTGGTAACAGCTGGGCAGATATTACTGTCTCCCCCCTTTCAAATACGGATTAGTTTATATATTTAGTTTTACTTATCTCATTTAGCAATTACCGTATAGGAATAGGACCTGTAGGAGTAACATTCTTGTACCCATAAATTCCTTTGAATGAACATAATTAAACAATATAAAAAGTACTGTAATAATAAATGCTGATATTTAACGATTCAGAAATATAAGACATCTGGACTCTAAAGAAAAGAAAAAGCTAGCCATCCACAATATATACAAATAAAACTTAACATGTGATATTAAAGTACATGACCACATCCCAACAATTAAGACATCAGTTAGGACAATTGCACTTTTCTTCGGAAAACCTTAGAAAATAAAGGAACTACATCAGGACTTGCTGATTAATTCAGGAGTTCCGTAGCATTTCATTGACACAGACTGAGAAAAGTATCACATCAGTTCATACATGCATAATCTCAATAGCTTAATTACAGAAAAATGGTCTACTATATTCTTTACTTAATAGCTCAATTCCCATTCATCTACCTATCACATGCCACCTCCTATTATTTATAGGGAGGAGCACCAGTCTTCATCAAGTTGTAACGTCTCCGTAACGCTTCAAAGATCTTCCCCTCTGATGGTGCCTTGTCTTGATGATTCCGTGATCCTCTCCGGGGATCCTTTGAACGCCGCCATCTATAACTGATCATCCTCCTTCGGATATATTTAATGGGTTGGGCTGGCTATTTGATTATTGGGCCGGAATGCAATGAGCTTAAATATTTTTGAGTGATAACAGATGCCCCCACACTTTTGGTCGATGAAACTGAGACTGAAAATGCGCATATATTTTGAATCCCATAATTTTCTAATCTTCTAGACTCCAACTATAATTGCCGCTATCGGCATGCAAAAATGAGAAACCGTGCATGTTCACTGGCAAATATGTATATATATATATATATTTATATATAATGTGAATGGCGGCTCATTGGCAATTTTGTAAATGGCGGCTCATTGGCAATTTTGTGAATGGCGGCTCATTGACAATTTTGTTTGTTTTCATGCTGCCACATTGACTCATGTTTTTCAATTCTTTTTTTTTTTGTTTATTAGTTTGCCGTTTTTTTTTTAAATGTTGGCCGCCATAATGGGGGATTCAGCCGCCATCCTTCAACACCCCGCTGCCGCTTGACACTGTCTGGCCACCACCTTGAGCTTCTCTGCCGCCACATACAACTGCTTAGGCGCCGCTTGCATACTGCTCAGCCGCCAGGAGAGCATCCCGCCATTTGGGAGGGCTCAGCCGCCACCCTGCAGGCTTCCAGCCGCCACTCAAGGATGCCCCGGCCGCCCGTTCGAGTGTCTCTGGCCGTCCTCAGCTCCGCCTTCGCTCCGCGCTGCCTGCCGCCACTTGAGCTTCAGGCCGCCATTGCTCCTGCCACAGCCTCCATCCATTTTGCTCCGGATGCCGCACATCACGCCCAGGCCGCCATCACGCTAGGCTGCCGTGCCTATACTCCCCGGCCGCCACTTCTTCTTTCCGGCCGCCACTCAGCCACGCTCCGCACGTCGTTCGCACTCCCTGCTCAGCCACCATTGGAGTGAGCAGCCGCCATCAACGCCCGCTGCTTATTCGTTCGTCCATTCCAAGGTCACGCTGCCATCCCTCGTGAAACAGCCGCCGTTCAAGCTCCTCAGTCACCATCAACAACCTTTCAGCCACCACTGCTCGTTGCCCGGCCGCCATCAGCCTACACTCGGTCGTCGTTCGCTCGCGTCACCCCGCCGCCATTGGCCTTCAACCAAGCCACCACCTTCACGCGTGCTCAGTCAGGCCGCCATCCTCAGCCAGGCTGCCATCCCCCAGATTTGGGATGAATCCCGAGGCACCAACATGAAGCTTAGGGAAAGGCTCAACATCCACCTTCATGCCTACAATTTTTAAACGGCCTTCTTTTATTTTGTTCTGAATGACATTTTTAAAGCCTCGACACTTAGTGATACTATGGGTGTACGAGTTATGCCACTTACAGAATGATCGGCCCCGAATGTCCTCGGCCGCTGGTAACTTCTGCCCCTCAGGCAGCTTAATAACTCCATCTTTGAGCAATGAGTCATACACTTGTTCTGCTATTGCCATGTCAAAGAGGTCTTCCTTAGGCCTATACTTGGCCTCCTTCTGCCTAGGCGGTCTGAGGGCCGCACAAGTATGTGCTTTGGTTGTATGCACTAATTTTGCAACAGCCACTTCCATGGGTTCTCTTTCTTGTCTCTAAATCTCACCTCCTCGAAATAGACTCCACACATAGGATGACGTTGTGCTTCTTGTTCCTCCAGGAACTTTTCCAAGTGAGCCGCTCGCTCGGCCAGCTGGGCAAGATTAGTGGAATCCTGCACAAATATATGTTCTTTCAGTTTTGGCAACATATTTGCCACTGCAAAGTTGGTTATCTCCCTATTAGGGACCGCCATTGTGCATCGGGCCTTAAGCGGCTGTAATCTATTAATGAATGAACTTACTGCCTCATCGACAAACTGTTTGGCATAGTTAAGTCCACCAGACTCACCTGTGATAGTGGCATGTAAAACCTGTCATGGAATGCCCATTCGAGATCGGCCCAGTTTTGAATTGAGTTAGGTCGCAATAAACAAACCATGCGAATGCAAGTTCCGTGAGAGATGAACTGAACAGTCTCAATTTCAGTCAATCATTGGCCGCCGCCTCACCACATTGAGCAGTGAGTCTACCCACATATTCCACAACGGACTTGCCATCGTCCCCTGAGAATATGGTGAACCCGGGCATCTTGAAGCCCCTCGGATAAGGTTGCATGGTATCCACCCAGTCACGGTAGGGTTTCTTGTATGTAGGCCGCTCCATCGGCCTTAGCTGAATCCCAAAGTATTGCTGCATCATATCTGCCAGCAACTCGGGTGAGACCGCCGATGCCCATGTGATGCACCCTGAGAAACCACATTTAAATAAGCTTAAATTATGATAAAAAGAACCTAAATTGCATGTATGAGATCCTATTTTACTGCTTTTTAGTGTACATTTCATGTGTTTTGTAAATATTAATAAGACTGCTTAATTTGAGCTTATTTGAGCTCAATTTACCTTGTTTTATGCTTTTTAATAAGACTTTGGCAATTCTAAGACATTGCAATGATGTTTCAGGCATTAAAATGAAGAAAGAAGATGTTCGGAGGTCAAAGGATGCAAAATTCGGAATTTTCAACACTGGAAGGCTCCAGAATGCGCCACTTCAGCATGGCGGCGCATAAAAATGCTCTCCAGCGCCATTTTATGCGCCACTTCAACACTTGGAGAAATTTCGGATGGAAAAAGCTTCAGGATGCGCCATCTCTTCTTGGCGGCGCATAAAATGCCATTCCAGCGCCACTTTTTGCGCCGATTGTCAAATTTGAGGAAATTGTCAGAATGCGCCATTGCTTCTTGGCGGCGCATAAAATGCCCCTCCAGCGCCACTTTTTGCGCCGTTTTGGAAATTTCGGAAAATCAGCGTATGCGCCAGTTCTACTTGGTGGCGCCTAAAACCCTCTTCGAGCGCCATTTTATGCGCCGACGTCGCGGTTGAGCAGTTTCTTAACCGCCCGAACTCGGTTTTAAACACCGTTTTTCTTCATTTTTCGAGATCAGACAGACGAGACTCATATTTTTTCGAACAAGAAAGGAGCTGGTCCCGCACTACTTACAAGGACAGTAGCAGGGTATGCTTACTGATATCAAACTTCCACATTTTCATCCATTTCATTGATGTCACTTGATTTTTCTTACACCAATGGCATATTTTGATAAATTTTTATAATCCTCTTGAACTAGCTATTCTGAGATCTCATTGTCCTGTTTGATTGTTTTCAATTCAATTTCTATTTTGGCTTTTTTTTTGGTAATATCCATTTGTGTAAATTAAATTGTCCATTGTATCTGATGGTGACAATTGCAAAAGTAGTTTTTCCGTTTATATTTCGATATTTGGTTTTATAGTTATTTGTTAGTGAAAAATGATAAGTAGAAATGATGGGTGGAGTGGCATCCGGAGACTGCTAATGTATCACAGCTAGATTGTTTACTGCATTGCTAAGTTGATTTTTTATTCTATTAATAAATTATGCTTTGAGAGAGAAAATGTCTCGTTAAAATATTGTAAAACTAGATGAAATTGGAAATTATATAGGAAAAGGAATGGATTGAGTGGCGTCTGGTGACTCAAATAATATTGAGATTAGTTAGTCTTATTTGAGAAGGGAAGGAAGGAAATTTCATAACTGAAGGAAACTTGCTGAACATATGACAACACATGACAAGTTCATGAATTTCATTCAAATGGTCTAGCAAACAATTCTACTCATATAGTCAAGAGAATGGTTCAAAGTTTGCATATTTGCAACATTTTTTTTTTTTTTTTTTGCATAATTTGAATAAGAAGACCATTAACTTTAGTATGGCGACATTGGAAATCAAAGAGACATACAGAGGCTTGAAACAGATCTACTCAACTACATGGTAAGGAAAAGCAAAAATAATTTTCATTAATATCCTAATTAAGCATAGCAGTTGCACCCCATACAGCTGTCCAAAAAGAGAGTTCATATTTAATGGTTAAGTAGTAGATAGTACATGATCCTCTCCTAGGTTTGGTAGAGATTTTGGAATCCAATTACATAGTCTTGTTTTAAAAATTGTGCTTCGTGAAATATTCATCGTCATTGTGCTGACAACCTATCTGCTTTAGGTCTCACTGTTAGATAGCAACTATGTATTATTGCTCAACTCTTACTATCTGACAAGAACGATCTAATGAACATATTGATATTAATGGATCGTTTTCAATTATAGTAATTCTTGGAAGGGGTTGCCGCATTCTCTACAATTGCAGCTGTGGAAGGCATAAACAAGATAGTTATTGGAAAGTTGACCTCACTTTCTGAGCAAGGATTGGTGGACTGTGACACACCCTGTAACCAAGGATCCAAAGGAGCTCTTACGAACTGTCTTTTAATTCATTATTAAAAAAGCTGGCATTGGCACGGAGAAGACTATCATTCCAAAGCAACGAATAACAGATGCGATCAATATAGGGTATCTTATCATATCTATTGCGACCAATATAGGGTATCTTATCATATCTCTTGCTCCCGTGTTTTGGACTCACAAGTTATAGAATTACACTAGCGTGAACAATGATTAATTTGTTAGTGTGGATTAGTTTGACTGATTGATTCTTACACACCTGTTGATTGCTTACTTTGTTCTTACACACTTATTACAATATTATTTTTAAATTCAAGTTTTATTTTCACATATTTTAGAATTAGAAATGATGGAAGACATTTGCCAAGCTTCTGCTTCTTGAAGTTATGTCTGGAGTGGGAAGAAGAGTTTGTACTGCTTTCGCCATTTCAAATGCTATTACCAATCTTTCTGGTAATATCTTTACTTCATATACTTTTCCATCTACGCAGCAGATCATGCTGGCCATCTTATTATTTTCCTTGTAAATCTATGATGGGTAACCCATGTGACCGTGCGGGCATGGGTGATGATTTTGGGAGCAGTAATGAAGATGGTATGGTACTTAAATATAGATTATGAGTTCCATTCGCTTGGGTGTTGTCAAACTCATCATGGAATTATTTTTTGAGTAAGTTGGCTCCCTGTCATATCAGCTACTAACTGGAATGAATGCTAAAAACATTGCCAACATGTGATAGAAATTCGTTGTAGGTATGCAATTCTTGTAGGCTGGCTATTCAAAAATTCTTGTATGGATGGATACCTGCAATAGAAATTATTGTATGGATACTATTTACTCGCTCAAACTATTTAAATTGCATACTATCTCATAACATTATCCTTTTTAGCATTCATTCTAGACGGATTTCTGTATTGTTCGTGTTAGAAGTGTTCTAGAACGGGAGTTCAGAATCACTTTGAAGTACGAATTTATCTTTTATGGAAGCAATAATATGTCGATGTTTAATTCTGTAATCTGGATTAATTTGCTTTGATTGTTAGAATGTGGATTAGAATCATGTATCGGCTACCGGAATTTGATCGATTATGAAGATTGGATGAAAACTTTGAATCTGCAATTTTATTCGTTTAATCTCAATTGATCGATTAATCTGCCATTATATTAAAATCTGTCTAAAGTGGTTTAAGTGCCATTTTTGCCTGATCTTAGAAGTGAAAATCTCATGTTTAGGTGTAATCTGATTTTTAATCGATTAAGATGGATAAATCTGCTATTCTGCTAAAATCTGTATCAGGATTATATGTTAGACAAGCCTAAATGGATCGATCTTTTGTGTTTTATTAAATCTGTGATTTAGAATATTAATCTGCTAAAAGCCTGACTGATCGATCAAACATAAATTTTCTATTTTTAGTAATCTGGCATTAATTCTAATCTGTCTGCATTTTAATATTATTATTTAAATCCAGTTTACCATGTTTTATTATTATTTTACCATAATTATTAGATTATTTACACTGTTTAGCATAATTTGAATGTTAGAATCTAATTCCATAAATTCTGCTTTGCTAAATCGGGAGATAAAAAGTAGAATTAATATTTTAGTACCGGAATTGGGAATAAATTACATTAAAAATGGATTCTAGCATGTGCACAATGATTTGGGAAATGAAAAGTGCCTATTAATTGCTATAGGAAAATTTGTATGCTTGGAAAAGACTCAAATTTAGGCCTAGAATAATGATTGCGAAATGTTAGATAATCTAATCAGCTTCCATGAAGTCCGTTTAAGCATAATTTGGAGTTTTAGTAGATTATTATATTTTTAATCTTTATAAAAATATTTAAATTTAAGAAATTGATTTTTAGAACATTGGGAAATGTCAAATTATTACTCAATTTCTATTTTATAATAAAGATGGCAATATTTAAAAATATTACAAGCAACTCCCATTAGTATTTTTATCAATTAAAATTTTAACTTGCTTTATTTTTAAATTTAATGTCACTATCTTTAATTTAAATCACAATTAGAATTAAACAAACTCTTTTCAAAATATAAAATATATTATTAAATAAACTTAAAACAATTAAAATATTCTCCGGAATGAAATAATATTCTGAAATTCCCTTGGGTTCGACCCGGTATTCACCGGTTTTTATTACTTGATGACAACCATCCGCTTGTGGTAAAATATGAGTGGTGAAAATCACCCATCAAGTTTTTGGCGCCGTTGCCGGGGAATTTGTTGTGAATTTTTAATTGTTTTTAGTTTATTAATTTAAATCTATTAAGTTAAATATTAATTTAACTGTTACTTATTGTATTTTATTTTTATTTAATATTTGCAGTGCGAAGCAAGCAAGCAGAAATAGCTTATGATCCTGAAATTGAGCGTACTCTTAGAGCTATTAGATTAGGAAAACGTAGGAGACCAGCTCAGTTGGAAATTTTAATTAATTCATCCTCTGATGAAGAAAACTATTCTCCAACGACTGGAGTTTCAACAAATCTAACTAATCAATTAGTTGCTCAGTTCAATAGGTTAAACATGGCAGCGAATGATAATGATAATCAGGGTAATAATGGAGGTAACGGTGGTGATTTGGAGCACGATGATCAAGCTGAAATGACCATTGAAGAACACTTACAAGGAACTAGTGGAAATCTGCTTAATAGAACTCCTAGGCCTGATGTAGATGCTTTAAGCTTTACCCTTCAGCCTGCACTAATCACTATGGTTCAAGCTAATCAATATAATGGATCACCTACGAATGATGCTGTAGAACACATAAGGAACTTTCTAGACTATTGTGATACAGTGAAAATAAATGGTGTTACTAGTGATGAAATTAAGTTGAGATTGTTCTCGTTTTCACTTAGAGATAAGGCTAAAACTTGGTACAACTCACTTCAATTAAGGGATGTCACTACTTGGGATAAAATGTTAGAAGCTTTCTTAGAACAGTTCTTCCCACCATCTAAGGTTATTGAATTACAAGAAAAAATCAAAGAATTTGTGCAAGATGAGGGTGAAACTTTGCTTGAAGCATGGGATAGATATAATACTTTATTGGCACGATGCCCGAATCATGGCTTTGAAGATTGGCAGCAGATGCACTTCTTCTACAATGGGTTGATTGATCATTGGAGGAACTTGTTGGATGCAGCGGCTGGAGATTCTTTTCTATCTATAGGACCTTCTAGAGCTAAAGAAATAATTGAGAAAAAGATTTCTAATATGAAAAAATTTCCTGGTAAGAAAAATGCTAGAAATAAAACAAAAGGGGGAATCTATGAGGTAGAAAAGGCAGTTGCTATAGATTCGAAGTTAGATGCTTTGATGAGGGAAGTTTCTACGCTTAAGAAAGGTCAAGCTAAAGTTGTGAGATGTGGTATTTGTCATGGACCTCATGAATCATCAGCTTGTCACTTGCTTGATCAAGGACTTCAAGAGACTATGCAGTGTGAGAGCACTGAGGAGCAAGTGGAAGATGTGAACTACATGGGAAATAGGCAGCAGAATTACAACCAAAACCGACCTCAAAACCAAAATTTCTACCCTAATCAAAACTCTCAATTCCAACAAAACACTTATCCACAAAACAACCGTCAATCTTATCCACAAAACCAAAATCAAAATTACCCAAATCAAAATCAAAACTTTCAAAACCAAAATCAAAATCAGAATCAAAACTTTAATCAAAACAGAAATCAAAATCAGTCCTTCTACCCTAACCAACAACCTAGGAACTTTCAACCTCAACAACAGCTGCAACAAAATCAAGTAAGTGATGAAGTTAATTTAAAAGAGTTAATGAGCACAATCGTGTCTCAACAACAAACAATTCAGCAAATGCAAGCCTCAATGAGAAATCTAGAAGTACAAGTTGGTCAAATTGCTAGGGACACTTCAAATAGACAGCAAGGAACACTACCAAGCATGCCTGATCCTAATCCAAAAGAGCAATGTAAAGCAATCACTTTAAGGAATAAAAAGGAATTACCTAATCCTTACCCTACCTTAGATGATCCAGAGGTTTCAGCTGATACTGTAGACGATCGAGGTGAGGATGCAGAGAAAGAAAGTCAGCAGAAGGATTCTGAGGAGCCTAAGGAGAGTGAGAGGGTTAGTGTTGATAGGAGTAAGGATAAGGGAAAGTCTACTGTTCCAGTCAAGTCATATCAGCCACCTATCCCTTACCCACAGCGTCTTAAAAAGGCTAAGGAAGATAAAGATTATGCTAAATTCTTAGAAGTCTTTAAGAATTTAAGAATTGATATTCCTTTTTCTGATGCTATAGCACAAATGCCCGTCTATGCTAAGTTTTTAAAAGAAATTCTATCAAAAAAGAGGAGTGTTGATGATGAAGAGAAAGTGACACTGACAGGGGAATGCAGCGCAATCTTACAAAGAAGGCAACCTATTAAACAAAAAGATCCTGGGAGTTATACTATTCCGTGCATTATAGGCACTAAAGAGTTCAACAAAGCTTTGTGTGATCTCGGGTCTAGTATTAATCTGATGCCTCTACATGTCTTTAGAGAACTAGGAGTAGGAGTTGTGAAGCCTACTAGGATGCAGCTACAGCTTGCTGATAGATCCATTAGGACTCCTTTAGGCATTGTAGAAGATGTTCCTGTTCAAGTAGAGAGCTTCATTTTCCCTGTTGATTTTGTTGTTCTTGATATGGAAAAAGACATTGATATCCCTCTGATTTTAGGTAGACCATTTCTTCAAACTGGTAGGGCTATGGTAGACATGGATGATGGTAAAATTACACTTAAAGTAGGTAATGAACAAGTGTCGTTTGACATTTCTAAGACAACTAAAACACAACACGCTAGTTCTGACACCTACCCGTGTAATAGAGTCACAGCTATCTATCAGGAGGATGAGGTGATTGAGAGAGAGTTCTTTGCTAGACACGATCCCTATAGGAAATTTGAGCAGTTAGTGGAGAGTTGTGAAGACTTAGCTGAAAGTAAGTGTGAGGGAGGATTACCTGTGCAAGTAACATGTGCAATTGAAGAATCCAAATTAGTTCCGTCTGTTGAAAAGCCACCTACGTTGACATTGAAGGAGCTGCCATCACACTTGAGGTATGTTTTTCTTGGTGAGAATGACACTTTACCTGTTATTGCAAGTAATAAATTAAATGATGATCAATTAAATGCATTAACCCAAGTGTTGAGTAAGCATGTTAGAGCAATAGGTTGGACAATAGCTGATATCAAGGGACTGAGTCCAGCATTGTGCACGCATCGGATTTACATGGAGGAGGACGACAAGCCAGTTAGACAACCCCAAAGGAGATTGAATCCACATCTACAAGAAGCTGTAAGAGCAGAGGTGATTAAACTACTCGATGCAGGTATTATCTATCCTATTTCTGATAGTCAGTGGGTTAGTCCAGTACAAGTAGTGCCTAAAAAGGGAGGTATGACTGTTATTAGAAATGAAAATGGGGAATTAGTACCTACTAGACCTACTACTGGATGGCGTGTTTGCATTGATTATAGGAGATTGAATGATAAAACTAGGAAAGATCATTTTCCGTTGCCTTTTATTGATCAAATGCTAGAGCGTTTAGCTGGTCATGAATTTTATTGCTTTTTAGATGGCTATTCTGGTTATAATCAAGTTCCAATTGCACCTGAGGATCAAGATAAAACGACTTTTACATGTCCTTACGGTACATTTGCATATAGGAGAATGCCATTTGGTCTGTGTAATGCTCCAGCTACATTTCAGAGATGCATGATGTCTATATTTTCTGATTTAATTGAGACATGCATTGAGGTATTTATGGATGATTTTTCTGTATTCGGGTCTGATTTTGAAAAATGTTTAATTAATCTGGAAAAGGTTCTGATTAGATGTGAAGAATCAAATTTAGTTCTTAATTGGGAAAAATGTCATTTTATGGTTAATGAAGGAATTGTCTTAGGACATAGAATTTCTAAAAATGGCATTGAAGTTGATAGGGCTAAAGTAGAAGTAATTGCTAAAATTCCACCTCCTACTAATTTAAAAACTTTGAGAAGTTTTCTGGGACATGCTGGATTTTATAGGAGATTTATAAAGGATTTTTCAAAAATTGGATTGCCCCTGTTTAAATTGTTGTGCAAAGATGTGGAGTTTAACTTTTCTGATGAATGTGTTGAGGCGTTCAATAGGATCAAGGAAGCATTGATAACTGCACCAATTATTCAGCCACCCGACTGGAGCTTGCCATTTGAGATCATGAGCGACGCTAGTGACTCTGCTGTTGGTGCAGTACTGGGTCAACGAAAGGATAAGAAACTTCATGTTATTTATTATGCTAGTCAGGCTTTAAATTCTGCACAAAGAAATTATGCTACCACTGAAAAAGAATTATTGTCTGTTGTGTATGCATGTGAGAAGTTTAGGCCTTATCTGATTGGTTCTAAAACTGTAGTTTACACTGATCATGCTGCAATTAAATATTTGTTTACAAAGAAAGATGCTAAGCCTCGGTTGATTCGATGGGTATTATTGTTACAGGAATTTGACTTAGAAATTAAAGATAGAAAAGGTGAAGAAAATCCTGTAGCTGATCACTTGTCGAGATTAGAGCATGAAAAAGGGGAAGAAAAATTAATAAATGATGCATTTCCTGATGAAAATTTGTATTTAATTAATAATACTTCCTCTGATCCTTGGTTTGCTGATTTTGTAAATTATCTAGCATGTGGTGTAATTCCTGATCATTTAAAATGGCATAGTCAAAAGCAAAAATTTAAAACTGATGCTAAGTATTTTATTTGGGATGAGCCTTATTTGTTTAGACTGTGTGCAGACCAGATTATAAGGAGATGCATCCCGGATGAGGACTTTGAGGAAGTTTTAAAAGCATGCCATGAAGGACTTGGAGGAGGACATGTTGGACCGAATAGGACAGCTCATAAGGTACTTGAAGGTGGTTTATTTTGGCCTAATATTTATAGGGATGCTAGATCATTTGTGCAAAAATGTGACGTATGTCAAAGGGCCGGTAATATCACTAAAAGAGATGAAATGCCTCTAAAAGGAATTATGCCTGTTGAATTGTTTGATTTGTGGGGGATTGACTTCATGGGTCCATTTCCACCATCTAATGGGAAATTATATGTTCTAGTTGCTGTAGAATATGTGTCAAAATGGGTAGAAGCTGAAGCTTGTGCGTTGAATGATGCTAAACAAGTAATTAAATTTTTGAAAAAGCAAATTTTTACCCGTTTTGGTGTGCCTAAAGCAATCATTAGTGATGGTGGATCTCATTTTGTCAATAGGGCTGTTAATCAACTGTTATCTAGATTTCATGTTCATCATAGGATAACAACACCCTATCATCCTCAAGCCAATGGACAAGTAGAAGTCACTAATCGCGAGATCAAAAAGATTTTGGAAGCTACTGTAGGAAAATCTAGAAAAGAATGGGCTTTTAAGTTAGACGAAGCATTATGGGCTTATAGAACAGCTTTTAAAACACCCATAGGGATGACCCCGTTTAAATTGGTTTATGGTAAAGCTTGTCACTTGCCTTTTGAACTTGAGTTTAAGTCGCTTTGGGCTATGAAGAAATTAAATTTTGAATTTAAAGAAGCTCAAGAGAAAAGAAAGGTAGATCTTAATGAGTTAGAAGAAATGAGACGTCATGCTTATGATAATGCTCTAATTTATAAAGAAAGAACAAAGCTTTATCATGATAAAATGCTTAGGCCTAAGGTGTTTGAAGCGGGTCAATTAGTGCTTTTATATAATTCTAGATTTAAAGTGTTTCCTGGGAAATTGAAAACGAAATGGTCAGGGCCTTTTAGGATTGTTAAAGTGTTGAATAATGGTGCAGTAGTTTTAAAAGCTGATGATGAAAGGGAATTCACTGTAAATGGTCAAAGACTTAAACATTATTTTGGAGATGAAGTTAAATTCATCGAACAAATTAATGTTAAGCCTTTGGTTGTTTAAATCTGCTTATTGAAGTAAAAACATTGCATGTTTAATTATGTTGAGTTTTGATTTATTAAAAATTATGAAAACCCATAAAAATTATAAAATGGCAGAAAAAGACAAAAATATTTTGCATTTTATTGTTTATGTGCTTTTAGTTGTTTTACTGCTTTTATTAATGTAAGTCGTGTTTTCATTTTAATTATGCTGTTTAATTGTTATGCTATGTATTGTATGTGTTCAATAAATTGAGTAGGACATTGCTTTGAATTGGAATAAGTAGCAAAATGTTGAGAAATGATAGACTTGTGTGTGCTTGGAGGATTGATCTTGAATTGTGCGTTTTTGACTCGGTGATGAGTTGAGGAGGAGGATATATATGGACTAGTTGATTTAATTGAGGAGAATTATGATCCGGGAGAATTTAGGGAGGTTACATATGCTAGATCTGACTTGCTAACCTTAGGGAGTGTATTGACTATCATTTTGGTGAAGTTTGAGCTGAAATTCAAGTGCCACATACTCAGTTTAGGCGCCACACCTTCTTGGTGGCGCCTAGAATCATGCTCAGGCGCCATGATATGCGCCATTTTTAATCTTGGGAAAATTTGAAGTCAGATAATGCGCCACACCTTCATGGTGGCGCATAAAACTGCTCTCTAGCGCCATAAAATGCGCCATTTTGTATCCTGGAAAATTTTGAAGTCAGGTTATGCGCCACTTGTACTGAGTGGCGCATAAAAGTACTCCCGAGCGCCACTTTCGGCGCCACCCTCAGACTTGGGAAATTTTTCGATCACAGAATGCGCCACTACTTCTTCGCGGCGCATAAATCATGCTTTATGCGCCATTTCTGGCGCCGACCCGCGGGTTGAAGGGTCCTGACCCGGTCCAATCGGGAATTAAACCCCAAAAATCTATTTTTCTCCTCATTCTTGCAATTTGACCGAGCCTCTCCTTCCCTTTTTTTCTTCTTCACCGTGCGCCACCACCCCCTTCCAAGCGACACCATCCGCGCCATTTTGGTAAGAATTCTTCCAATTCTTGTTTCTTCCTATCAATTTTTATCTACATTGTTCAAATTCTCATCCCAAAATCCAAATTTTGTTTGTTCAATCAAATTAAGGTTCAAGAACCCTAGTTTTCCAATTTTGGGGATTCCTCTTCAAAGTGTTCAAATCCTTCAATTTAGGTAAGAATGGCTATCCTAATTCAATTGTTATCATAATTTAGTGCTTTGGAATGCATTAATTTTGGTATTGGTATTGTTACTTGAATTTTGGGTTTTTGTAGAATGTGGGATAAAATTTGATTGTGATTATCTAAATTCTTGTCTAGTTTGAACAAAATGTTGTAGAACATGGTTGGAATGCATAATGTGAAATTTTTGGATTAATCTTAAAAAGTTGGAATTTTTGAGAATTATTAAATCTGAAAATTATTTTTAAATTGATTAAAATGGCATTTTTGGTTAATTAAAGGGATGAAACATTACTAGAATATGTCATTTTAGTTATATTAAAAATGTAAAGTTATTTTCTTGTCAAAAATTCCATGTTTTTCATAATGTGAGTTAATTAAACCATGTTTTGATAAAAACTCTCTTATTTGTAATTTGGTTAATTTAAATAGTTTAATTTATCCTATAAATAAATTGGAATGGATTTAAATATTAATTTAAAACCATTTAGGATAAACTAGTTTACTAAGTTAGGTTATTTTATTTATTAAATCTGGAAATTTAATAAAATGAGAGTTTTTATTAAAAAGTTGTCCTAAATGTGAGTTCTAAACTTTGGGATAAAATGGATTATTTCTTTAAACAAAGTTTAGGATTTATGAACCTTAAAATGCAACATTTTGGTCATTGAGTCATATAAATCCCACATTCTAGGTTGATGTATATGTTTGCTTTATACTTAACACTTAAGTTAAACCTATGGTTTAAACTTAAGTGTGAGGATGGGAGGCAATGCATATATATGATACTAACCCATCATTTTTGTACAATCAGGTGCCAATATAATGTATAATCCTCCAAATCTCCCTAAGAAATCGGGTTATAGGTATATACCGATGCCCGAGGGGAGATTGGGGATTTATGATCCACAGTCACCGGATAGCGTTCCTACTCCTATTCCTGATGAGCATGTTTTTGAAAATCGCAGACTCCGCACTAAAAATTCGACACAGATGGATCAGCCCCAAGGATCAGGAGGTGCCTCTAAGTCCAAAGGACTTCTCTCCTATTTTAGGAGGAGTAAGTCCAAGAGTGGTGCATCTTCTAGACACACTACAGTGCCCGCTGATGACCATCAGGAGGTCAATCAGCCTGATCAGCCTGACCAGCCCGATCAGCCTCAGCCTGAGGCATCAGACCATTCACAGGCCCCCACTAGAGCCTCTCGGGGGAAGGCACCCGCTACTACTTCTACTTCCTCTCGACCTAGGAGGGGGAGATCTGCAGCATTAGTTATACAGGAGCCTGTCCCTGAGGCTCTAGGAGGAGAGGAAGATGAGGAGGAGGTTGATCAGGAGGAGCAGGAAGAGAGGGGAGGACCGAAAAAGCAGGATCCGAGAGCCTATGTCCCCGAGTTGCGTTATGTCAGTCCGGGCATATTTGATGCCACTGTGTTTAGGAGTGCCAGAGCCTATGAATTATACAAGAGGTTCCACAAGAAGAGAATCATTGCCGATAGAGGATTTTCAGACAGAGATCTGCAGCACCCCCTACTCCGTGATGCTATCAGATCCAGAGGTTGGGAGAGATTTGTTAGACATCCAGCCGGGACATATTCATGGGAGTTGACTAGACTGTTTCTAGCCAACGCTGAGGAGGAAGATTCGTGGATTTTCGGGGTTAGAGTACCCATCACTCCTCAGCACATCAACCAGTTTTTCGGAGTAGTGGATGTGCCTTACGGCAGGGATTTTTGGGAGCCAGTTATGAGGGCTGATGATAGGGAGGAGATCAAGAAGCTGGTCTTGATGTCTATGTTTGAGGGTCAGGAGGATGTCCTCACTTATGATGACGATGACATGAGTAGGTTACATGGGCCTGATATGGATGCACCCATGTATCAGCTGCTCATGTTCTACAGATCTAGACTGAGTCCTTCGACTCACACCTCTGGACCTACTGCTGTGGATATGTACGTCCCATACTGTATCAAGGTGGGGAGCCCGGTTAACATGGGAGAGCTTATTGCATTGGAGTTGAGACAGACACCAGGGGTGTCTAAGAGATCTGCTCTCATGTTTCCCAGCTTGATATGGCAGCTGTGTGCACAGGCAGGGGTGGATATGGGGCAGTTTGACAGAGACTGGAGGATGAGGCCCCCTATTCCCTTTGGGAAGAGAAACTTCAAGCTGCCTGGGATTAGATGCAAGCCCATGATACTACCGAGGGAGTTACCCAGGCAGTCACCGCCACCTGCACCTTCACATGCTAGCCAGGAGCATTCTGAGGCTCCTTCACAGTCCACCCGGGGTACACGAGGTGGTAGAGGTCGAGGTAGAGGACGTGGCAGAGCTCAGCCACAACAGTCGCAGCAGTCACATCAGCAGTATCCGGGAGAGCCGGATTGGGCCAGGGCATTGAGGATTGATCAGCAGACGATGATGACCAACCAGCAAAACTGGATGAACACTATGGATGAACGAATGAGGTTGGTAGCTCAGAGACAAAACTTCTTGAGCGATCAGATTGAAAAGAATGCCCGAGCCCAAGCGTATCATGCAGCCAGACTTGAGTATTTTATGTCCCAGAGCTTAGGACAGCGGTATGTCGCTCCTCAGACACCTTCTGAGGACGATGATGATGAGGACTACGTGGGGTCTGGAGATGGTAGCGATGGTAGCGATGAGGATGCTGAGGATGCTGATGCTGGAGATGGGTCTGAAGAAGTGGGTGACAACGATGATGATGATTCTGAGGACTCCGACTGACTGAGAGAGATGAGCGATAGATAGGCTTATGATTATTATAGATGACATGTATTGATAGGCCTATGTATTCGACTCTATTGCACTTCTGAGTTTATTTTGCTACATTTCAGTATTTGCATTTAGGTTGTAATTGTCCTAACTCTATTTTATTTTAGTACTTTTGCTATTTTAGACTTGTTATTTCTATTATCCATGTTCTTGTAATTTTATAGAGTAGTAGATGGAGTTTAAATGAATTTTAAGGTTTTTAGTTGCTTTTTGATTCAATAAAGTAGCTCTTACCAATAACATGCTTAATTGAGTGTTTTGAACTGGTTAAAAGATCAATGAAGTTTATTTGAACTAGATTGAGGTGTAAATGAAGTGAAATTGGTATTGTTGAGCGATTTGGAGATTTTGGACATCATGGGGAAGAACTTAGGAAAAACACATTCTGCTCGATTTGACACAGAATGCGCCATTTAGGCATAGTGGCGCCTAAAAACACCCTTGAGCGCCATTTTATGCGCCAAAAGACTTAGAAATTTTTCTAAGTTTTTCCAAAATGCGCCACACATGCTTGGTGGCGCATAAATCTGCCTTTCTGCGCCACTTTTTGCGCCACTGAATTAGAGTTTTTCCAAGTTGGCTTCAGGATGCGCCACTCCTTCTATGTGGCGCATAAAACCCCTTCCCAGCGCCAATTTTTGCGCCATTTTAATTTTTAAAATTTATATTATTTTTAAAATGCGCCAGTTGTGCTTGGTGGCACCTGAAAGTGACCTTATGCGCCACTTTTTGCGCCATCGACGCAAATCCTTCAAAAATTCGCGAATCCAGGAAATCCAAATCATATCTATTCGATTTTTGGGATCCTAAACAGCATTATACTCACTCCAAATCATATGTTTAGTGTATATTTGGATCTAGATTGAATCAATCCCGCCATATCTCAACAAAATCAAGATTTCACCTCTTTAAAAAGAGGCATGACCGATCGGTCACACCCTCAACCTTAAATCTGTCAATTTTTCTCTTCTTCTAGTTTAATTAGCTTTCCAATCCCAATCCTTTCTTCCTGAAATTCTGCCACCATGAGACCAAAGAGAAAGAATAATCCAAGAAACAAGGGTGGAAAGAAATTGAAAACCACAGAGCCTGCCCCATCACAGACACCAGAAATTAATGAACCCATTCTGGAGCCGGCTGCTGTGGGAGCTGAAGATGAATTTGTAAACAATCTGGTAGCTCCCGATTCGTATAATGGTGATGATACTTCCTTCAATTCTGCTCAACCAACGGAGGATGATCCACAGCAAGAAGATGTCGCTGAATCCCCGGAGGAAATTTCACCAGAAATTCCTCGTGAACCTAAAACCAAGAGGAAGAGTCACAATAGAAAGAACGATACTACTCCTCTGGAAGAATTAACAGGAGATGTTTTCAATCCGGCCATTTTCATCAATCAAACTGCGTATTCTTATTATCAGAATATGGTGGATAGATGGATTTTTGCAGACAAAGGGTTCACTGAAGCTGACATGGAGAGATTCTCGGTTCATGATGCTCTCATGAGTCGAGGATGGATGAAATTTGCTGCGCATCCGGAAGGAGTTTATTCTTGGGAGCTTACCAGACAGTTTTTGTGCAATGCTCAGTATGATCACTACACTTCATGGATTAGAGGAGTGCCTGTGCCATATGGTCCTGCGGTGATCAATGAACTTTATGGTACTGTGGATGTTTCTTGCCCAGCTACGAAGAAGAAGCACTTCCATGACCCTGTTTATGATGAGGAAGGAGGACCCGAATTGGAGAAAAGAATTTTGAAAGAGATGTTTGAAACTCAAAAGAGGGTGGCCTACATTGGAGAGAAGAAAGCGAATGTTGTAGCTACTTTAATGGCTGCACCGCTCTATCAGATCTACCTGCTCTACAAGCATAAGGTATTTCCTACTTCACACACTTCACAACCGAGTGCAGAGGATCTTTATTTTGTGTATTGTGTGAAGAACGGGCTACCTATTGATATTGGAGAGCTGGTAGCATATGAGTTGGATAGAATGGCGTCTGATACTGCTCGGATTGTGCTGGGATTTCCTGCACTGATTTGGACGCTTTGTGAAAGAGCTGGAGTGAATATGGCTGCCTATGCTCATGATGTGAAGCCAAAGCCCCCTATCTCTTTCAAGAATTTCTATAACAAGCCTGGAGTAAGATGTGCAGAGCTTGGCTACCCTACCACATCCCGTGGGACACCCACTTGTCATCCTGATAGACCTAGTACATCTGGTACTAAGGTAGAGCCTGCAGAGATCGCAATCAATAGGATGACCTATGAGATTCATCAGCTTAGAGAGCAGATGAAGAGGAAGGAAGATAGTACACGAGCACAAATTTCTCAACTTTCTAATAGACTTGAATTTTTCATGACTGAGAGTCTAGGTGATCGCTATATTCCTCCTACTACTAGTTCGAGCTCTACAGAGGATGATGATGTTCCTAGGGAAGATGAAATAGCTGATTCGGATGGATCCTTAGAAATCTAGATTCTTGATTAGATAGGATTGCTCCCTTTTTGGTTTAATTTGTAATAGTTAGAATTATTTTGGTGCTATTTTGCTTATTTAATTAGCTTCTTTATGTAATAGTTGCTAGAATTTGTGGTATTTTGCTTTTGGTAAATTTATGAAATTTGATATTTTAATTAAATCTGTCCATAATTATTTAATTGATAAAATGTGCCTACAAAATAAATGAAAATCTGAAATTTAATAATAAAATCTGAATTTAAATAAATTATGGATGAGGTTTAATTATTTTCAACTTATAATTTGCCATGAGTTCTAACAATTATCTTTTGTATAAGTGAATGCCATATAAATATATAAAGAAGCAGGATATGCCAAGGAGAAGCAAAAAGGGAACATCCATGTTGGTAAAAAGAAATTCTAGGGATCTACATACTCCAGGTGTGATCTTTTCATGTTTTACATTATTAATTTGCATGAAGTATGTTGGTAAGAGCTTAATTAGTTTATTTTAATTTCTTTTATGTTTTGAATAAAGTAGTACATGCATGATTAGGATGCTTTGATTATGTTTAATTTAAATTGTGTTTTCCCAGCGGTGTTATTATTTAGAGATTATCACATCAATGCCAATCTGGAGAAAATCCAAATAAGTCTAAATGTTCTGCTCTAATCCGATTTTACAATTTAATGAGTGTTAGGTTTCTTAGTTTAAAGTTCTAGATTATGTCAAATTGATATGCAAGTTGTTTGGGCTATTGATGACAATTCTATTTACCTTGCAGAAAGCTTTTTGATTAATTAGACTAGTTATTTAAAATGTGGAGAGTTATCATTAATTATAAACAAATATGCTCGTTCTAAGTCTTTTTAAATGCTTAATTAAAATAAAGTCAGAGTAAGAGCCCTGTATTGAAAAACAAAACAAAACAAGTGATCTTGCAAGAAGAAAAAGAAAAGAAAATTAAAGAATGCAAGATTTAAAAAAAAAAAAAAAAGAGAGAAGAGAAAAACAGGGGTATTAAACAGAATATTCATAAACTCTTGACTGGATGACTGGCACATATTCGGTGACACGAGTAGCTTTTGGAATTCAACCGTCTACAACTCAGCCAAAGTGTCTAGAATATAGTGAAACCTAGCCATAGATTGAGCATATTTAAAGACTGGAAAAGAAAAGCATATTTACATTATTCGCTTTCCCATATTGAGTGCTAGGTATAATTAATCTGTTTTCTGTATTGTAAATGCTTTGGATATCTGGTTCTAATAGCTGATGCATACCAATTTGCCTAGTTCTAGTACATTAAACTTTGAACCCTCTTATCTCATTTTATTGTTGAAATCTATGATTTGGCAGAACTATAAAGACTTTATCTTTATTATCTTGATTGGCAAGTTGATGTGCTAATTGATCTCATTGCTCAAGGGACGAGCAATATTTAAGTGTGAGGATGTTGATGCACCCTGAGAAACCACATTTAAATAAGCTTAAATTATGATAAAAAGAACCTAAATTGCTTGTATGAGATCCTATTTTACTGCTTTTTAGTGTACATTTCATGTGTTTTGTAAATATTAATAAGACTGCTTAATTTGAGCTTATTTGAGCTCAATTTACCTTGTTTTATGCTTTTTAATAAGACTTTGGCAATTCTAAGACATTGCAATGATGTTTCAGGCATTAAAATGAAGAAAGAAGATGTTCGGAGGTCAAAGGATGCAAAATTCGGAATTTTCAACACTGGAAGGCTCCAGAATGCGCCACTTCAGCATGGCGGCGCATAAAAATGCTCTCCAGCGCCATTTTATGCGCCACTTCAACACTTGGAGAAATTTCGGATGGAAAAAGCTTCAGGATGCGCCATCTCTTCTTGGCGGCGCATAAAATGCCATTCCAGCGCCACTTTTTGCGCCGATTGTCAAATTTGAGGAAATTGTCAGAATGCGCCATTGCTTCTTGGCGGCGCATAAAATGCCCCTCCAGCGCCACTTTTTGCGCCGTTTTGGAAAATTCGGAAAATCAGCGTATGCGCCAGTTCTACTTGGTGGCGCCTAAAACCCTCTTCGAGCGCCATTTTATGCGCCGACGTCGCGGTTGAGCAGTTTCTTAACCGCCCGAACTCGGTTTTAAACACCGTTTTTCTTCATTTTTCGAGATCAGACAGACGAGACTCATATTTTTTCGAACAAGAACACTCTGAAACAATCTGCTAATGGGAGAAGAAGGCCAGAAACACAAAATCATGCCGGAGGAATGCATCAAGGACGCTGTTCTGGGCGTGTTCTTCCTATTCTAGGTGTTGCCTTTCTTTTTCTTGCATTGTAATGAATTGAAATTGCCTCTAAAAATAATCTGCTATCATGTTCTTAATTTGTAGACGGATTTCTGTATTGTTCGTGTTAGAAGTGTTCTAGAACGGGAGTTCAGAATCACTTTGAAGTACGAATTTATCTTTTATGGAAGCAATAATATGTCGATGTTTAATTCTGTAATCTGGATTAATTTGCTTTGATTGTTAGAATGTGGATTAGAATCATGTATCGGCTACCGGAATTTGATCGATTATGAAGATTGGATGAAAACTTTGAATCTGCAATTTTATTCGTTTAATCTCAATTGATCGATTAATCTGCCATTATATTAAAATCTGTCTAAAGTGGTTTAAGTGCCATTTTTGCCTGATCTTAGAAGTGAAAATCTCATGTTTAGGTGTAATCTGATTTTTAATCGATTAAGATGGATAAATCTGCTATTCTGCTAAAATCTGTATCAGGATTATATGTTAGACAAGCCTAAATGGATCGATCTTTTGTGTTTTATTAAATCTGTGATTTAGAATATTAATCTGCTAAAAGCCTGACTGATCGATCAAACATAAATTTTCTATTTTTAGTAATCTGGCATTAATTCTAATCTGTCTGCATTTTAATATTATTATTTAAATCCAGTTTACCATGTTTTATTATTATTTTACCATAATTATTAGATTATTTACACTGTTTAGCATAATTTGAATGTTAGAATCTAATTCCATAAATTCTGCTTTGCTAAATCGGGAGATAAAAAGTAGAATTAATATTTTAGTACCGGAATTGGGAATAAATTACATTAAAAATGGATTCTAGCATGTGCACAATGATTTGGGAAATGAAAAGTGCCTATTAATTGCTATAGGAAAATTTGTATGCTTGGAAAAGACTCAAATTCAGGCCTAGAATAATGATTGCAAAATGTTAGATAATCTAATCAGCTTCCATGAAGTCCGTTTAAGCATAATTTGTAATTTTAGTAGATTATTATATTTTTAATCTCTATAAAAATATTTAAACTTAAGAAATTGATTTTTAGAACATTGGGAAATGTCAAATTATTACACAATTTCTATTTTATAATAAAGATGGCAATATTTAAAATATTACAAGCAACTCCCATTAGTATTTTTATCAATTAAAACTTTAATTTGCTTTATTTTTAAATTTAATGTCACTACTTTTAATTTATTCACCATTAGAATTAAACAAATCTTTTTCAAAATATAAAATATATAATATAAACTTAAAACAATTAAAATATTCTCCGGAATGAAATAATATTCTGAAATTCCCTTGGGTTCGACCCGGTATTCACCGGTTTTTATTACTTGATGACAACCATCCGCTTGTGGTAAAATATGAGTGGTGAAAATCACCCATCACCATGTAAGAGGCATGGCGGCTAGAGGCGTGGCAGGAAGCATGGCGGCTGGTGTAGGTGCCACCGCCACTCTACAAACTTGCGGTGCCTGCCCTCCTAGTGTTTGTGGCATCGAACCAGGTGCCTGCGTAGGAGGCATGACGGCAAGAGGAGACAAGGCGGCTGGTGTGGCGGGAACCACTGCCACTCCTTAGGGCTGTGGTGCCTGGCCCCTTAATGTTGGCTGCATCCAACCAAGGTTCAATGTTGCCGCCACATGAGGTGTGGTTTGAACATTTAGCACATGAGGTGCCGCAGCCTGACGTGGCGCCATGCCAGACGTACCAGCGATGGCCGCCATCAAGGAGCCCGATGAAGCATAGATCGGCATGAGAGGTGCCGCGTAACTAAAATTCGGCATACTGGGTTCCGCATGAGTGAAGGTATAAAATCGCTGGAAAGGGAACGAACTGGCCAAGCCTCCGGACTCCGGGAGTGGCGGCTGGCCAAATGTGGTTCCCCAAGTCCGTTGTTGGCCGCCTGACGGCCCTGGATATGGCGTACCGATAATGCCGAAGCAGTTCCATCATGTTGAGTGCGCAAGTAACCGCATATCCGATCAGTTTGGTCGGCCATGTCAGGCCGCAATACATCCATTAGGTGCACCGCGAGTAAAGGATATCTGTTCAGACAGAGTATGGATCTGGATTACTCCCTGTTGCGGTTGAGAGGTGCTCACCGCATTATCGGCATTCTCAGAGGGTGTTCTAATTGGGGTACTCTCTTGTAGTGACATTTCTTCAAACTTTTGAGTTAAGTTTCTTACTACTCGTCCAGATCTAAGTAGTATACACTCCTAAGCGGATATGATTTCCACTCGAGTCCCACTGGGCGTGCCAATTTGTTAACCGTAAAATTTCAGAGGAAAAAGGCATCCTTTTTTTTTTATTGATGAACGTCGAAGGAATTAAAAAAAATTGCAGAAAGGAAATTAAAGGAATGTAAAGAAAGCTGTAAAGGAATGAAAATGCGGAATGGAAAAACGACAGAAAGAAATTTGCAGAAGAGAAAGTGCATAAAGCTAAAAAATGTAAAGCGCGGCTTCTATTGAGAAGAGTTGAGGTTGGAGTCCCCCTCCTGGGATGCCACCTCCTATTATTTATAGGGAGGAGCACCAGTCTTCATCAAGTTGTAACGGTCTCCATAACGCTCTCAAGATCCTCTCCTTTGATGGCGCCTTGTCTTGATGATTTTATGATCTCTCCAATGATCTTTTGAACGTCGCTCTTTGTAACTGATCATCCTCCTTCGGATATATTTAATGGGTTGGGCCGGCTATTTAATTATTAGGCCGGAATGTAACGGGCTCAAATATTTCTGAGTGATAACACAAGCACAAGACATAAAGTAAATTTCCACAATGGTTTCAATCTCTTTTTGTGGTGGACATTGACAGAAATCTCTAAGAGATAATCACAAGGAAGACATCAAATATCGGATAAGTGAAATCAATAGCACATTAGGTATTTTGACTCAATACAATATAATATAATTTGACAAACACCTTTGCATTATATCATGTAAATCCATCCAACCACTTACCTACAAGAAAACATGCATGAGGAGCCACAACAAAAATACTGGAAGTCTATCACTCTTGAAATGCGCAACTTATTTTCTCTAGGAAATCGGGTTTGAGTTTTGACCCTAAATGAAAGTATTTTGAGGGTACAATACAATTACTTACAAAAAAATATTTTGGATTGAGAGTACAATTTAAAGTTATAAAGATAATTTTGAGAGAAAATATATTTTTGATTAAAACCTGAGAGAATATCCAGAACTGAAACCTGAGAGAATGAGTTACCAGAAGAAAAAGACACGTCTATTGTACTCGATTGGAACTTTCTCATCATCTCATCCATAGCAACAAAAATGTAGTTGCTTCCCAGACATAAATCTTCACAACAAACAATAACGGTCAGCATTACAAATTCAAGAAAGTGAAATCAAATTTTCGCCTCTACTTTTCTCTCCTCGGTTCTGGTTTCAGTAGGGAATTTGGAGTTGTGCTGCTGTTGGTGGTAAGAATCTAAAAAGGAGTTGCAAAATTATAGAGAAAATGGATATGTGCCCTGACTTCCCTCCATCAAGCTTTTGCCTCTTCTAGCAGGCATTTCATGTGCATGGTTGGGAGTTTCAACTGAGTTCTGAACATTTATGATTCTGAGGATGTTCAGAAACTCACATTAGTGTCTAAGGTACTAGTACTACTAACGCATTAAGTATTAACAGATAACTAAGAGAGCCCAAATCCGCCATTAAGTGGAGCACAGTGTAACAAGTACTTCAATAAGATGATCGATGGAACATCAATGCAACTTCGAAGCACAACTGATATCTGAAACAGGGAAACACAAGCTTAAGAGGCAAAGAAATCAGTAAATTTGATTGGATGACTCAAATCACAGACACATTGTCCCAGAATCATACTCTCATCACATTAATACACCAAATAAAAAGAAGAAAATTATATCTTGAACCTGACCATTAAGATGAAGTTGGGAGTAATTATAGCCTGTGGGATCTTTAAATAATTGAATGTCGAGAGAAATTCAACCACTTCTTCAAGCTCTGAAATGACAAGCATTGTCCTTTAACCTACAAAATGATGTGATCTTGAATAGCAGAATCTGAACATTGAGTAAGATTAACATGACACTCGCTAGTTCAAATTTCCATTAACAAAAGGTAGCCCAAAAGGTATCATGTTTGCACTATGCACTATTTCCTAAATAATGCAAAACAAAGGACATATAGTGCAAATACTATAGTAGATCACAATTCTAGCCCTAACTACCCTAATGAACTAATAATTTTCATGATGTCTTCACGTTCTAGCCTTCTTTTATGTTCTGTTTAAGGAGTTTGCTTCATATTCTAGAAGCTTATCTAGCCACATCATTTGTATATAGTATCATCGAACTTAAATATAAATACGAAGAAGACCGAGGAAAACTTTTCACCTTGTTCACCATTCTCTCTTTCCTCTCGTAAGTCATTTTTTTAATCCATTTTTCTGCAAAGAATCCACTCACCCAATTTAAACCTTTTTCCCTGTGTTTCTATCATGTTGAAGGGGGAAAAATTAGACAATTGGTATAAAATTCTACTGAATCAGAAAAGATTTTTTCACCTTGTTCACCATTCTCTCTTTCCTCTCGTAAGTCATTTTTTTAATCCATTTTTCTGCAAAGAATCCACTCACCCAATTTAAACCCTTTTCCCTGTGCTTCTATCATGCTGAAGGGGGAAAAATTAGACAATTGGTATAAAATGCTACTGAATCAGAAAAGATGCCTTATTTATAATGAAGTTGAAATTGATTATAGAGCATTAAACAATCCTTAATTCTAATAAACTCCTAGCATGCTTACTGAGGAATAGATACACAAATTGGTGGCTATGCATGTTCCACAATCCACACCATCTTATCCAACTTAAATCAAGAAAATGATATTTATGTTTGAAAGTTTTTCAAATCAAATCCAAGAGAAGTAGAATCCACTGCAAACCAGCAAATTTAAAAGAGATAAATATAAATAAATAAATAAAATAAAACGTATATAAATAAGGAAATCAATAAGAGGGCACATTAAATGGTTCAATGGGAATAACGAATTTTCCAGACCATGACATCCTAAAAGCTAAAAAAATACGAAAAGGAAATACAACTACACTTATTGGATTCATGAAGATTTTATAGTTTTCATCCATCAGGATTGCTGGACGTATCAGTGATACCTTTTCATATACTAATGGGGTTAACTTGTATTCAAACATAGGAGTGAAACTGCAGGTCCCTGTGAAAATATGGCCTAGAAGTAGAATCTTAGAAATATGGAACAAACTAGAGAGTCCCAATAAAAAGATCCGGATTCCTTCCCTAGTTTCGCCAGATTTCATTTCTATCAACTGAATTTGGCTTGCAAATTTGGCATTCTTGTTTGAAGATGCTAGGTAAGACACGTACAGGATCTCTTCCTGGATTTTGCCTCTTAATCAAGAAGCACAATATGTTTAATTTCCTCAAATTAAAAACCACAATATGAAAAATGAAATTAAGAATTTGAAGACAGAATGAGAAATTTTCTTACCTTATTCGGCATTCTCAACCTCCTCTTAAGTAATTTTTTGAGTTATTCTTTTCTGCTAACAACATGCTCCTCAAGACAATACATTATCCTTGCAATATTTATAGCTTTCTCCATTTTTTGCTACAAATAAAAGTGGGAAAAAAACAACAGGAATAAAATTGACTTGCAGATTTATATATATATATATATATATATATATATATATATAAAGACCCTCTAGTATAGTGATTTTCAAGGAAGTGAATAAATATAAAGTAAATAACTTTTCACCATCCCTTAGAGTTGAAGTCCCGGTCGTCCCTGAAACATGTTATGCCAGGCTGTGATAGACTAACAAAAAACAAATCCTTCCCAAAATGCATGGACACAAAGAGTAAAAGAAACCAAAAAAATAAAAATTCAACCACAGTGATCTCAACGTATCGACCTTTATCCGAAGGAATTGCCTTCAATAAACTCCTTGCTCTGTAAAGAAAATCATCAAGAAGGAAAATAAATAAGTTCCTACCTTTCTAAAGAAAATCAGCTTAGGAGGTTCTTAGCCGTCCTTTCCTAACTGGCAAACTCCAATAGGATAATTTCTTATCAGTTTTATGACACTGATACCATCATGTTTACCTCAAAGTTCATTGGTGTCATATTACTGGACTGTTAATACCAGGGTTGTTAAAATCGCGATCCTGATCGATCGCACGATCCTACGATCCTAGACATAAAAAACGATCCGGATCGTCTTAGGATTGAAAATGTGTTAGGATCGTGTTAGGATCGTAGGATCGCTATGCGATCCGATCCTAACCTCTATGGTTTTTACACATTAATCAATTGTTGAGAATCAATGCTAAATTAAAATTATAATGGACACGCAATTTACACCAGGTTTGTCAAGCATGTTGCATCCCAGAAAATGTTATATCATATAATAAATTTTCCACACTACAAATAGAAATAGATCGTTTTCCATGGTATATACCAAGGAGGAAGACCACAAGAAGCTATGTAGTTTTTGCTTGGTTAAAGAATTTTTGGAGGCTATCAATCTTATTGATTATCTCACCTAAAACAAAGAGGAAGTAGTTAATTGTACCTCCCAAATACATGAAATATAAAACATTTACCTTGTGAATAGTTTGGTTGGCATAACCAAATCTTTATATACTGGAGGTCTATCACTCTTGAAATGCCCAACTTATTTTCTCTAGGAGGTTTGACCCTAAGTATTTTGAGGGTACAATAGTATTACGTACAAAAAGTATTTTGGAATGAAAGTACAATTTAAAGTTATAAAGAGTATTTTGAGAGAAAAGATATTTTTGATTAAAACCTGAGAGAATATCCAGAACTGAAACCTGAGAGAATGAGTTGTTGGAAGACGAAGACAGTTTATTGTACTCGATTGGAACTTTCTCATCATCTCAGCCATAGAAACAAAAATGTAGTTGCTTCTCGGAAATAAATCTTCACAACAAACAATAATGGTCAGCCTTACAAATTCAAGAAAGTAAAATCAAATTTTCGCCTCTACCTTTCTGTCCTCTGTTCTAGTTTCAGTAGGAAATTGGGAGTTGCTGCTGCTGTTGGTCGTAAGAATCTGAAAAGGATATCAGAAACCATCAGTACAGTACAAAATCAAGAACTGCTTTACAAAAAGGAATTGCAAAATTATAGAGCAAATGGATACGTGCCCTGACTTCTCTCCATCGAGCTGTTGCCTCTTTTAGCAGGCCTTTTATGTGCATGGTTGGGAGTTTCAACTGAGTTCTGAACATTTGTGATTCTGAGGATGTTCAGAAACTCGCATTAGTGCCTAAGGTACTAGTACTACTAACGTATTAAGTATTAAGTATTAACTGAAACAAGGGATCGAATTGAAGTATAAATCTACCTTCAAATGGGCGATTAGTTCCTTGGCACCATATGCCATACACACCCTTCAAAACAAGACATGATTGACTTACCGAAAAAGTTCGTGAAAAGATGGCAATAAAAATTATTGAAGAGCGCACTTCTATCAAAATAAATACCTAATAATCATATCTAGTGCAATAATCACGCATGCATGTAGACCAATGCCGTAAAAACAGTGTCTTCAACACCGACCAGTTTGTCCTTCCAAACTGTATTCGTCCTTATAGGTCACGATGAATAGCAAAACGCCATAACTGTCTACATTCCACTTTATTTGTACATGTGGTCAGAGCCTGATAGTATAATAAAAAATAAATGATTAGGCATTGGAGACTGGTAACTACAAAAAAGCAATGTAACCTAATAAAAGTGAGCACATTCCAGTGCCATCAGGTTGTCAAACAATTTCCAGCCAGTGGGCACCGTATGAAAGCATATAACCACAATCAACATCTCAAACCAAGAAAAGTGGCTGTCAAGTAAGTATATTATCTAACCTATTACCTTAAAGAATTACAGATTCAGGATTTTCCAGCTACATAATCAAGAGCAGCTGATTTTGGCATAATCCTGAAACAAGCTGAAAACAAACATTACATTCATAAGAGATTGATGTCATATTAATCACACAAAGGTTCATAGTTCATACATCTAGCAACAGTCTTAATACAAAAATGAGTAAGCGACGTACTGATGAGCAGAAGTGCAGAACATTGCAACGCCTTCAGGGTATAAAAGTACATGATTGCTCGGTCAGCATTCATTCACCAAATAAGTTCCAAGGAAGAAAAAAAAAAGGTATACTATCAAGACAATAGAAGCTATTGAAATTTTAAGAGGAGTCACTGTATACCAAAATAAATACCTCAAAATCGTATGAGTGTAACAATGATGCATATATGTAGACCAATGGTGGCAAACAATGTGTTCAACACCAATAAGCCTGTGCTCTTCCATATTATCTTCAACACCGACCAGTTTTCTCAGCAGTTGTACAACATATGGGAGTTGGAAAAGAATAAAATTAAAAGCTATATTTAAATCACTTTCACAACTACAGTGCTCAACAAACTTGTATGAATATATTTGAAAAAGTATTCTAAAAGCAGAAAAAACCTCCTGAAACAAAGGTAAATAAATTAGTTAGATAAAAAAAAACCTAAATATTCGACACAAATACATCAACGAATATTTAAAAATCAAAAATTTAAAACAATCTACTGGTACTTCAAAATGTATTTTATAGTTAGATAATTGAAAATATTTTGAAGCTCGGGCATTAGAAAACATGGTTTAGAGTTAGAAAAAATGGTTATATATTTGAAAACACGTTTAAGAGTATATTTTATAAAATCTAGATTAACTTTTTAAAAAAAGAAGTATTTTGGAAATTATATTCAGAACTTACAAAATGTCTTTTAAAAAAGAGTAATTTCAGTTTTTAAAAACAAAAAATATATTCTGAGAGATATTAAATATATATTTAAAATCAGAAATTTGAAAAAGATGAAGTGTGGAATTTTGGTTCTTCTGGGACTCTGGGTTGTCTCATTGACCCGACAAATATTAAAAGCGGTAATATATAATATATTAGCAAACAGTCTATCAGACAGTGTATAGTACCTCCCGGGGTAGTCTTTCTAAATATGACACTGGGTTATCGCTTGCTCCTTCCTCCGTTTTCAGATTTCTTCCTCTTCTTCCATCTCTAAGAGTCAAGATTCTTTGAGAAAATGGGATGTACCTTCTGCTGTTTCTCTCTTACAATTCGATATTACTCCATGAAGCTCATTTTCAGGGCAACCTTGAAAGATGGAAATGAAAAATTAGTAGAAACGATATTAGCACTTAAAAAACACAAGCTTATTAGGAAAGGATTTAGGTTCAATAAGAAATACTTGATGATCAAATTCAGAGCGCTCAATCGCCCTCATGTCGGTATGCGGTACAAGATCAATCGATCTTGTGGTTTCTTTAATCCGCAGGCTTTATAAGACACTAAGAAAAATACCAACCAGGTTTAGAAAATCAATATAGTTTGCGCACTGCACTCAAAACTACTTTGGGCAATTGAAATGAGAAAGTTTATACTATATAAAATTGAATTACTCTGAGAAAGGAAACTTGAGTGAATTAAGGCCATAGCTACTGGAAGATATTTTGATTCAGGTATATTAATAATTAACATAAAAATATGAAAGAACCAGAAACTTGAAGCCTATCGATGAAAGGGGAGCCTAAATTATAGTCGGAATCCTGAGCTTCAAGAATACCTACTGTTAATATACGTACCTCCACAGACGTACAACTTGTTTCGGATGGAACAGATGTTGCGCTTCTTTAGTCAAAGGGACATTTTGGCTGAGGTTCACCGAGAATATTAATTGAACAGGATTTGGCCAGGAGGATAATGATATATCTTGATTCCAATTACAGAGTCGAGGGGATTGAGTTGTTTATCCCCATGAAGATAAGATGTTCTTTGGCCCATCGTTCCACTTATTAAGAAAAGGAAATCAAGAAACAGAAAAACCCTAATCAGGAAATGGAAACATCAATTTTTACAAACCCATTCAAAACTTTTACAGACCCTAATAGTCGGAAAAGAAGAAATAAAACCAAAAGAAGAAAAGAACCGGTGAATAGTCCGTTATTCTTCCTCCGAAGAGAAAAGGGAGGAACGACAGACCAGAGAGAGAGAGACTGGAAAATGATTAGCTTGTGCGCACTCCGCAATTTTTATAGGTGAATTTAGGACCGTTAGAACGCGTTTAGGACGCGGTTTACTTGTTGGGCCAAATTCCATGCGGCCCAATTCTTCAAATAAGGCCCATCTTTTAACTACACCTTAGACCCATAATCTGTTTTCCTCTATTTATTTTTTTTTCTTTTTTTTTATTAACTTTTCTTCCCTTTCTTATCTTATGTAGATATATTATTATAATCTAAATCCTGAAAACAGAATTTTATACCCTCGTACATGAGGCAGAAACCAAAGCTGTTTCACAACCAAAAAAACCTGCAATAAAATCCTATCCTAAATTAAAATTTTAAAATATTCTAAAAGGAACTCAGCTATAGTAATGATAATCGAATGATAAATATTCATTATTTCCCTTAATCAAATAATAAATCTTCTAAATCAAGTAATAAATATTCATTATGTCCCTTAATTTTTCTCTTATATTGTGTATTTTTAGGTGAATACCAGGGTATCCCAAGCCACATTGGACCCAAGACTAATCTTCAAGGACCCAAGACTAATCCTCGAAGATCTGCATGGGCAATTAAGGGCGCATTTCTCAAAGCAATTTTTTGGATAATAACTAGTCCAAGTGTAATACTATATGCTAATGCTAATTTCATAAAATATATGTAGCAATTTACAAAACCTACACATGAATAAGATAACAACATGATAATCAAATTTTGCAACTCAATGAGGTGAATTTATTGTTAAAAAGCTCATCTAAGAAAACTAGCGCATTTAACTAAGCATCGTGTACACATGATTCTAGAAATTGTACTGATATAATAGATAATGAATGGTAAGAGATATTGATATAAATATAATGTACTATATTGTCAGCAGCGTATGCAACACTAACCTATTGTTAGAAAAAGGACAGTACAACAAACAATCAATTGATAGCTTTTTAGAAGTTTGTTTTGGATCGAATATCATTCCAACTGCTTTAATTACATTTGGCAAAAATAACTCCTCAATTAAAGGTACCAGGACAGAAAAACATACGAATAAGAGAGAGAATTGTTGATGAAAGAAAATAACTAATACTATTAAACATGCAAACAGAATACTATTTTAATCTTTTTATAGAAATTAACTAAAAGTTTGCAAAAGGAGCACGTCAGATGAAAGCAAAATTCAATAAAAGTATACACATCAATAAAAGCACGAGGAATGAATGATATTTTTGCTTGAATGATTTTTTCATTTGGACTTGAGTAATTTTAAAATCATTGTTTGCTTAATTCAATTTTGCACTGGTGGAGTTAATCAGTTAAATATTTAATTCATTAAGTGAATGAAGTTTTCAGTTATCAAACAAACTTAATTTATTTAAATACTTAACTCATTTATGTTAAGTGGAAAGTGGTGTTACCAAATGGAGGGTTATTGTAACTTTTTAGTTTTAGAATTTATATGGTATCTAAGTTATTAGATATTTTTGATTTATTCGGTTACTAATGAGGAGAGCCAAGCAAATAAAGGGTGAGAGAGTAATGTTCATCTAAGCGCAATAAAGTAGAGTGAAATAATTTTGAAGACAAACTACCAAAAGCTTTACACCATTTAACACTCATATTTAAAAAAAAGTAATAATAGTTGAAAGACTATGGGTCCGTTTGGATTGGCTTTTGAAAAAAGCAGAAGCCAAAAGTAGAAGCAGAAGCAGAAGTCAAAAGCATGTAACTTTTGTGTTTGGATGGAATGTTTGAAAAGCGGCTTTTTCTAAAAAATATGTTTGGATGAATAAAAATGAAAAGTGCTTTTGGATTATATTAATTACCAAAAAGGACGTGATACTTAATATGATAATAAGATATATTTATAGTGTAATTTATATTAAGTAGTGAGGGTATTTAAGTCCTTGCACATTTTACGAGGTGCTTTTGGGAGAAGCACCCCCTGGACTGCTTCTCCCAGAAGCACTTTTTTGGCTTTTCGAGGTGCTTTTGCTTTTTCTTAAAAGCCAAAACAAACACCTAATTTTCATTAGAAGTGCTTCTGGCAGAAGCAAAAGCCAAAAGCACCTCTCTAGAAGCTATTCCAAACGGCCTCTATATTGAAGAAAGAGATTGAAAGATAATATACCCTTCTTGAAAATCCTCCAAAAAAATTGTCGTGCCTACACGGCTACACGGATATCAAATATTTCTACTTCCACCCTGCAAAATAAAATAAATACATATAACCAGTGTTGCGGAAATAGGCCCAAAAACAAACCCAATTGTAAACCCAAATTAGCCAAATGCAGCAAAATAAACAAACACGGAGAATTTACGTGGTTCGGTCAATCCGACCTACATCCACGGGCAAAAGGAGAAACAAATTTTCACTCTTGAAAGGCAAATATTACAAAAAGGGTTTGGACAATATTTGCCTTACCCACAAAACCACTCAACAAATGACTCCTCACAAAAGAAAAACCTACAAAACACAAGCTTAAGAGTATAGAACTCTCTAAGCTAAAACTCTCAATTTTCTCTCTTGTGGTGTGTTTGAAATGAATGCCTAGCAATGCCTTTTATAGGCAATTTTTGCCTTCCCATCTAACAATCATGTGCACCACCTAACAAGCTCATCTACAAGTCCATCTTCATCTAACAAATCTACCCATAATGCACCACCTAACAAATCTCCACCTTGGTGCATATTAATGAAAGTCGAATGATGAGCAAACTCCACATTGATCTCAAACTTTCCTGAAAACAAATGTACCTAAATCATGCACACAAATGTGCCAAACGGTACTCCAACTCTTCTTTTGCCTTCAAATTTCCCATCAGGGAAAACAAAATGCATCGAAGAGGCAATCAGCAGCTCAAAACATTTAGCAAGTCCAAGCAATGTCGAAACTTGCTATGAGGTACTGGCTTAGTGAACATAAATGCAGGATTATCTGCCGTAGCAATCTTCTGCACTTTGATCCTCGATTCTGATCTCAGAAAATGATATCTCACGTCAATGTGTTTGGTTCTCTCATGATGAACATGATCCTTAGCCAAACATATTGCACTGAGGTTATCACAATACACAACTGCTTGATCTTGATGTAGACCAAGATCGCCAACCAGTCCTTTTAACCAAATTCCCTCTTTGGCAGCCTCTGTCAACGCCATGTATTCTGCCTCCGTGGTAGACAGTGTTACTGTAGCCTGCAAAGTTGCTTTCCAACTAACGACAGAGCCTCCAAGAGTGAAAACATAACCAGTCATTGATCTCCTGCTATCCACATCTCCAGCATAATCAGAATCAGAATACCCAACCACCGAACACTGCAAGCCGCCTCCATAAATGAGACCAACATCAGATGTACCTCTCAAGTAGCGAAAAATTCGCTTTACAGCAAGCCAATGCTCTTTTCCCGGGTTCGCCATGAATCGGCTAACCACGCTGACTGCCTGTGCCAAATCAGGTCTAGTGCACACCATGGCATACATCAAACTGCCTACTGCACTAGAATATGGAACCTTTGCCATATACTCCTTCTCAGCTTCAGATTTAGGTGCAAAGGTAGCTGAGAGTTGTGTATTAGTAGCACATGGAGTATTCAAAGGTTTCGCCGAAGACATTCCAAACTTTGACAGAACTTTCTGGATGTAGCTTTTCTGTGACAAGAAAAGCTTCTTCTGATCTCTATCTCGATAGATCTCCATCCCCAGAATTTTCTGCACTGCACCCAAATCCTTCATGTCGAACTCTGCACTCAGTAGACCTTTCAATTTCTGAATATCGGCCTTGTTCCGTGCAGCAATGAGCATGTCATCTACATACAGAAGCAAGTAGATGTTCGAACCATCTTCTAACTTGTTGTGATATACACAACAATCATATGGACTTCTGTTGTAGCCAAGCTCAACCATATAGCTATCAAATCTTTTATACCACTGTCTCGGGGATTGCTTCAGACCATATAATGGTCTCTTCAATTTGCAAACATGGTTTTCTTTTCCTGGTACAAGAAAACCTTCAGGCTGAGACATATAGATCTCCTCCTCCAATTCCCCATGAAGAAAGGCTGTCTTCACATCTAGTTGTTCGAGCTCCAGATCCTGATGCGCTACCATAGCCAACAGGACACGAATGGAAGTGTGTCTGACCACATGTGAGAAAATCTCGTTGTAATCAACTCCTTCCCTCTGAGTAAATCCTCTAGCAACTAGTCTGGCTTTGTATCGTATGCCCTCAGCTGGTGAAACACCTTCCTTTCTTTTGAAGATCCATTTGCAAGTAACAATCTTCCTTTCAGGTGGTTGTTTGACTAGCTCCCAAGTGTCGTTCTTATGTAACGACTCCATTTCATCTCCCATTGCAGCAAGCCACTGTACAGACTCGCCACATGATACGGCTTCTTTGTAAGTGGAGAGCTCAGAATAATTCAAATCTTCAGCTGTTTGTAGAGCATAGCAGACAAAATCTTGATATCTGCTAGGAGGTTGGACTCCCACCCTTCTAGCACGATCATAAGCAATTCCTTGCTTCGGCACATCAGCTGAACTCGATGGTAGGTTGGTTTCAGGTGGTTCAACTTCGGTTGATTGATTGGAATCCAAGTGCACTTCCTGCTCTTGCTCAACCTCTCGTTGTTCATCTGAATCATCAGGTGAAAGTTGAAGCTCCACCTTACTGTCAGCACCCGGATTTTCTGAGACATTCACCACCTTCGTAGGCATACTGAGGATAGAATTCTCGTCAAACATCACACTTCTGCTCAAGATAACTCTTTTCTCAGAAGGTGACCAAATTCTGAATCCTTTGACTCCATCTCCATACCCTACGAAAATGCCCTTCTTTGCTCTGGGCTCCAGTTTCCCCTCGCTTACGTGATAATAAGCCGCACATCCAAAAGATTTCAAATTCGAGTAATCATAGGAATTACCCGACCAAACCTCATAAGGAATCCGACAATCAATTCCAGTATGAGGTCCCCGATTGATCAGAAAACAAGCAGTGTTAACTGCTTCTGCCCAAAAGCTCCTTGGCAATCCAGAATTTGAGAGCATGCAGCGTGCCCTCTCCAAAAGCGTCTGATTCATACGCTCTGCCACTCCATTTTGCTGTGGAGTGTTCCTGACTGTGTGATGCCGTGCAATTCCATTGTTCTTGCAGAACTCATTGAATTCCCTCGAACAGAATTCCAAACCATTATCAGTTCGAAGCCTTTTAATCTTCTTGTTGGTCTGGTTCTCTACCAATGCCTTCCACTGCTTGAATTTCAAGAAAGCTTCGCCCTTTTCCTTCATCATGATTACCCAAGTCATCCTTGAATAATCATCGATAATGGATAAGAAGTATCTGCTGCCCCCAAGCGACTCAACTCGTGAAGGACCCCAACAGTCAGAATGAATGTAATCCAACGTCGATTTTGTTCTGTGAGTTGCCTTTCCAAATTTGGTACGATGTAATTTACCAAATGTGCAGTGCTCACAGAACCCGAAGTCAGCTAACTTGTGACCTTCAAGAAGACCACGACTTGACAGGATCTGCATTCCCCTCTGACTCATATGCCCAAGTCTAATATGCCATAGCTTGGACATATCAGAAGTATCAGCAACAGCAGCTATAGAATCTACTACAGTAGATCCCTGCACAACATACAGAGATCCATGCAAGACTCCTTTCAAGACCACGGACGATCCCTTCATGATGTAGAGTTCTCCATGCTCCCCTTCGTATCTGAAACCCTTATTGTCAAGGACTCTTAAGGATATCAGATTCTTCTTCAGCTTTGGAACATGTCTGACATCGTGCAGAGTTGCAATTTCACCGGCATGTGTTCTAAGCTTGATAGAACCTATCCCAGCTGTCTTACAGACAGAATCATTTGCCATAAAAACATTTCCTCCATCGACTGGTTCGTAGCTCGAAAACCACTCTTTGTTAGGACACATGTGGTATGATGCTCCAGAATCAAGAACCCATACATCATCTTGCGATGGTTGCACGCTTGTGACCAAAGCCAAATGATCCTCTGGATCTGTATCGCCGTTGACCGCAACAGAGACAGACTCCTGTTGCGTTCCCTGTTGTTGCTTCTTCATCATCTTGGGACACTGGGTCTTCCAATGTCCTTTCTCTTTACAATAATTGCAGACATCACCTGGCTTGGGACCTTTAACAAAAGACTTTTTCTTCTTTTGTTTTACAAATTTTCCATGTCCCTTGCCACTGCTAACAACGAGCCCAGCAGCCTGATCATCTACATTACTCGAAGATGCCTTATGGCGCAATTCCCTACTATGCAGAGCAGCACGTACATCTTCTAAACTGACAGTATCTTTACCAACTATAAATGACTGTACAAAATTTTCAAATGATAGTGGTAAAGATACTAATAATATCAATGCAGCATCTTCGTCCTCGATAACGACATCAATATTACGCAACTCCAGCAAGATAGTGTTTAATCTATCGAGATGGTCTCGAAGAGATGTACCTTCCTGCATCCGTAGGCTGAACAAACGTTGCTTTAATAGCAACTTGTTGGTTAAAGACTTAGTCATGTAAAGACTTTCGAGTTTTAACCACAGACCAGACGCCTTTGTTTCCGCCGCAACTTCGGTAATAACATCATCTGCTAGGCACAATAAGATGGTTGAATGAGCCTTCTCCTCCAGGCTCACCATCTCAGCATTATCTGGATCTACCTTTTCCTTCAGTGGAGCCCACAGGCCTTGTTGCTTTAACAAAGCCCGCATTTTAATTTGCCAAAGACTAAAACTATTCCTCCCCGTGAACTTGTCAACCTTAATATTTATGGCCGACATTTTGCTAACAAAAAGGCACAAACAAATCTCACAAAAGGGTAGCTTAACCGAGATGCGTTTCTGATGTGGAAGATCAGATTAACTGCGACCACAGAGCATACTACGCAATCAGGGCTCTGATACCAGTTTGTTGCGGAAATAGGCCCAAAAACAAACCCAATTGTAAACCCAAATTAGCCAAATGCAGCAAAATAAACAAACACGGAGAATTTACGTGGTTCGGTCAATCCGACCTACATCCACGGGCAAAAGGAGAAACAAATTTTCACTCTTGAGAGGCAAATATTACAAAAAGGGTTTGGACAATATTTGCCTTACCCACAAAACCACTCAACAAATGACTCCTCACAAAAGAAAAACCTACAAAACACAAGCTTAAGAGTATAGAACTCTCTAAGCTAAAACTCTCAATTTTCTCTCTTGTGGTGTGTTTGAAATGAATGCCTAGCAATGCCTTTTATAGGCAATTTTTGCCTTCCCATCTAACAATCATGTGCACCACCTAACAAGCTCATCTACAAGTCCATCTTCATCTAACAAATCTACCCATAATGCACCACCTAACAACCAGCTATCAACGGTTAGCAATTTTTGACACAATTACAAGACAAATCATAAACATAAAATTGGATATGGAAAGTCAATACACATGAAAAATTTAAAGGACAATTTTTTTTATATACATAGGAAATACAGCGTAGAGGGTCTAGGGGAGATAAATTATAGAACACAAGGCTACTACCTTAATCGAACCATCGAATTGCATGTGAAGGCACTGCTAAACCGACCTTATAAGCTCCAGCACCATCTGCAATGCTACAGACATAAAGAATTAGAAGCTTGGATGTCAATCTATCCATGAACAAGAAATGGGTTGAGAATATTGCCATGATGAAGCTTAAGATATGCAAAAGGGATGTGTTAAAACTTACACACTGTTCACTGTTGTAAATAAAAAGAAGATGAATAATTTATTTACCCAGTCAAAGAATTTGATTAACTCCAGGGTTCCAAGCCAACACTTTTCACTAATGATTAACTCTAGGGTTCCAAGCAAACACTTTTCACTAATGATTGTGGAGTTTACAATTACAATGGACATCAATGCTAAATCATCCGTAAAGCATGTTGAGTAAATCCTTCAGGCTGCACAACCCACCCAGATGTACATACATCATTAAATAAAACTTTATATCATCATCATATAATACAATTTCCATGCTACAAATAGAAATAGAAATAGTTAATCTTTCATGGTATACAAAGGAGGAAGGCCACAAGAAATGCAAGCTAGTGTAATTTTTGCTCGGTTTTGAAGAATTTTTTGAGGCCATATGATGATCTAACCTAAAAGAAAAGGGGAAGTAGTTAATTGTACCTCTCAGATGCATGAAACATATAACATTTACCTTAAGAATAGTTTGGTTGACAGAACCTAATCTTTATATACCCCAGGTCCATCACTCTTGAAATGCCCAACTTATTTGCTATAGGAGTTCGGGCTTGACCCTAAATGACATAAACATGTTGATATCAGATGAAATCAACCCATATATCACGAAACTTTAACCACAATTGGCTAATGAGCTAACAAATATATGAAATAAAAACTCCCCAGGCACAATGATTAAGTTTTCGGTACATATTAAATTCACCAACTCTTTGTTAAACCATGTCAAAGAATGTAAGCATTAAATGTAATTGAACATGAACTGCTTTCTTTTCACAATTTCCAAATTGTTTCAGGCACCAACAACAAAGCCGAGAGCGCTTCCGCAACAAAAACAAATAAATAGAGAAACATCAATAGATGTAATTTTGTCTAATTACCCCCAAAATAAATAGGTATGAATCATAAAATGTAAACAAAATATCTCAACAGTGGAGTTGAGGAACATAGTGACCGGTCCGTATAATAGTTAATAATAGTATTCAATAAATAAAAACAAACCTATGCATGACTGCTTCCTTAAACTTCACCATTTGTTAGGGGAATACACGCTCAGATTTGTCACTTGGTGAGTATAGAGGCAAGCAAATCTCTCCATCTGAAAACTTACCACATAACAAACATGTCGTGTAATTAATTACTTCAGCACCTTCCTTGGACATGAAGATGGTCACAGCATGCGTTATTCTAAAACAAGAAAGCATAATATGATAAGAAAATGCAACAAGAAATAAAATAAACTTCCATAATTGTCATACCTCATTTTTTTCTACGGTTCCAGCTGCAAGGGTTTCCGATGCTTCTATTTTAACTGATACCTGCCTTCACATGATTCATATAGCTGGTTTTGCTGTAATAATAACAGCAAAAGAGTCAGAAAAAATCAAATATGAAAGGAGAAACTGTGATTTATCTGTTAACATACCTTACCTTGCTCACAGTGCCTGCATGTTTTGAAATTCGATGCTTAATTTCTTGTACAACTAATTTCAGCACTGAAACATGTTATGCTAAACAAATATAATAACCATAAAAATGCAATTCAAAACGAGCCAGTTGAGAAGAACAATGAAATGGACTTCATTCTCAACAAGAAGTTGATTATATTGATATTGTGATCTGATTACTATATACCTGAGGAATGTCCTCTTTCTTTTTCCCAACGCTTTCATCCAATATCACATCTACCACACTGGAAAGCGAGCATGAGGTATCCCGTCTCCATAGATTGAAACGCTTAGAGCACAAGTAAAAGTTAAGACCAAGAAAGGCAAAGTTTCCTAATTTCATCAATTCTAAAATCTCGGAAGAAATATCCTCATAACTTCCATGATTCAATTGAATGACATCATATAATATGTTCTGTTCATGAGGGAATGATTTAACAGTCACCACCCATTAGCAGATGCAATAATCAAGTGCAGAGTCAAAAGATTTATTGACTCAATAGAAGCAAGAATTATGAACTCCGATTCACGTGCACACAGTTAAAGCAAATATTTTGAAAAGCATCCTCATATTTCAAATTCCTCAAGAATATATATTTTGTAAGAGTACCCAAGGTCAAGTTAGGTTTTCCATCATGTGAGGAGTATGTTTGTAAATAAATCTATAGCAACTTTGAAAAATAATCATTTGAAGATTAGCATTTGAGCTATAAACTTATAGAAATTAAAAAATAAATTGATGCAAGACAAATAGAAGTTTGTATAAAACTGATTAAAAACGATTAAAAGCTTATATTCCTCCAGGATTTTATTTACACTTTAAATAGACACAAGACAAATCTATTGCACAGAAACACATAGTTACAAACGAACTCATTATAAACTTGAGTGTTGTCTCCATTGCCCATAACCAACCCTACCTTCCAATCAACACTCTCGAGGTCCTTCAACAAACTAAATCAGGCCATTGTTTATTACTACTCTATACAATATATCCATTCGAACAATCATTCAAACACCTTAATTTATATCTCTATTGACTTACCAAATAGATGAATTAATAAAACTAAAAGGCAAGAGTATCGGACGACCAAACCATAACCCTTCTATACATTAGCTTATGTAAGTGCTTTTGGTTTCGAAGAATGAAAACAACATACAAAGCTTTACTGGATGAGACCTTCACTGTTAAGCTTACGTTTAGTGCTTTACATATTTCAAGATATAACTCAGGAATCACTTCCAAATTCATTCATTTTGTTTATTCTTTTAAAGGAATCCGGGTTGAAATTTACATAATCAAAAGCTAGAGACACATTAGTTAACCAAAAAAAGCATTTAACTCATCACAAGTAAATTATGTTAAAGGCTACAAAAAAGCATTGGTTAACAAGTAGAGTATTTCAAGTAATTAATTTACACAAACAGACAAAGTTATCTCTTAAATTCCATAGCAATTCATTGACACAAATTGAGAAAGGTATCACATGAATTCCTACATCATCTTAATAGATTAATTGAAAAATACTTGATAGAAAAAATTGTCAACTATATTCTCTTCTTAATACTTAGAAATTAAATTATACAACCTTACTATATTCATCCTAGGAAATTCCAACAAACGTATCAAAAAATTACAAAGAAATCAATTAATTATGGGGATGGCACCAGTAGGCCCAATATATATAAATACATGTGCGAAAGCCTATTGAGCACTCATGGGATCACCCATTCATAGATCATTATACTCAACTGGCACCGATAAGCCTAAAATCAAGTACAGATTCAATTTAGAAACCAAATAGGTAACACATGTCCATTGTGGAATCACCAACCTTGGACATGGCACCAGTAGGCCCAAGATATATAAATGCATGCCTGAAAGCCAATTGAGCCCTCGTGTCTGGACATGGAATCACCCTTTCACTGATCATGATACTCAATTGGTACCAATAGACCTAAGATCATGTATAGCTTCAATATAAAAACCAAATTGGTAAGAAATGCCCATTGTGGAACCACCCAACTTGGACATGGCACCAATAGACCCAATATATATAAATACATGTGCGACAACCAATTGAGCACTCATGTCTGGACATGGCATCACCCATTCACAGATCATGATACTCAAATGGCACCGATAAGCCAAAAATCAAGTATAGATTAAATCTAGAAACCAAATAGGTAACACATGTCCATTGTGGAATTACCCAACCATGGTACCAATAGGCCCAAGATATATAAATACTCCATCCGTTCTCAAAAAGTTATAACATCACTCCATTCCACGCAATCAAATACACATTTTTAATGCTTAATATCTAAAACTGTATAAAAATAAAAATTATAAAAATTTGATATTTTAAAACTAAGCGATTAGACGAATCTAACATCCCGCTTGACTATGTTTTATCTTATATAGTTGTGTTAAAAAATTGAATCAAAGTTACTCAATGAATAGTAATAACTATGCAAATGTTTCATTTATACAAAAAAAGAGCGAGTACATGTCTAAAGCCAATTGAGCACTCGTGTTTGGACATGGAATTGACCATTCACATATCATGATAATCAATTGGTACCAATAGGCCTAATATCATGTATGCTTTAATATAAAAAAAACCAAATTGGTAATAAATACCCATTTGTGGAATCACCCAACCTTGGACATGGCACCAATAGACTCAATATATATATAAATACATGTATGAAAGCCAATTGAGCACTCATTCCTGGACATGGAATCACCCATTCACAGATCATGATACTCAATTGGTACCAATAGCCTAAAATCATATATAGATTCAATATAAAAACCAAATTGGTAACAAATGCCCATTGTGGAATCACCCAACTTGGACATTGCACCAATAGGCCAATATATAAAAATACATATCAGAAAGTCAATTGAGAGATCATGTGTAACACCCCCGTTTCTCTATTCTTAGATCCGCGGCGGAAGCCTCAATTAGGAACCCGGGGTTGTTACCGCCACGCCCCTTAATTAAGCTCGCTTAGGCCTAACCCAGGCTAACTTAATTAGTTGGCGCTAAGGCTAATTAAATTAAATTGCTAACACATGCTTAAAACAATAACTTTATTATTTACAAAATATAATATATCAGAGTTCGCAAAATATGACGACTAAGGCTCGTCGCCCCCAAAAGTAACTTGACATAACATTAAAATATAAATGAAAACTAATAATATGATATATATGTATATATATATTTATTTATTTTACACAAAAGGTTTGATACCCATGCCCGTGCCCATGCATTTAGTCATCTCCACATATGTCAAATCCTGAAAAGAGTGCACATATAATTTATCAGCACACCGGCTGAGTAAATAAATTTGTACTCATGGGACAAAATTAAATATAAAGACTCAAGCAGTAAATGACATGTCAAACCGTTAAAAATTCTGATTCTCTGTGTCATGTTGCTCGACTATGACGTCTACACCCGGGGTATCCCATAGGACCTAACATGCTTTCATAGTGACCGTAATCAAGACTATGAGTATACAAGGGCGGCCCTCCCTTGCAACTAGAACTGATTGTGAGACCCTTGGCCTAACACAATTCTTTTTATAATGCTCTTACGAAGATAACCCCAATTGGAGTATATCCCGTATAATAATATCATCTCAATAATTTACATGCCATACACTGGAAATAAAATTTTTCACATGCATGGCTTAGCCCAAAAATAATTAAACTCATACTAGGGCATTTCCTCTGCATAAATCATTTGCATGAATAATTCTAAATTATTTAAAGCGATAAGGAATTAAACATGCAAAAATTAAATTTTGGGACAACGCCCGCAGAATATAAATTTACTTACTATCCCCCTGACGATAACCTACTGAAATGCTGGGACTGTAACTACTCCGGGACTTCTTCTCCCCACTATTTTTTTTTTCTCACACTCTCTCTCGTTCTCAACTCTTACTGCTCTCTATTATTTCTCATGCTTGGTGCGATTTTATGGCTTCATGAATCCTGCTATTTATAGGCGGAGGAAGAGTTCATCTAGTATTATTTTATTGTTTTAATTGTTCACGGGTATGCATCATGTGATAAAAGTTTTGTCTTTTGTCTTTTCAATTGTTCACGGGTATTGTTTTAATTGTTCATGGCCACCCTAGCCTTCTTTTGTCTTTTCAAATTTTTTTTTTTTTATTTATATTTTTTTTTTTATTTTACTTATTCATTTATTTGGCTCTTTGATAAAAGTTTCAAAACAAGTAGGGTTTGAACACACAACCTTTAAGTTATGAGCCCACTTGACTAACCAATTGGTTATCAAAGTCTTTATGTCATATCTTAATTCTAACTAAATTTATTTCAAAATATTAGAATCCTTATTGTTAGTAATTATTTTTACCCATCTATATCTTTAAATCAAATCTTATTTTTTTTTTTTCTAAAATATTACTCTTCCAAACATTTAAACTTTTCCATACTAGAAAATATTCCCTATCATCTACTTTTAAACTTGGAAAAATAGTTCATTGTTTACAACATTCTTTTAATTAAAACCCACTTCCTATTAAATTTTAATTTATAGCAGACAATTAATTATTCTACTATATTTAAATTTAGCGGGTATTACAATCCATCCTCCTTAGAAACAAACTTCGTCCTCGAAGTTCATTTTAAGTCACATAATTACTAAGGAAAAGTAAGGCAAGGTATTGCATAACAAAAGTTTTCTAACCGTACTTGACTTGGGCTGTATAAGTCACATAATTACTAAGGAAAAGTAAGGCAAGGTATTGCATAACAAAAGTTTTCTAACCGTACTTGACTTGGGCTGTAACATTCTCTCCCACTTGATTTCACAGCTATGTCCCCATAGCTGTATCATGTTGAAGGAACAACTCTGGATACTTGCCCTGCATTTCGGCCTCAGTTTCCCACGTGGCATCATTCTCATCATGGTTTGACCATTGTACTTTGACCATGCGAATGACTTTGCGCCTTGTGGCTCGTTCTTTAGTATCCAAGATCCTGACCGGTCTTTCCTCATAAGTAAGGTCTTTGTCGAGTTCGATAAGGTCTGGTTGCACTACCCTTTTTGAATCATGCTGATATTTCTTAAGTTGCGACACATGGAATACGTTATGGACTCGAGACAACTCCTCTGGTAAGTCCAATCGGTATGCCAAGGTACCAACTCGGGCGATAATGTCAAAGGGTCCAATATAACGGGGACTTAGCTTACCTCGTTTTCCGAACCGCATTACGCCCTTCATGGGCGATACTTTGAGCAAAACTTTATCGCCGACTTCGTATTCACCATCACGCCTCTTTTGATCGGCATACGTCTTCTGTCGATCTTGAGCGGCTTTCATCTTTAGTCGAATTTGCTCCACTATTCCTATCGTTTCCTCGATTAATTGTGGCCCAACAGGAATCAGATTTTCGCTTTTAGTCCAACAGAGTGGACTCCGACATTTCCTACCATATAGTGCCTCAAATGGGGCCATGCCAATACTAGCATGATAGCTATTATTATAGCTAAATTCTATAAGTGGTAGGTACTTTTCCCAACTACCCTTGAAATCCAAAACACAGGCTCTCAACATGTCTTCAAGTGTCTGGATCGTCCTTTCAGTTTGACCATCGGTTGTTGGATGAAATGCTGTGCTCATTTTTATTTTTGTTCCGAAAGCCTGTTGGAGTTTCGTCCAGAATGTAGAGACAAATCGACTATCTCTATCTGAGACGATATCTTGGGGAATTCCATGTCTTCGGACTACATTCTCAATATAAGATCTTGCCAACTGATCCATACTCCATGTTTCTTTCATCGGTATGAATATGGCTGTTTTAGTTAATCGATCAACGATTACCCAAATCTTATCATTGCCTTTTGGTGTTTTTGGCAATCCTGACACAAAGTCCATAGAAATGCTATCCCATTTCCATTCTGGAATTTCTAATGGTTTTACTAACCCAAGTGGTTTTCTTCGGTCAGGTTTGACCTTTTGGCACGTCGGACACTTTTCCACAAATTCCGCTACCTCTCGCTTCATTCGTGGCCACCAAAAGACTTTACTTAAGTCCTTGTATAACTTATCCCCACCAGGATGCACAGAATATGGAGTTTCGTGTCCTTCTTCTAATATGCGCCTTTTAAGATCCTCGCAGGCCTTTGGTATACACCATCGACCCTTAAATCGGATAGTGCCATCTTCGTGGATTTGGAACCCTATAGCTCCACCTTGAGCTATTTTTGTCTTAATCCTATCTAATTTGACATCACCGGGTTGTCCATTTCGAATCTCGTCGAATATAGTCGGTTGTATTGTCATGGAATGAATCTGTTGAGCAGGTGTATCTTTATGTACCAATTCAATACCTAACCGAGCCAATTCCATATATAATGTTGGTGGCAAGATTCGTGTATTATCTAAGGGTCTTGTCTTTCGACTTAGTGCATCTGCCACTTTATTAGCTTTACCCTCATGATAGGTGATACCTAAATCGTAGTCCTTCATCAACTCCAACCACCGTCTCTGTCGCATGTTGAGCTCTTTTTGAGTATAGATGTACTTCAGGCTCTTATGGTCTGTGTATATGTTACATCTCCGTCCGTACAGGTAATGTCTCCATATTTTTAGGGCGAAGACAACTGCAGCCAATTCTAAATCATGAGTCGGGTAATTCTCCTCATGTGGCTTTAGTTGTCGAGAAGCATATGCTATAACCTTCCCTTGTTGCATTAGCACGCATCCCAAGCCAAATTTGGAAGCGTCGCTATAAACTTCAAAATCGCCATCTTCAGTGGGTAAGGTAAGTATTGGTGCCGTGGTCAACATTTCTTTCAAAGTTTGGAATGCAATTTCGCATTCAGGTGTCCAAATCACCTTTGATCCCTTCTTAAGGTTCTGTGTCAGGGGTCGTGCAATTTTTGAGAAATCCTTAACAAACCTCCTGTAATAGCCAGCTAGACCGAGAAAACTCCTTATCTCTGTTTGCGATGTTGGTACAGGCCAGTCTTTTACTGCGGATACCTTGGCTGGGTCAACTGAAATTCCTTCGGCTGAGACGATATGACCAAGGAATGCGACTTTGTCTAGCCAGAAATCACATTTTGACAATTTAGCGTATAACTTGTGATTCCTCAGAGTTTGCAATACTTGATGTAGATGTTGTTCATGCCTCTCCTTGTCTATGGAATACACCAATATGTCGTCAATGAAGACTACTACGCATTTATCCAACAGTTCTCGAAAAACATTATTCATGAGACTCATGAATACTGCTGGGGCATTGGTCAGCCCAAACGACATCACGGTGAACTCGTAATGTCCATACCGTGTTCTAAATGCCGTTTTTGGGATATCTTCTTTAGCTATCCTTAGCTGGTGATATCCGGACCTTAGATCAATCTTTGAAAACACCTTTGCTCCCTTTAGTTGATCAAATAAGTCATCTATTCGTGGCAAGGGATATTTATTCTTGATGGTTACTTGGTTGAGACCTCTGTAATCGATACAGAGTCTTAGTCCTCCATCTTTTTTTCGTACAAATAGTACAGGTGCTCCCCACGGAGATGTACTAGGACGAATGTATCCTTTTTCTAAAAGATCTTCAAGTTGTTCCCGTAACTCGTTCATCTCTGTTGGTGCCATCCGGTATGGAGCCTTTGATACAGGTTCGGTACCCGGAATCAAATCAATCGTGAATTCTATCTCACGTTCGGGTGGCATTCCCGGAATATCATCTGGGAATACATCAGGATACTCACGTACTACTGGAATATTGTTTATGTCTATCTCTTCTGCTTGAAGGTTCATAAGGTAGCAAATGTAAAGGGGATTTCCTTTTCTCATCAATGTTGCTAACTGCACCCTTGACACAATTTTCGTGGTTGGCTTCTTTGGCTCAGCATAGAAAGAGACACGCTTCCTGTTATCCCCATAAATTGTTATCTTTTGCTGAGAACAATTGATATTGGCTTGGTAACGCGTTAGCCAATCCATTCCTAAGATAATATCAAAATCTTGTAATTCAAATTCTACTAGATTTGCAAGGAACTCGACGTCACAAATACGAATGGGAACTTTTTCGTGACGCTTTGAGCAGCTAACTATCGTTCCGTTGGGCAACGAGATTCTTAGTGTTATCTCCTGAGGGTTATCGAGTCCTAACTCGGGCAATTTACTACGAGATATGAATGAACATGTGGCTCCAGAATCAAATAGAATGCGCACTTTATACCCATTAATTTCGAAAGTACCTTCGATCACATCTCCAGCACCTGGCATGTCAGCTTGGTTTACCACGTTCAACCTTCCTTGATTTGGCCCACCTGGATTCTGTGGGTTTCCACCAGCTGTCCTTTGATTGTTGGGAAATGGAGGCCGTTGTCCTTGATTATTTCCACCAATGCGGGGTCCTTGGGGACAATAATCCTCCTTTCGTAAGTCTGCTCGAATTCGGCTAGGATCGAGTCTTATGCGACAGTCCACCGCCTTGTGTCCCTTTAGTCCACAACGATAGCATTCATCATCCTGAGGACACTGTTGCATAGTGTGCTTTTTATAACAGCGACGGCACGGGGCTGGTATTGGTTCTCCGTTCCGATTGATGCGAAACACCGTACTATTCCAGTTATTCCTTGGGAAATTCCTCCTTTGGTTTGGATGATTATCCTTATTCTCTTCAATTTTCCTCTTTCCCTTGTCATGTGGTGCAGATTTGGAGTTTTCTCCTTTATGCTCGTGTCCTTCTACCATCTCGACTGTCATAGCTCGATTATAGACTTTTTGCAAGCTAGTGAATTGCTTCCCTCCAAATGCCTTTCGTATGTTTTTATTCAAGCCAAGCTCAAATTTTTGGGCTTTAGTTTGCTCAGTTGCCACCAGGTCTGGGGCGAACCTCAAGAGTTCTGTAAACTTAGCATAGTATTGTTGAACCGACCGATTACCCTGTTGAAGAGAAATGAATTCTCCATACTTGGCATTCTTGAGGCTGAGTGGATAAAACTGCTCCCTCAAGCTTTTCTGAAACTCTTCCCAAGTTACTTGGCGGTTCTCTTGTGACCTCCACCAAGTGTTTGCAATGCCAGTTAGGAAAAAGGTAGCCACTCCCACCTTTCTTTCATCTGGACATTCAACTGCTTCGAGCAGTTTCTCAAATGACTCAATCCAACCTTCCAGCTTGGCTGGATCTTCTTGTCCAGCATATCGAGGCGGTTGAAACTTATTAACAGCTTCAATAAAATCTCCTTGGGTCTCTCCCTGGCTTTCCCCTTTCTCCGCCTGTTGCCGAACTACTGCTCCAAGGGTGATTAGCAGTTGTTCTATTCGTTGTTGACGATTGTCGTCATCGGCCATACTTGTTATCGCTATCCCTTTCGCCCCTAGTCGATATATGTTAGTTAGTTAGTCACTTAAAAAAAATCAATATAACACACCATACTAGTTTATTCAAAGTCTAGATAATAATAAGGCAAACTTTATTTCATAATACCGAGATGGAGTACAACATTGAAAATTTCCAAGGTTTAAGATAGTCATAATTCTTAATACCGACTTGGGTACAACATTTAAAATTTCCAAGTTTTAAAATAGTTATAACTTTTACTAGTAGTAAACAAACGATAAGCTAGTACTGGGCACCGCGATGAGGGCTGGCACGATGGTACACTGGAGATGGGGTTCGCTGGCGCAAACAGACAACATCTTCATCGGGATCACTTTCTTCGGCACGTGCACCCTGGGCGGATGATCCTGGGAGGCGTCGGAGATCAACAGTAAGGTCTCTATAGAACTTATTAACTTTGTGCCCCCTTCTCTCCATATACGCAATCTCCTTGTTCAGGCGTCTTATGGTATCCAGGTGAAGGCTGACTTGCTCCTTAGTATCCTTCAGCTCCTCTTTCAGTTCGTCTATCTCCTCCACCTGCTCAGCACACAAGTGATCTAGTTCCTCCTTTTCTGTTTCGGCCAAGACCCTTCTATCGTATTCATCTTTATACTTATTTTCGAGTATTAGCTCCTCGTTTATATGTGTCGTAGCCTCTAACGCCAGTCGGTTCCTTAACTGATCATTTTTTGTGCTAAGGTGCTCGGCTCTAGCCCTCTCTCGCTCGCTGGTTTTTATTAATTCTCGAACCAACTCTGGAACTAATTCGGCTATCCTATTGTTATCTCCCATCTAACAAACAAAATAATCATAAATATTTGCAAATATAAAAAATGATAACTAGCATGAACTATGTCTAGTGTCAGTGCATCGTGTCCCCCGAAAATATGCAACAATTCTATTTTAAACTGATAAGAAAACATATTTTACTTTTTTTTTAAAAAAAAAAAAAGACATCTCTTTTTTTTTCAAATGGTCTCTGATACCACTCTGTAACACCCCCGTTTCTCTATTCTTAGATCCGCGGCGGAAGCCTCAATTAGGAACCCGGGTTTGTTACCGCCACGCCCCTTAATTAAGCTCGCTTAGGCCTAACCCAGGCTAACTTAATTAGTTGGCGCTAAGGCTAATTAAATTAAATTGCTAACACATGCTTAAAACAATAACTTTATTATTTACAAAATATAATATATCAGAGTTCGCAAAATATGACGACTAAGGCTCGTCGCCCCCAAAAGTAACTTGACATAACATTAAAATATAAATGAAAACTAATAATATGATATATATGTATATATATGTATATATATATTTATTTATTTTACACAAAAGGTTTGATACCCATGCCCGTGCCCATGCATTTAGTCATCTCCACATATGTCAAATCCTGAAAAGAGTGCACATATAATTTATCAGCACACCGGCTGAGTAAATAAATTTGTACTCATGGGACAAAATTAAATATAAAGACTCAAGCAGTAAATGACATGTCAAACCGTTAAAAATTCTGATTCTCTGTGTCATGTTGCTCGACTATGACGTCTACACCCGGGGTATCCCATAGGACCTAACATGCTTTCATAGTGACCGTAATCAAGACTATGAGTATACAAGGGCGGCCCTCCCTTGCAACTAGAACTGATTGTGAGACCCTTGGCCTAACACAATTCTTTTTATAATGCTCTTACGAAGATAACCCCAATTGGAGTATATCCCGTATAATAATATCATCTCAATAATTTACATGCCATACACTGGAAATAAAATTTTTCACATGCATGGCTTAGCCCAAAAATAATTAAACTCATACTAGGGCATTTCCTCTGCATAAATCATTTGCATGAATAATTCTAAATTATTTAAAGCGATAAGGAATTAAACATGCAAAAATTAAATTTTGGGACAACGCCCGCAGAATATAAATTTACTTACTATCCCCCTGACGATAACCTACTGAAATGCTGGGACTGTAACTACTCCGGGACTTCTTCTCCCCACTATTTTTTTTTTCTCACACTCTCTCTCGTTCTCAACTCTTACTGCTCTCTATTATTTCTCATGCTTGGTGCGATTTTATGGCTTCATGAATCCTGCTATTTATAGGCGGAGGAAGAGTTCATCTAGTATTATTTTATTGTTTTAATTGTTCACGGGTATGCATCATGTGATAAAAGTTTTGTCTTTTGTCTTTTCAATTGTTCACGGGTATTGTTTTAATTGTTCATGGCCACCCTAGCCTTCTTTTGTCTTTTCAAATTTTTTTTTTTTTATTTATATTTTTTTTTTTATTTTACTTATTCATTTATTTGGCTCTTTGATAAAAGTTTCAAAACAAGTAGGGTTTGAACACACAACCTTTAAGTTATGAGCCCACTTGACTAACCAATTGGTTATCAAAGTCTTTATGTCATATCTTAATTCTAACTAAATTTATTTCAAAATATTAGAATCCTTATTGTTAGTAATTATTTTTACCCATCTATATCTTTAAATCAAATCTTATTTTTTTTTTTTCTAAAATATTACTCTTCCAAACATTTAAACTTTTCCATACTAGAAAATATTCCCTATCATCTACTTTTAAACTTGGAAAAATAGTTCATTGTTTACAACATTCTTTTAATTAAAACCCACTTCCTATTAAATTTTAATTTATAGCAGACAATTAATTATTCTACTATATTTAAATTTAGCGGGTATTACAATAGACAATTAATTATTCTACTATATTTAAATTTAGCGGGTATTACAATCCATCCTCCTTAGAAACAAACTTCGTCCTCGAAGTTCATTTTAAGTCACATAATTACTAAGGAAAAGTAAGGCAAGGTATTGCATAACAAAAGTTTTCTAACCGTACTTGACTTGGGCTGTATAAGTCACATAATTACTAAGGAAAAGTAAGGCAAGGTATTGCATAACAAAAGTTTTCTAACCGTACTTGACTTGGGCTGTAACATCATGCCTGGACATGGAATCACCCATTCACATATCATGTTACTCAATTGGTACTAATAGGCCTAAAATTATGTATAGATTCAATCTAAAAACCAAATTGATAAGACATGCCCGTTAATCACCTGATATTAGATATAGCACAAATATACACACGATATATATAAATACATATTTGAAAGCCAATTGAATTGTCATATCAGAATCTTAAATCTGTATGAAAAGAGATATTTTCAGTGACAAGTTTACCTTTAAAACATATACTATTTACATTTCCTTGGAAAAATGTAAAATGGTATCTCAAAGACAAGAATACGATACAAAAAATAAAATTACGCACTTATGTGAAGGGTATAATCTTAAAAGGGTATATTCATAAAATATAGTTGATAGATAAACCACTATCCAATATCATGTTGTAAAAGAACACTCTAAAATTCACTTATGAAAATGAATGAACAAGCAAAAGATAGAAGTATAACTAACAGCTATTCATCCAGAAGATTACATTCATCTACCATATATGTTGTAAGAGGTTATCATGTTAAGATGAAGAAGTGATGCACTTTCCACTTCTTAAGGAATAGGAATCTAATAAGGCATAGCCTGTACACCTTGGTTTTCTTTAGCAAGTTAACACTTACAAAGTTGATAATACGTTGTTTGAACTACACAAACCACTACAGGATTTGGAACTAGTGTTTTCACATAACACCATAGCTACATCCTGATACCTAAAATCTACATAAAAACAGGGTATTAATGAAATGAATGGAATTTTAAAAATACTAACAGCATTATAGTATCACACTATATTCTATCAAATTGAATTTTATATACAAAAAAAATCTCATCATTCTGGGCATTAACTTTTAAAAGGAAATGCATTAAAAGCTAACCTTTTAGACTTTTTTCCCCTTTCTGAAAGCCAGATTAATATTTGACATATATCTGAATAATTAGAGGAAAATAAACGTTGTAACAACAATGTTCACCAGTTATATCTAAGATCTATGACTGTTCATAACCTCCCCTTTCGTCCATACTTCATGATTTATTTGCAAGTAAGTTTCACAGGATCCGGCAAGAATATATGACAATATCAAATAATTCTTCAAAATTTATCCATTGCTCCAACAACAGAAGGGCACAAATGGAGGTGACGGATGCAAGAAGAGCCAGGGAAACCAAAGTCATTGGAAAACAAAGAACTGTGAGAACAGCAAGAAAAAATGTGAATCCCAGGCTTGTGTTTCACCTAAATTAAACTAAACCAACAAGGCAATAACAATAAATAAAAATTTGGTATTTCCCTGGAATTAACATAAAAGAAACAAACATGAATTTGATAATAAATAGTAATATTAAACAGTAAGAAATAAGGCACCTGGACTCTAAACAAGCAATCCCCAATATATACAGATAAAACTTAAATCTATCTCTATGCATTATTGATTTGTGTGCAATGCTGCAATCCAATTAGATGGGCCTATAATCAACATGGCCATTCCAAGAAATAAATTGCTATTACACATGCCACATTTGTAATATTTAATAAACCAAAAACAAATAAACAAAAGCATTGTGCCTGAAAAGTAAATAGTAAATAGTAGCATGAAATTATAGTAGAAGAAAGTTGCAAGCTCTTTTTTGTTCCCTAAATATTTCACCATTTTTTTTATAGCAACTAAACTAAGTCAACCAATTGGACAAAACAACACAACAATATCTATAAGAACAAACAAGTATGTCCCAAATTGCGTTTAATATTGGATAAAACATGTACCACAGGCAAAATCCAGCCTAGCCAACACAAACCTTTTTATTTCAATCTCAAAATTTCTGTAACATCATTAAAGAAATGAACTAATGAAGTATTGCTGCTCATCAAAGGCAATAAATAATTCATTTGCTCTAGTTGTCTAGCTAAATAAATAGATATCGGACAAGAAAAATAAGATTTAGAAAAACATACCTCTAGCTCAAATGGTCAGTTTTCTCCTTAACAAAAAAAATATATAGGGTAGCCCAAAAGTTGTTGAGGGAACCATTCAGAACAATCTCACCATTTCCTTGCTTTAGTCAGTCCCTCATAAGATCAAGACAATTCTCCATTAAATAGAAGTAGAGAACATTTAAGTATAGAGAAGTTGCACGTGACAGTAGTTCAATGTTGCATTCTACATTTTCTCTTGTGTTCAAGAAACCAAGAATATATGCATAGAGATAATAAAAATGATGAAACAATATTCCAGATGGTGCATGGTTCAAGATCTCGTGTTTGTTGTTTAACCACAGAGAGACTCCAGATACAAGCAAGAAATCCTAGCATCAAGGTTTGATTTCTTACTGAAAAATCAACCACACAAGAAAAAATAAGTATTGTGCATTTAAAATCCCAGGCGCAACTGTGACTTAACAAATTGTTTCAGGTGGCAAAAAGAAACATGAAGGATTGAACATAAATAAATAATGTCAAGAACAGTAGAGAAGAATGGGCTGAACCTCAGAGAACTGGAAATGGCAGCCATGGAAAGAATAGACAGTGTATTTTATAAACGTCATAATTTTTATTTGATTTACACATAAAGTGAATCAACATTTGTTGTATTGGCCTGATGATCAAGGTAATTGGCATATTTCAGGCCCATGAATAAACTGTAGTTCGAAAAAATTCAATTCAAGAAAATGAAAAAAAAAAAAAAAAAAGAATTAAAGTGGCACGCGATTAATGGAAAAATATAGGAAGACACCAAAGATTGTATACCACACAAAACCAAGGAAGTTATCACTCTAGTATTAATATTTTATAGTTTTTAACCATGTGGATAGCTTGTCACATCAGCCATACCTTTCATACTGATGGGGTCAACTCATTTGCAAACGTAGGAGTGAAACTGCAGGTTCCTGTGAAAATATAGCCTAGAAGTAGAATCTTAAAAATATAACTCAAACTAAAAAGCTCCGGATCCCTTCCCCTAGTTTGATTTTGCCTCTTGGTCAAGAAGCTCTATTGGTCTAATATGTGTTTTATTTCCTCAAATTAAAAAGATACATAAAATTGTCAAAAGTTTTGCCTCTTGTTAAAAAGATACATACAGAAAAGGCTAGATAAGACACATACAGAAAAGAATTATTGTCAAAAGTTTCATAAAATTGAAATTAAAAAGATAAGATCGTGGAAAAGTTGAAGGGTTGCCTGTTGCGCTAGCTCAAGAACATTGTTTGGTTGTTTACAAATCTAGAATGCATGTCACAACTTTGGACATGGCATCAATAGGCCAACATATACATCAAAAACTAAATGAGGACATTGTTACGCCCAATATATATAAATACATATTTGAAAACCAATTGAGCACCCATGGACATGGAATCACCCATTCACAGATCATCATACTCAATTGGCTCCAATAGGATTATAAATATGTATAAATTCAAAATAGAAACCAAAATGGTAAGACATGCCCATTGTGGAATCACCCAACCTTGGACATGGCACCAGTAGGCCCAATATATATAAATACGTGTGTGAAAGCCAATTGAGCACCCATGTCTGGACATGAAATCACCCATTCACAGATCATTACACTCAATTGGCACCAATAGGCTTATATATATAATGTATAAATTCAAAATAGAAACCAAAATGGTAAGACATGCCCGTTGTGGAATCACCCAACCTTGGACATGGCACTCGTGGGCCCAATATATATAAATACATGTGTGAAAGCCAATTGAGCACTCAGATTTGGACATGGAATCACCCATTCACAGATCATTATACTCAATTGGCATCGAAAAAGCCTAAAATCGAGTATAGATTCAATTTAGAAACTAAATTGGTAACACATGGCCATTGTGGAATCGACCAACCGCGGACATTACACTAATAGGCCCAATATGTATAATATATAATACTTGTCTGAAGCCAATTGAACAACATGGATACGGAATCACGCATTCAACAATCATGATACTGATTTTGCCAAAGGAAATCCCATACAAAAATCATATAAGGCCAAGGATAGCATCCAGTAAACCATGATGGGTTGCAAACTCACTTGTGTGGACATTTAAAAGTCTGAATGGACATAAATGACGATGGGCTAATCGGAAGATTTCAAGAAATGAGATATTTGAATCAATAACAATTCTACCCTTAGAAAATATGCTATTTAGATTTCTTTAGAAAAATGTGAAAGGGTATCTTAACATTAATTTTATTTATTTTTATATTTATTTTTTGTTAATCTATTAGTACTATGTAATTAGTTAATTTAATATTATTAATATTATTTTTACATTATTATTACTATTATTATAGTTTTTTTCATTTTTATTATTTAATTTTATTCTTAATATTATAAATAAAATAAGCTTTCATGATCCACTTAACCACCACCTTTTCTCATACCTCATTTTCTTCAATGGTTCCAGCTGCAAGGGTATCCGATGCTTTTATTTTAACTTTAACTGATACCTGCCTCCGCATGATTCATATAGATGGTTTTCTGTAATAATAACAGCATAAGAGTCAGCAAAAATCACATATGAATGGAGAAACTGTAATTTATCTCTTAACATACATTAACTTGCTCATAGTGTCTGCTTGTTTTAAAATTCGATGCTTAATTTCTTGTACAACTAATTTCAGCACTGAAACATGCTAAACAAATTTAATAACCATAAAATGCATTTCAAAACGAGCCAGTTGAGTAGAACAATGTAATGGACAAGTTGATTATATCCATAACGTAATCTGATCACTACATACCCGAGGAATGTCTTCTTTCTTTTTCCCAATGCTCTCATCCAATATCATATCTACCACACTGAAAAGCAAGCAAGAGGTAACCCGTCTGCATAGATTGAAAGGCTTAGAGTACAAGCAAAAGTTAAGAGCAAGAAAGGTGAGACATATTCAGGAGTAATTTTCCCAATTTCATCAATTCTGAAATCTCGGAAGAAATATCCTCAGAATTTCCACGCTTCGATTGAATGACATCATATAGAATGCTCCCTTCATGAGGAAATGATTTAAGAGTCACCACCTAATCAAGTGCAGAGTCAAAAGAATTATTGACTCTATTGAAGTAAGAAGTATGAGTCAGAGTCACGTGCACTACAACAAACATTTTGAAAAATATCCTCATATTTCAAAAATTCCTCAAGAATATCTATTTTGTACATATACCCCAAGGTCAAGTTAGGTTTTCCATGTGGGGAGTATGTTTGTAAATAAATCTATAGCAACTTTGAAAAATAACCAGTTAAAAGATTTCTAGTTGAGTTATAGGATTATAGGAATTAAAATGCAAATCGATGCTATAAAAAAATAAGTTTGTATGGAACTGATTAAAATGATTAAAAGCTTCTATTCCTCTCCGGGCATATTGCAGTTGCAAACACCACTTAAGTCACCTCTCGTGCTGTTTTCTCTCAAATATACTTCTGACCACATATCCATGATGAAATTGAGAAGTAATAGCAAACTTCATAACTTCATGCAACACTGAAAATGCAAATTTTGAATAAATTGCATTAACCACTATTAGGTTGCATAAAATGAAATTGAAAGTTAAAACATAAATCCATTCACAATACCTGGGTAGCAGATCTAGTATGCCAGTCCAGTATAAACACATCCATAGTATTGAAAACGACACTGTAATGACATAAATAAGAGTGTCCAAATCCGCCATTAAGTGTAGCACAGTGTACAAGTACTTCAATCAAATCAGACAACCAATTATTGTACACTTAATGACAGAGCATGGATAGTTTAAAATCAATAGTGTAGCGATAGCCCAAATCCGCCATTAAGTGGAGAATAGTGTACAAGTACTTCAATAAATTATCTATGGAACATCAATGGAACTTCGAAGCACAACAGAAATCTGAAACAGGGAAACACAAGTTTAAGAGGCAAAGAAATCAGTAAATTCGATTGAATGATTCAACCACAGACACATTGTCCCAGAATCATACTCTCATCACATCTATATACCAAATAGAAAGAAGAAAATTAACTCTTGAACCTGACCATTAAGATGAATTTGGGAGTAATTGTACCATGTGCGAATCTTTGAATAATTTTACCAGGTGTGACGACTGACGAGGACCTGCATGTCCATCTAAAGCAATTCATCATCCTCCCCAATGTCCATCTTGAACAGAACAAGGCAAATCTTTGTCAGACATAGTTAGAAAACATTCAGTAAAGAGAGTAAGCTCCAAGAAAGTATCAAACCATATTCCGAGGATCATAAATGTTGTTCATCTTAATGAGGCTTCCAGAGCCACCACAATAATCTTTCTTGATTGGGTTAGTTATCTTGCATCAAGAAAGAATAAACCAATAAAAGAAACCAAGAAAGCAGTCAAAATAATTCATGAAACCTACAATTTACATGTTATCACTAAACCCATAATCTGTGAAAAAAAACACGCACCAAGAAATAAAAAACCTTCATTTCAACCAGAAGCCTTCCCCGGTAGAAATCTTCATTTCAACCGATCCCCAATCTCCCTCGAAAAATTTGACACGAGACTACCAAAAATCCAGAGCAAATTGCAGAAATTGCATGGGAGTAAATGCCCTAAAAATGCCGCATAAATGGACTATTCGAAAGAGAAGTAGAACAAGACAAATACGATAAAACACAATTTCAATACACAGACCAAGAACAGTTTATAGCTGTTGCAAAAATATCCGTAAAAATCGGAAGCCAAAAACTTTCCTTATTTCCAATCTTGCAATTCTTGATTCTTGAACTCAAATAGGCCTTGTTTACTTAAGAAGTGTAATAATCATTGAAGTTAGAAGAGTAACACATCCTCATTAATATCTGTATTGTTCTCACAACGTTCGAAAGAAATCAAGAAACCACACAAAATTGAATAATTCTAGAAGAAAATATTTATATATTATAACAGATTCTCAACGTAAACTTGAAAAATTCAAGAAGCGTCTCATTGAAATCACGAAAGGGGAATTGAAAAATTGGGAGGGAACGGAAGAAAAAAAAAAAAAAAAAAAAGAACCAGATGGAAACCTTGAGTTCATACTTCAGAGAGACAGGGGGAGGGAGAAGGAAGTGCACGAATTGATAGAAACGGAAGGCAATAGTGCAATTTATTAAGTGAAAATTTGTGCCGTTGGAGACTTTGCTTAGGATACAAGTTGTTTTCATTTTTGGGCCTGGTTTATTTCTGGGCCTGGACTACATTGGCCTATACCTGGCATCCATTTGTTTAATTCTTTATTATGAAATCCATATTTATTTCAGTTTCCTTATCCAAAAAATTACTCATTAGGAATGATAACTTAGCCAAATGGTTAAATCTTTTGACTTATAAGGGAATGTTGGAAGGCCCCTATCCTTCCCTTTTATTCCCCTATCCTAAACCCTTTTTCAGTGCTTCAATGGCTACTCCCAATATAAAAAAAAAATTTACTCCATTAATGTTTGCTTGTCTGATGCCTATAAGCTATAACAGCCCTGCGATGCCTCTATTTTCATAAATGTATTATTAATTTCTTTCATTGACTATTTCTTTTCTCCTTTTCGTATATTTTTTTTCTTTCCATGCAGACATACCTTTCACTGAAATTTTTTTTGAACTGTTTTGAAATAATGTTAAAATTTCCTTTTTTGGCAGTTTTTTTCTCATTCACACTACTTTTTTACTATCTTTCTCTCTCATCTCCTTTAATCTCCACCACTCATTTTTATATTTTTTAAAACTCGTATCACTATCCAATGTTAAGATTATTTGATAACGGAGGAGTATATTTTTAACAACCAAAGTTATTGGGATGGTATTCCATCTGAAACAAGCTGTACGCATGTGGGGTTCATATACTTTTGAGAATCTGTTGATGAGTTGCTCGTCCTCCTTTCCTTGTTTTGACAATAGGCTCTATGGTATATGTACCTCACCATATGTTTTGTTTATCTTCCCTTTCAATTATCTATGTAGTTGATCAATACGAGTTTTAATACTATGCCTATGACACATGACCATGGCTAAATGATCGAGTTTTAAGAGAGACGTTTTTTAATAAGAAATTCACCTCATTGTGTTGCCAAATTCGGATTATCATGTTTTCATCTTATTCATCTGTAAGTTCTGTGTACTCTGCTATTATAGAGATATTACACACACATATACACACATAAGAAACTTCAATGTTGTTAGAAGTTGATCTGATCAAAAGTAGCAATGCTACTTGTTATGTGTTGACATTCACATTTTCCTTTCCTTTTCATTTTTTCTTCAGAATCACCTTCTCTTGATTCTTTATTTAATTGGTGAATTCTTTTTTAATCGTGAGTTACCAACCTACTTTGGTAATTCAACTCTTGAACTTCTGTTGTAAGATGCTTTAGATTAGATGCGTTGAAACAGAGTTGTCAATTCTTCCTTTTGTTTGATGTGTTTGACTGTTGAATGTTTAGAATAATTGGTGACCGTCGATTGTACGAATTTACATTCATTTTGTTTTGTTTTCAAAATTTGCATGTTTGTGTAAGGGTATAAAATTTTAGTTGTTAATTTTAGTTTGCTGCTGTGGTGTTTTCATTATTTATTTATTTATTTGTAAAATTTTTATTGATGTTGAGTCCTTGTTTTTGCAGAAATTTATGTGTTAATTTACATTTTATTGTTGAGGTTGTTTGACGGACATAGATGCTCGTTTACTTTTCTAAAGAGAATCATGTTTAGCGTTTTGCTTCCAGATTCGTGTGTAGGGGTGGGAATAGGTCAGGCTACCCGACAGGGGCCTATGGCCTAGCCTATCGAATGCCAGGCCAGGCCAGACTTTTTTTATAAACAGGCTAGGCTTAGGCTAATTTAAAAGCCTATTAAGCTAAATAGGCATAGGCCAGACTTAATTTAAAGCCTTTTAGGCCTACCAGGCCGGCCTATTTATCATTTTATTAGCCTATTTTTGTTTATTACATAGGAATATGTCATATTATTAGTATAATATTATGTAAAAATTATTATTAATTTGATCATGTATAGATTTTTAAAATATTTATAAGTTTTTCTCTTATATAATCAACCCCGTATATAAATAGTTTTGGATGAAAACTTGTCCAAGTGAACAAATTATGTCTTCCAACCTTATGATTACATCCGGATATATATAAAAAAAAAATTAAACTTATTTCTGAAATAGGCTTAATCAGGCTTTTATAAGGCTTAGAAGCTGGCCTATTTAAATAAAGAGGCCAGGCTTAGGCCTAGTACATAGGCCTATCAAAGGTAACAGGTCAGGCTCAGGCTTATGAAAATCGACATAGGCCCAGGCCGTACAAGCCTAGGCCTAGCCCGGCCTAGCCTATTTCCAGCCCTATTCGTGTGTACAATTTAGTATTATTACACAACTGTCGAATTAATAAAGGCAAATTTTTCATCAACAGTTATCTTAAAGAAAATGTTTTTTATTCCCCCTCCTTTGGATGAGCATATCTTAAAGAATTGAATACATAGGAAAATAGTTCGAAAAATTTAAAGTCACACCCAATCGCAATAAATCCCATGACTTAACCTGGTTCGTGCCAATTTGGTATGTTTGTTAAAGTAAATATAAAATAAAATGAAGTAAAAATTAACTCAAATTAAATAAAAAGGAATAAAGCTCACCAAAAAAAAATAAAATAAAAAGGAATAAAAAAAAAAACAATGACTTGTTAATTGATCAGCTCATACATTTAAGTCTAAATTTTATATTGTAAGTATTTATTTTTCAAACAAGCCATAGCCATTTTGGAATGAGTAATTTAAATGTATGAGATTAGTAGTATATTTTTTTCCGTTTTTATATATTTGTCCAATTTGCATAGTTAGATTTGTTTAATGAGGCAGTTTAAAATATCAAATTTTATTAAATTTAGCCTATCACTCCACGTTTCAGAAAATGATTTTGTTTTTGTTTGATAGTTATACATAGACGCGGGCTTGATTGACGTTAGCATTGGCGTGTAACTGGGACGGAGTTGGTAAACGCCGAACTCCATTATTGCCCCGCCTTAGCACTCAGCAAGCTTAGAAGTACTGTTTTTTCTTCCATTTTTTAAATACAGACAAATAAATAAATGATTGATCTTCGACTGGATCCATTTTATTCCGATAAATATTCGAGCGCCGATATGTGCACACACTCAAAAATTTAAAAAAAAAAAAAAAAACCAATGTTGAACGCACCTACCATTAAAATCTAAAAAATAACTTATATTAGGGGCACACACCAAATTTATACCTAAACTACCATTATAGAGTAAAATTTCTCAATGGTTGAGTACACAAATTTAAAGGTTGGGGCACCCATTTATTCAAATGATTTCCCACACATTAAACACTCCCACCCACATCGTTACAACCCCTTCCACCCTCACTCATTGGCGGCGGCACCCTCCCCCCATCAACCTTCTCTTTCGGTCATGGCGGCAGGCGGCCCCAAGAGGCGGCGGCGGCAGCGCCCTACTCACTCATCAGTTTTCGGCCATTATTGGGCAATGGGATTTATTAAATTCGGCCACTACTGGCCGAAATCCCTTACATTTTTCGGCCACTACTGGCCGAAAATCCCTTATATTTTTCAACCATATTTGGCCGATCGTTGTATCATTTCCATAATATATAAACCTATCAACAAGCATGCGGTCAACGCTCTTCGGGTATGCAAAGAACATATGAGTGGCCTCCACACTTGCCTCGCATTTCCTATGGAGGAAATAATATCCGTGCTCCTTCAACTTCCCAAGTAAATATTGCATTTCAGATCTCCCCGCACGACCCTTCACTCTATGCTTGGCCCTTGCATTGTACAATGTTCTCATAGTTGAACAGTTGGTTGAGAACTTTTGTCGAACTTTCTCAAGTATAATATTTGGTGGCACTTTGTGTGTCGACAATTCTACAACTAACTCTTCTTCTGCCTTTATTAACCTGCCACCGTATGCATGGCCATCTGTGTAATATGTCGATATAATATCCACAGTAACTTGGTTCTCTTGAGGTGCAACACTTTCTATTACTGGATGGTGTGCAATCATTCTGCAAACGCGTGAAAATGGTTAAAACTAGATAAAAGCAATATTCGATCAATAATGGCCGAAAATACATCAAATTATCGGACAGTAACGGTCGAAAATGAAACATCAAATCGTCCGCAATCGATTGAAAGCTGTACGTTCACAAAATGGATATAACATCATTCATTCGTCCGATTACAGACGAAATTTAAACAATTATTCGGCCAAAAACGGTCAAAATAATACTATGCGGTTGGCCATTAATAGCCGATTCTGTACACAGACGAAAAACACAAAAATAATACCCTGGTGATGCGCGATATCTAACCAAACGAAAATGAAGTGTTACCTTTCTCACCACTATAGCATTTAAATCATCTCCGATCATGTTTCATCCATTCGAAAGATGTGTAAATCCCTCACTCTCCTTTACTTGCTTGAGAGCTTACCAAATGAATGGAGTTTAGGGTTTGGGTATGGTTTGGAGAAGAAGAAGATGGAAGATGGTGGGTGTACTGAACATTTGGAGGATTTGGAGTGTGTGCCTTCAACAAATGCCATATTCAATTATAAGGTGGGTGCCCTCAACATATTGCTTTGGTGTCTTCGACATTGAATTTAATTTATTAAGGATATTTTTTGCTTTTTCCATATGAAGTGGGTGTCTCCAATTATCCGTGCTCTAAATATTCCAGGCATTGAGGAGATCAGAATCACATGCATATATTACTTTCCGCCCAAGCATAAATAAACCCCTCCCTTAAAACCCTACCTTCAACATTGGCTGGCCCATCCTCGTCGCCGTCGCCAAATTGATAATCGCTAATCCATCCCCCTGCTGCCTGTTGGTTTCTTCATATCGGCATTCTACATTAACACGCAGGTACGATCTTAAGATGAAATCGAAGCTTGTAAAATTAAGCTGGTATTATTTGAAAACAAACGTATAATTAATGCAGAATTAATTATGTGTCTTTTTTTTTTTTACTAGACAGCCAACAAAGCCTAGGGAATTAATTATAAGTGTTGAATGTACGCTATGCTAATAACAAGTTTGTCCTTATTTTAATTCAACAATTTTTTATATACCAAAGCTTTTTAAATTAAATTATATTAATATTCCTTCATTATATTATTTTATTTTTATCTTAACATCAATTTTATTTATTATTTATTATATTTATTTTTAGTTTGTTTATCAGTACTATGTAATTAGTTTATTTAATATTGTTATTTTTATATTAATATTACTATAATAATAATTATTATTATTTTGGTATTTTTATTATTTTATTATTTATTTTTATTCTTAATATTAATTTTATTATCACTAATTTTATATTTGTTTTTTGTTTGGAACTATAAAATGTCATTAGTTATTGTTGTCGTAAAATGAGAAATGAATGATATTTTTGCTCGAATGATTTTTTTCATCAGGACGTAAGTAATTTTAAAACCATTGTTTACTTAATTCAATTTTGTATGGGTGGAATCAAATACTAAATTCATTCAGTTATCAAACAAACTTAATTAAATTAAATACTTAACCCATTCAAGTTAAGTGAAAAGTGGTGTTACCAAATGAAGGGTTACTGTTCAATAATAAGCAAAAGTTAATTTTTAGTTTTAGAATTTATATGGCATCTAAGTTTATAAATATTTTTGAATTAATTCAGTTACCGAGGAGGGCCAAGCAAGCAAATAAAGGGTGAGAGAGTAATGTTCATATGAGCACAATAAACTAGAGTGAAATAAATTTGAAGACTAAAAGGGAACTATCAAAAACTTTACACCACTAGCACTCTTATTTAAAAAAGTAATAATAATTGAAAGATTTTACTAAAGAAAGAAATTGATAGAGAGTGCCCTTATTTAAAATCCTCCAAGAAAAACTGTCATACCTTGATATCAAATATTTCTACTTCCACCCTGCAAAACAAAATAAGTACAACTATCCAGCTGTCAACTATTAGCATTTTTTGACACAATTTACAAGACAAATCATAAACATAAAATTGGACATGGAGAGTCAATACACCCGTGAAAACTTTAAAGGATAAATTGTTTTATAGGAAATACAGCGTAGAGGGTCTAGGAAGATAAATTATAGAACACGCAAGGCTACTACCTTAATCGAATAATTTGATTTAAAAAGGATGTGTTAAAAATTACAAGGCTACTACCTTAATCGAATAATTTGAGTTAAAAAGGATGTGTTAAAATATTACAAGGCTACTACCTTAAGTTATACAAAAGGATGTGTTACAAAGCACACACTGTTCATTGTTGTAAATAAAAAAGATGAATAATTGTTTACCCAGTCAGAGTTTGATTAGCATCAGAGCTTCAAGGCCAACATGTTTCACTAATGGTTGTGGAGTTTACAATTACAATGGACATGCAATTTGCACTAGGCCATCATCTGTCAAGCATGTTGTGTCTGTCCGTCAGGCTGCACAACCCACCGAGATGTACATACATCATTAAAGAAAACGTTACATCATCATCATATAAATTTCCAAGCTACAAATAGAAATAAAAATAGAAATAGTTCGTCCTTCATGGTATACCAACGAGGAAGGCCACAAGAGATGCAAGCTAGTGTAGTTTTTGCTTGAGACCACCAAAGCAAGCAACACCAAAAGTCCAATTTTCTAAGTGATCTGTAATGACAATTTCAAAACACGCCGGACCCGAATTACCAAGTGATAAACCATCAACATTTAAGATAATACTAGATGGGTTAAAATGACTCAACTTGTAGATTTCCTAGGACCTGAAGGGAGGAGATATCCTTATAAATAAATACATTCCACCCAAAACTTTCTGTTGTCCCAATGGCACCAGAATATATTATTCATGCAAAAAATTCATTCAAAACACCTCAAACAATCCAAAAAATAGTAAGAAAAAGCGGTTCTTCCCCCCTCCAACATCAAATTTTAACTAGAGTTTGGGTATGATATCTGTGGGTGGGCAAAGGTTGAAATAGGCGTATGATTCCGATAAGTAGCAACCAAAATCTCAGGAAAATAGTTAATGTATTATTGTATCTCGTCATCATCCTTAGTAAGACATCAAGAACAAATGGGTAGAGAAGTCCAAGAACGAATATGCCGCAAGGAGTTAGCAGGGAGTGCATCATGCACAATGAGCTACCTAGATAAAGAATTAGAGTTTGGAGGGGGCTTTTGTTTCCACATCAAATTCCAATCATTCTAAATGTCCCTAATCATTTTGCAAAATTAGTTTACATTTCATTCCAACAAAATTGTCCGTACACCACATTTATTTCTTTTCAAATTTAAAAGAAATAAAAATTGATGCGTGATTCTCATCTAATTAATGTAACAAACTAAATCTTTCAAGATTTGGTAATGACTAAAAAAAGATTAAATGACCAAAACTTTTTAATCACGTCAATGATCACAATTTTAAAAAATACATCACATTAAAGATATCATGATTAAGGACACAAACATCTCCGTAATTCTTATTATCATCTATAAAAACATATTATTCAGAATGAAATCCCAATTCTCAAAGAGAAATTTTCAATGGATTAGCAACTCTTAGCTTGTGCTAGAGGAATCTTGAAAGTAGAAGGGAGGCTTACCCACGTCATGATAGCAGAATGCTAAGATCATGCAGTCACTTTATCCTTACCTTCATAACTAACTTTAATTTGACCATTGATTCCTTTCTTTTTCGAACGGCCTAGTAAAGAATGGACCAACAATTTGTAAGCACATAGCACATCACTTTAAAGGAATAATTTAAAAATAAAATGCAAATTAAAATAATTTCAAAAAAATAATATCAATAACATAGGTTTCTCAAGTTCATACCAAAGGCACAATGGCATATGAAGAACTTGACACCCAAGTGTAACTGCAGCTGACACCATCTCATTGACATAATGTTCAAATCTGCAGCTGTAATAGGAAGTCTGTTTAAAACAACTCAATTTTACCATGGTGTGACTTAGCCTTGGATCAAAAGTTGGCAGGAGCGATGCCATTGGATCAGCACATTGAAATGTTCTGAGGGAGAAGTGAAAAAGGTAGGCAAAGAAGCAACTGCCAGGTGTTTTACGGCAGCACAAAAAATTGTGTAGTGGTAAAATTGATTGGGCAGTGAACAAATATGGCATTATGCAAAAAGCGGCTTACCACATCTGTCCAGATGATTGTAGCAGCAAGTGGCTCCATACTTGGAGCTGATACGATGAAATATACCAAATTAGAATTTAGAAGAATCCTAGAGGAAACGTTCGAATGGAAAGAGGACAGAGTATGAATGAGTATAACCTTCCAGTTTTTAGGTGGAAAGAATAGTCTTCACCCTGTCAATGGCAGGCAATCAGTAAGTTATGTTATCTGACATAAAATAGAAATTATTTGACCCCAGAAATGCAATTATTTGACACAGGCAATCACGTTGCCCTGCATGATTCTATGACTTCAAGAACAGGGAATAGCAGAATTCGTGTCTCTGCAGAGATCACATTCAGCATAAGACGAAATTCCTCCTAAAACAAAAACACCACCACAGCAAGAACAATAAATTGGTTAAAGGCGTTGGTTTTTGGGACCTTTAATGCATATGGGAATGCTTAACATAAACCACTCTAGTACAGGAACTAATCCTGCCAGGTGGTGATTTGGAACTTGGAAGCCATTCAGTGCGCACTCTCTTGCTGGCAACACACAAAAAATTGAATATTAATATCAGTATAAACATGAGCCAATATTCATAATGGTGAGTTGGTGACCTTCGCATTTGGATTAGGGACATGAAAGAGTATGGCCCAGTGCTCATACCAGAAGCATATGAGGAACTAAAACATGTAGATATCTTGAAGTGACAGGACAGTGAGATTTAATGAAGGCAGCTACGTCAAGTTCAAATCAGGCACACTGTTTAAAATTGAAATACAAATCGGGGTATTAGACTGCAGTAATGTAGTTTAATGTTAATCAGCAAAGTTACGACACACCTAGATGGATCCAATGTATAGGCAACCTGAGGAAAAAAAAAAAAAAAAAAAAAAAAAAAACCAATTTTGTTGAAACCCACAATTCAAAAATTGAAACTATAATACATTCAGAAAAACTAAATGCAAGAAAATGATATAGAAATCAAGAAGGAGATCATGCCTGATTCTTGGGGTGAAACTTATCTGATTAATTCCCCAAGGCATACGAGCAAGAAGGCCAGTGAAGAAATGAGACTTGAGATACCTGTGCAGAAAACCAAAACAGAAGTTATTACTGAAGATACAAAAGATCCAGAGTAGTTCTGTGTGAACACCTCATCTTGCGTATCAAGCAATGCAAAAGTGAAAAGAATTAACTGGAGGGCTATGAGATTAAAATTATGGACCATTTTATAAGAATGGGAGTCTCTAAAAAGGCACAAATAATTGCAATAATATATCAACGAGAAAAGCCACTTGACGAACAACATCTAAAACGAAGATAAGAAAGTATAATATTATAAGAAAATGCAACAAGAAATAAAATAAACTTTCATAATTGTCATACCTCATTTTCTTCAATGGTTCCAGCTGCAAGGGTTTTCGATGCTTTCATTTTAACTAATACCTGCCTTCACATGATTCATATAGCTGGTTTTGCTGTAATAACAACAGCAAAGAGTCAGCAAAAATCACATATAAAGGAGAAACTGAAATTTATCTGTTAACATAAATTACCTTGCTCATAGTATCTGCTTGTTTTGAAATTCGATGCTTACTTTCTTGTACAACTAATTTCAGCACTGAAACATGCTAAAAAATAATAACCATAAAAATGCATTTCAAAACGAGCCAGTTGAGAAGAACAATGTAATGGACTTTGTTCTCCACAAGAAGGTGAGTATATCGATAATGTAATCTGAATACTACATGACTGAGGAATGTCCTCTTTCTTTTTCCCAGAGCTTTCATCCAATATCATATCTACCACACTGGAAAGAAAGCATGAGATAACCCGTATCCATAGATTGAAAGGCTTAGAGCACAAGTAAAAGTTAAGAGCAAGAAAGGTGAGATAGATTCAGGAGAGTCATCTCTAAGTTTCCAATTTCATAAATTCTGAAATTTCGGAAGAAATACCCTCATAATTTCCGTGCTTCGATTGAATGACATCATATCATATGCTCCCGTCATGACGGAATGATTTAACAGTCACCACTCTTAGAAGATGCAATAATCAAGTGCAGAGTCAAAAGATTTATTAAATTCAATAGAAGTAAGAAGTATGAAGTCAGATTCACATGCACTGCAGCTATTTTGAAAAGCATCCTAAAATTTCAAATTCCTCAAGAATATATAGTATTTTGTAAGCATACCCCAAAGTCAAGTTAGGTTTTTCATCATGTGAGGAGCATGTTTATAAATAAATCTATAGCAACTTTAACCATTTGAGGATTAGAATTTGAGTTATAGACATAAAGAAATTAAAAAGTAAACTGATGTGAGACAAAAAGAAGTTTGTATTAAATTGATTAAAAATGATCAAAAGCTTATATTCCTCTTCGGGTATATTGCTGTTCCAAACACCATTTAAGCCACCTCTCGTGCTGTTTTTTCTCAAATATACTTCTGACCACGTATCCATGACAAAATTAAGAAAACAGACTTCATAACTTCACGCAACACTGAAAACGCAAAATTTGAATAAATTGCATTAACCACTATTCGGTTGAACAAAATGAAATAGAAAGTTAAACATAAATCCATGCACGATACCTGGGGTAGGCGATCTAGTATGTCAGTTCCAGTATAAACACATCCGGAGTATTAAAAAAGACACTGTAACAACATAACTAATCTGACAACGTCAAACCTAAAAGAAGCTTTGCATGACACACAAAATCCCATGCCATCAAACTTTGAATATTTGTCACTTGAAGAATCATTAAGCGGCACAAAGTACCATGAAATCAAACCTTGAAATCTTCCTCACAATTTTTCAATGACATCAGATACAGGCAAGAAAATTAAGAAACGTCCATAAAGCCCACTTATTTTAAAAGATAAAAAAAATCTTTAACAAGTTCATTGACATAGTTTAAGGAACCAACAAGAAACGGATAAAATGAAAATTAAACCAAAGATACTAGGTGAGTGTATCTTACACCAACGATAGAATAATTTAAATAAAAAAAAACTAAAAGGCCATAAAAATAACTTTAAATTGAACAAAATTCTAGCAATAAGTAATTTGTTGGTAACCATAAACAAAGTCATCATATCTTGAAACTTCGAATGCCACTGCGGACCTTCTTAAGTGCGGCTCCATGATGACAATAAGCAACGTATTAATGGAAATAGAAAGAGCACCCGTGGGGCCTGTATAACATGCAAGTTGCCAACAATACAATGAATGAAGAACAAAATCAATTCTTCTGGCGGTGAAAGCCAGTAGATTTCAATTTTCCTTTGGCAAATACCGAAATAGGTATATTATACTTACCCCGTGGGATAACCCAGTTGCTCAGCCAAAGGGTGTAGTTCCAAGTAAGCTTAAGAAGAAGAGCCATCCCTAGAACACATTTCAGTTAGACAACACACAATGCAAAATGAAAAGTCAATGGTGCATTCAACAACTATCGAAATCATATTTTCCTTGCATGTTCTCGAGTTCAACAGTGAACAATAATTGCCAGAAGCCCAATGAAAAGCTTATGCAAAGTAGTACCCTCGATGCAATTTCTCAGCAAAGAAAAGGCGTGTCTCATCTTATGTAAAAATGCTAAAAAAATCTGCCCATGTCTTTTAAAATTTGAATGAGAGTGTTTAGATGTTCAAAATATGGTTTCCAGGAATTGATAGAGGGAGAGTGGAATACTGTGTGGAAGGATAGTTTTGGATAAATAGATCAGGGTAGTAAACAGATGGGGGCTATTGTTATATCTGAAGCTGGCACTGGGAAGGCACCTTTCAGTTCAGGCCATAATCCTACAGAGCACAGACAAATGGCATAAGTTCATCAGACCGCAGCGGAGTGGAGCAGCCGCGACACGACCTTACCTTAGCTGGAGAAAGTTAATAACTAATTCAATTTTGAAACTGCTGGCTATTGACAGATTAAGAGACATTTATTTAAAAAATTTACAAGAAATATCAGGTCTGGAAGATATAAATAAAATATCAAGTCTGGCGGAGGGGAAGGAATGAGCCACAAGATTTACAAGAAACAAACAATAGTGTGCAAACCTTCCACTTAAATCTATCATATTCCATTTGAATTCAATGGGATGGGCCTGGGGGATCCAGCTCTCAGAGTAGGTCGGGGCATATTCTGCGGAAAAAGAAAAAAAAATGAAACACGTTGGCATAGCAGACAATATGCAGTCAACGTAAAAAAAGGTAACTCCAATGTGATTTATTTGGAAAGTTCATCGTACCTGCATATGTGGGCCAAGTGATGCTTCTACAACTTCAGGTAGAACAGTGTTGTATCCATCAATAAAATGGAGAGGGTCCTGGATGTTGTTACTCCCAACCTGAGAAACAGACAGTGGATGTGCCAATCATGCTGTCCTCCGGCAAAAATCCATGAGTATTAGAAGAGAACCTTAACCTTAATGTCAACACAAACGCCACAGAAAGCATTAATATAACTCATTATATTTTGGAAATCTTATAAACATTCAGTGTGCACTATTATCATCATCAAAACATGCTAAGATTGTAATGATGATTGAATTTGAATATTAGCATACAATCACATTTTCTATTAAAACAGATCCCACCACTGTGATGCTTGAAAGTGATTTCCATTTAATGGCTATCAACCCTCCAAAGATAAAAGGTTTCTTACCACCTCAAATGTATATATTTTTTTTATCGCCGTTCCCAGAACCTAACCTCGACCAGCTAGTTGGACCTTCTTCAGCCTGTGTACTCCTCGAAGCTTGCGTTTCTTCTGCCATTGGTACTGTTGATACTGGCTTTGGGCACCAGAAATGACTTCATCGGTTTTGCTAGACACACCAAGCTGAGGTTTTTGTATAGATGGCACAGGTCCACTGAAATCGAGGTAATTGAGTTTGGCGGAAGAAAAAAGAAAACAGCAGCAGCTGGCATTTCCGATGGAGGAAATGAGAGTCTCCAATAAGCCTCACAGGGCTCTCAAACCCAACCTGTGGTGGATCCCGGGAGACAAAGTCAAAGCGCTTGATCCTTTGCCCCATAGACTCAATCCGAGCTCCTGCAAGAGGGTTCAAAGTAGAGTGGCATGGAATCGGCCGGAAAAGACACCCACTTGCTTCTTGTAAATAGGGTTTGAGGAAATCTTGAGGGGCATCCTTTATGTTTTTATTTGGTTTCTGGAAGTCTTGTATTCACATTCACGCGCATTATTAGAAATTCAGTCATTGTAAAACATTTAAAGAAAGAACTAAAAGGAAAACCCAAAGGAAAACCACCGTTCTCTGACCACCAGACGGCGAACACCAAACGTGAAGAGGGGTAAGGGGAAATAGACAACCAACGGAGGCAACAGGCACACACATATATAGCCGGGTATGGGTAACGGTCTAAAAAAAAGGTTTGCTTGATTTGTACGCACAGGCCAGCTGTATTGGGCCTCTAATGGGCTAATTATTGGGCTCTGACGATGATTATCAGATACCACATAATCCTCAAATTAAAAAAAATTTACGAAAAAATATTTAAGTAATGGTATAAATTTGGATGTTCACCAAAAAAAAGGTTTTAAGTAGTGTGAAGTTAAAAAAAAAATAATAATAATAATTTCTAATATTATTTAAAGTTTTTAATTTGTTATTTAATATGATTAGGTAAATTTTCTATTCTTAGTGTATTTTATATGGAGTTCACCATATGTTTTGTAGTTTTAAATTTTTTCTGCTATTAGTACAATTATATTTATATCTTGTTCGAAAAATAAATTTACATATTTATTTATATATAAATTTTTAAAATTTAAAATTTAGGCAACATTTTTAATCTTTTTCCTTAAATTTTTATATTTTTGTTTTTTTTAAAAAAAAACTCTCATATCATTCAAATATATGTTTGTTCAATATTATCCTTTTTCTTGCATAATAGCCAATAAAGGCTAGTGCCGCAAGGCAAAATAACATTCAATATGACTTAATTTTACTTTAATATAAAATACATTAAATAATAGTACTACTCAAATTAGGTATCAATAAGTAAGGGTAGACAAGAGAGTTTAATACTATATCTCTTTTTTATTTGATAGATTGTGAGTATTTTTTTTTTTCGGTAATAAGGGGGAGAGGCCGAAGCCTTTTCATACATTGTGAGTATTGATAGTTAATCTTTTTAAAATAATTCTTACATGTATAGGAGTATAGAAGAAGATGAAAGATTACCAACTTTTTGAATGAAAATCATATAATACCTAAAGAACATGAGATTCTCACTTAAAACTTACATCAAACAAAAACATAAACATCCTCAGTTTCGCATCAAATTTTCTCAGTAGAAATCATCGACACCTTAAACCAAACACCACCTTAGAGATCAAGGACCCCTTAGAATTTATACATACCTTAGAATTTATACATGGATATAATATAATATGTATATATATATAGACACACAATTATAGTAAAAATAATTATATTTACACATTAAGATTTATTAGAAATAAAAAATAATGTTCAAACCTTCCACTTAAACCCGTAATCTAGCATACTTCTTTGGGACTGAGTAAGCTTCCCATGTATATCCAAACACTATCACCCAAGGGATAAATAATTTTCATTATGACCAGACTATACAGAAATTTGAATAATCATTAAATCTAAACAAAGAAATAATGCCTGTTCAACTACTCCAATCAAAGTGAATTCTAATTCGTCCACATTAATTAATAGAGATGAACGGACTGTGTTCTATCATAATACAGACAACATATGAAACCATTGGTTCAGACCTATGATAAGCTTGTCATTAGACATAAATAAAATTTAACGGCCATTTCTAATTATTAAACCAATATAACTAAACTAGTGATCGAAACAAATTAAGGGATCAGTCAGAGCTATGTTTAAGTAGTTATAACCGCTAGGGAACTATAGCTGACCCTTCAAGAAGAAGGGAAACCTCAATATATAACTCTGTATACCAGATCAATGCATCCATGAAGTAATGAAAAGGCAATGAAGAAAAGATAGTGTTCTGTATTGTAGTTGTTGATAGACGTTAAATTTTCAATGGAAAATAACAAACAAATTAATATATCACATAGAAAACTTTTATCTGTGTTCTTGGCCGATGCCTATGATAATCTGGATTGACTGGAAGCAGCAACTGGTAGATGAGAAAGGTGCAGCAATTGCAGAATCAACATTAACCTTGTAGCCATCAACAACAGTGTAGTTTGGCCCAGAGAAAATGAAACAGCAATCCCACCAACATGAGCAGAATACACAATTAGAGAAAGTATTAGAAAATATTCAGGAAGAGGGTAAGCTGCAACACAGTATCAAAACACATTCCGAGGATAATAAATGCTGCTCATGTTAATGAGTCTTCCATAGCCACAACAATAATGTTACTTGATTAGGACAAAAGTATTGTCAATTAAAACCTTACCAAATTCTACCAAATTGGAATTTAATGTTTGCTTGAAGTTACAAGCTGAGCTATTAGGAAAGCACTCAGCAAAAACGTTCCAGGGAATTCAGCGCAGGATCAGCTTCGCTGCGACAATGATTGCTTGGCTCACTATGCTCAAGTGCAGGTACAACCCAACCATCATGTTCCGCGGACTGTTACTCAAAGACCATACCATGATCTTTTCCTGCAGTAGACCAAAGGAGTTAGAGGCGATCAAGAATTGAAAGTTCGTATAGTTTCATTTTTTTATTGATAGGAACACTGTCACCAATGCCATGTAGTCTCCCCGAAGTAGCTTTGTGTATATATGTATAAATTAATAATTCAATAATGTAAACTAGATTTAAAGCAGGTTTCCTAGTATGATAGTCACATCATGCAATTAAAAACGATTTCACCCACTTATCTGATAAGAGGAAACAAGAATAATAGATCAAAACTAAAGAAGAAATCAAAAACTAAATGTAACAAGTGTGGGATTCACGTTGGCTCAGCTCATTAATAACCTCACCTCAGCCTCAGCTATGTAATTATTATACATATTACCTCTCAGGGAAGCTCTAGCCTCACCAGGTCGGCCTTCTGTCCTACTCTCCAAGATATAAATAAAATAATAGGTAATGCGGGAAGATGAGCCTTGAGATTTACAAAAAAACAAAATACTTTACGGACCTTTCACTTACATATATCATAGAGCATACTTCTTTCAACATCGGTAAACTTCCCCACGAATCTCCAAATATCACCACCCAAGTTGAGTTCCATGTTTTGATGGTACTTGTTCTGCATAACTAATGTCCAGCCTCCATTTCAATCTTTGGTTCTATGTTTACTTGCTTTACTTTTGAAAGCTCCGTTGTACGACAAAGTAAGAAGAAATTTAAAATTGTTGGGTAAGGATATATAGAAGCAACTATATTATGCTAAAGTGCTAGCTATCTTTATAGCTGTCTGAAGCTTTCCAGATTTAACCTGTTTTTGATAGCAAATAGTTGAATCACACACTTCAGGAATAGCTGGAATTTCGCTTATACAATGCCATTACTGTTATATATACTTGAGCAACTTTCACAGCTAAACGAATTCGACTGCATAAATAAAAAATAGAGGTGTTACTTTTTGGGTGAAAATAGAGGAAACAAGAGTCTTACTCATTAACTTCAGCAAGAGAGGACTCCAGCTTTACCAAATGGGCCATTAGTTCCTTGGCACCACACGCCATATACACCCCACCCCTTCAAAACAAGACATGATTGACTTACCAAAAAAGTTCGTGAAAAGATGGCAATAAATTTTATCGAAGAGTGCACGTCTATCAAAATAAATACCTCATAATCATATCTAGTGCAATAATCATGACTAAAAGTAGATCCATGCCGGAAAATCAGTGTCTTCAACACCAATCCAAACTGTTTTGGTTCTTATAGGTCACGATGAATAGCAAAACGCCAAAACTGACTAAATTCTACTTTTTTCCGTACATGTGGTCAGATCCTGATAGTATAATAAAAAAAATAAAATGATTAGGCATTGGAGACTGGTAACTACAAAAAAATGAGCACATTCCAGTATCCATCAAGTTGTCAAACAATATTCAGAAAGTGGCCACCGCATAAAAGTATATAACCACAATTAACATCTCAAACCAAGAAAAATGGCTGTCAAGTATATTATCTAACCTATTACCTCAACGAATTCCAGATTCAGGGTCTTCAGCTAAACGATCAAGACCAGCTGATTTTGCATATCCTGAAACAAGCTGAAAACAAACATTACATTCTTTCGTTGAAAGCTCATAAGAGATTAATGTCATATTAAGCATGCAAACGTTCATACATCTAGCAACAGTCTTAACACAAAATAGAGTAAGATACTGATGAGAAGAAGTGCAGAATTTGCAAAGCCTTCAGGACCATTATAAAAGTACATGATTGCTTGGACAGCATTGATTCATCAAATAAGTTCCGAGGAAAAAAGGTATACTGTCAAGACAATAGAAGGAACCTTAAAGGTGCGCTAGGGGTATAAGTTCCAAGAAAGTTGAATGCGAAGCTATTGAAGTTTGAGGAGTCACTGTACACCAAAAATAAAAACCATAAAATCGTATGACTTTAACAATGATGCATGTATGTAGACCAATGGTGGCAAACAATGTATTCAACACCAATCAGCCTTTGCTATTCAACACTGACCAGTTTTCTCGGCAGTTGTAAAACATATGGGAGTTGGAAAAAAATTAAAAAAATAAATTAAAAGCCATATTTAAATCACTTCCACAAGTACAGTTCTCAACAAACTTGTATGAATATATTTGAAAAATAATCTAAAAGTAGTGTCTAAAGTAGAAAAAGACTCCAGAAACAAAGGTAAATAAATTAGTTAGGAAAAAACCTAAATATTCGACACGAATACATCAACAAATATTTAAAAGTCAAATGTTTTAAAAAAATACTGGTGACAAAATGTATTTGATATAACAATAATTGAAAATACTTTGAAGCTCGGGCATTAGAAAACATGGTTTAGAGTTAGAAAAAATAGTTACATATTTGAAAACACTTTTTAACATCATGTTTATAAAATCCAGAGAAACTTTTTAAGAAAAAAGTGTTTTGGAAATTATATTCAGAAATTACAAAAAAGTCTTTCAAAAGAGAGTAATTTTAATTATTAAAAACAAAAAATATATTCGGACAGACATTGAAACAATTTAAAATCAGAAATTTGAAAAAAGATGAAGTGTGAAATTTTGGTTCTTTTGGGACTGTGGGTTGTCTCACTGACACTACAAATATCGAAGGTGGTAATATTTAATATTAGCAAACAGTGTATCAGGCAGTGTATAGTACCTCCGGGGGTAAATAGTCTCTCGAAACATGGCATTGGCTAGGCCTTACGGACAAACTCCATCCTCCGTTCTCAGATTTCTTCCTCTTCTTCCATCTGTAAGAGTCAAGATTCTTTGAGAAAAAGGGTTGTACCTTTGCTATTTCTCTCTTTCAATTCGATATTGCTCCATGAAGCTCATTTTCAAGGCAACCTTGAAAGATGGAAATGAAAAATTAGTAAAAATAATATTAGCACTCAAAAAACACAAAGCTTATTAGGAAAGGATTTAGGTTCAAGATGATATACTTGATGATCAAATTCAGAGCGCGTTCAATGGCCATCATTTCGCTATGCCATACAAGATCAATTGGTCTTGTGGTTTCTTTAACCGCAGGCTTCACAAGACACTAATGAAAGGACCAACTAGGTTAAAAAATCAATATAGATTCTGCACTGCACTCAAAACTACTTTGGGCTATTGGAATGAGAAAGTTTATACTATATTAATTGAATTACTCTGAGAAAGGAAACTCGAGTGAGAATTAAGGCTATTGCTACTTGAAGATTTTTTGATTCAGGTATATTAATAATTAACATTAAAAAAAATATGAAAGAGCCAGAACTTGAAGCCTTTCGAAAAAAGGGGAGCATAAATTATAGTCAGAATCCTGAGCTTCAAGAATACATACTGTTAACACCTTGGCAACACCATGACAACTTGTATTGATCAACTACATAGATGTTCGAAAGGGAAGAGAAAGAAAATATATGGTCAGGTGCATATATAATAGAGCCTGCCTATTCACAGAATAAGGAAAGGGCGGCGAGCAGTTCATCAGTAGATTCTTAAAAGTATACATACCTCCATATACGTAGAGCTTGTTTCGGATGGAACACCATCCCAATAACTTTGGTTGTTAAAAATACATTTGGCAAAATTCTCACCACCATGGATAAAAAACCATATACGAATAGGATTAAAAAAAAAAAATTATAGTCAATGAAATAAACTAATTAATATATTTATGAAATAGAGGCAGTGCTGTTATAAGCGTTAAACAAGCAAACATCATCGTATTGTAACAATTCGGGGAAGGGAGCTCAAATAAATAATTTTTGAAATGAAGAGCTAAGATGTTTGCAAAAGGAGCATGCCAGGTGAAAGCAAAATTCAGTAACACCATCAGACTCATCTATCTGTCCAACGAAAGAGGTCCTCAAGTATTTAAGTCTAAAAGAATGGATCCTGACCACAGAAAAAAGGTTATCTTCAAGATTGTTTAAGCATTGATGCTTCAACGGCCAGGAGAATAATGATATATCTTGATTCCAATTACAGCGTTATCTTGCTTTACTAGTGAGTAGTAGGGAAAGAAACGGGCAGGGTGTTTTTCCTTCTTCAGCAGTAGTGGGTGGGTCTCATGAGACCTATGCCGGAATCAAGGACCATTCAATTCATCTTGGGCCACAGAGGCGACCTTGCCTGGCGCCATCCCCAGACCTAGCAGGGCAGCAGCACACGCGCGGGCAACCGAAGACAAAGAAAAGAAATCAACCAAAAGGATTACGATTTATCCAGGAAACCAAGAAAGCAGTCAAAACCTAGAGAAAGTATTGATTTTTAGTGATTCTCAACGCATCTTTCTCGTGTGATTTGTGGTCATTTTGATCTCGTGTGATTAGTTAAAACAGAGCAGAATTCATAAGAATCGTGTTTGGTCATTTTGATTTTATGGTCTCGATTCTTGGTTTTTTTTTTTTACAACAGAAGTCACTTTGACAAACAAGAAACAAGAAACAGTAAACAGGATTCAATCAAAAAAGAAAAACAAATAAAGGAAAGGGAACCTCTGGAGAGAATTGCCACGGTTGAGAGAGAGTATGGAGAGCGGAAAGAAAGCCTAGGGCAGAAAGCATGAAAAAATTACGGCTAGACGGAGCATTTTATAGGTGGAAATGCGACCGTTGGACGCGGTTCGCACGCGGTTTATATTTGGGCCTAGTTTTATCTGGCCCAATAATAAAAGACATCACCTTAAAATGTTACTGTCTTTTTTATTTATTTATCTACCTTTAAATAATGGAATTTATTTATTTATTTATTTATTCTTTTCTCGTTTCTATGATAAATGAGACAATCATCCCTTGTGGAATATGAGAATAATTAGTCGAACCTCTCATGTTTTAAATATAAAACAATAATATTCCATTTATAGTAAAATGTTCAAACTATAAAATTAACAAAGAATAAAGTGATAGAAATGAGCAATATTAGCATGATTTACAGGAACATAAAGAATTCATATTGTTTACACCCAACAAATATTCATGCTGCTATGAAAAAAAAAAAAAACAAACAAATATTCATGCTAAATTTTGAATCTCGTCACCTTTAGGCGTTAAATCTCATGCAAAAATATATGATTTAGTCTTTTTTTTTTTCCAAAAAATCCAAAATAGTAGTTTTTTTTGTCCCTATTGGCCCTCTATATTTACACATAATATCCAAAATAGACCTTTTTCTTACTAATCTTTTAATTTAGCAAATTATTTTCTTAATTATGTCCACATGAGATGTTTAAAATTTTTTTGGTAAACGGTGACACTCATGTGTCGGCAAAGGTGTGTGGGAGCCCAAACCACACAAAGAGATGTTTAAAATTTGACTACGCATATTAACATGGAATATTAATAAAAAAAAATAATAAAATAAAATTGAAATAAAATTAATTAAATTGAAATAAATAAAATAATATTAAATTCAATAATTAAATTTAAATAAAATAAATTAGATATTTTTCATAATTTTGTACACACACACACAAATCTTTCTTATGGTAGAATCTATACATTCCTTCATATGTCATAATAAAAGGCAAGTTTGCAACTCTCAGCCTATAAGCTTTGGAGAAACGTTAATGTACAATAGGTTTCTGTAGCAAGCATATATATAATAGAGCAACATAGTTGCATAAGTAAAGGGAACTAATGGATGCCATAGACACCATGACATCCTTTTTCCTAAAATGAAGAAAAATTGATTTGTAAAACTTCATATTGACGTGTCACAACTCACAAAAAAATAATACATGTTTGTAGTTTTTGTGATAAATTGAACTTTTGTGATGAGGTTGTTCAAACCACGCTCATATATCAGTATAACACACTTCATAGTTCATGCAATTATGAAGGAAAACCAACACATTATGGTTCACACATGCATGTAGTCATGTAGATAAACAATTACCTCTGGTTGTAAATTCCCGGTATCATATTTTACGCTGGTTATGTTATCCACCATTTGACGCCACCTACTCTCCATAAGTGTAAATAGCAACAACTAGTGTTGATTTGCATTCTGCTTTCAATTCAATGAAGCGCCTAGAACTATGTGTTTTTTAGTCACCATCAATACATCAGAATTCAAAAATACACTGACGAAAATGAATGAACAAGCAAAAGGTGGAAGTATTAACAACCATGTAAGAAAAAAATAAGTATTCCCTATATAAAATCCAAGGCACGACTGTGACTTAACAAATTGTTTCAGGTGGCAAAAAGAAACATAAAAGATTGAACAAAATAAACAATGCCAAGGAAAGTAGAGAAGAACGGGGTAAACCTCATAGAATAATAGATTGAACTTAACAGGTTCTCTTCCTTGATTGTACCTCTTGTTGAAGAAGCTCAATCCCTATAATATGTGTTTAATTTCCTCAAATTAAAAGCCACAATATAAAAATGAAATTAAGAATTTGAAGACAGAACGAGAATTTTCTTACCTTGTTCGGCAATCTCAACAACCTCTAAGTAATTTTTTGAAGTTTCTATTTTCTGCTAACAACATGCCTTTCAAGAATATCCATTATCTATGCAATATTTATAGCTCTTTTCTCTTTTCTTTTTTTGCTAAAACTAAAAGGGAAAAAATGTAAGCAATGTTATGTCAAGCTAAATAAATGAAATTAATGAGCAAGTGAATAAATAAAAAGTAAGCAACCTCTTATTATCCCTTGGAGTTGAAACATGTTATGGCAAGCTGTGATAGCTAACAAAAAAATAAAAATGAAAAAAAATCCTTCCATAAATAAATGTACACCAAGAGTAAAAGAAACCAAAGAAAATGCAACCACAATGATCTCAACTTACCCACCTTTATCTCTGTTAATCTTCGTTGAAGGAATTGCCTTAAATAAACTCCTTGCTATGTAAAGAAAATCATCAAGAAGGAACGTAAATAAGTTCCTAGCTTTCTCAGAAAATCAGCTAAGAGTTTTTTTTAGCAGTCTTTCCTAACTAGCAAACTCCGATGGGAAAATTTCTTATTGATTTTTATGACACTTAACACAATCATGTTTACATCAAAATTCATTGGTGTCATATTATATTATGGGACTATTGATACCAAAATCACCTTGTATATCATTATCATATTAAAAATTGTGAAATTTATCTTACCCAAAAAATGCGATACCATAAAAATACCTAATCACAACATTTCCAAAAATATAAGTCTAAGCCGGAAGCCCTTACACCAAATCTACATATCAAAAAAGTGATCGAAGAAAACCTAGAAAACAAGTAACTGCTTTACTATGAAAAACCAGCTACAAAAAAGACACCCAATCTCGCATGTATTTCAAATCCACCCACAACACGATGTAAAGCCAACGTTTTGGAAACCCTTACATGAAAGTCTGACACAAACTTTTTGAGTTATTCTTTTCTGCTAACAACATGCCCCTCAAGACAATACATTATCCCTGCAATATTTATAGCTTTCTCCATTTTTTTGCTACAAATAAAAGTGGGAAAAAAAAACTACAGGAATAAAATTGACTTGCAGATTTATATATATATATATATATATATAAATAAAGACAATCTAGTATAGTGATTTTCAAGGAAGTGAATAAATATAAAGTAAATAACTTTTCACCATCCCTTAGAGTTGAAGTCCTAGTCGTCCCTGAAACATGTTATGCCAAGCTGTGATAGACTAACAAAAAACAAATCCTTCCCAAAATGTATGGACACAGAGTAAAAGAAACCAAAAAAAAAATAAAAATTCAACCACAGTGATCTCAACGTATCGACCTTTATCTGAAGGAATTGGAGCCGAAAAGATCCCTAGGGAATGAAACCGCTAGTACCCCTTTCTATATAGGGGGCTACTTCCTGTAGATCTTATTTTTTAAGAGCAAACTCATGCCTTCAATAAACTCCTTGCTCTGTAAAGAAAATCATCAAAGAAGGAAAATAAATAAGTTCCTACCTTTCTACAGAAAATCAGTTTAAGAGGTTCTTAGCCGTCCTTTCCTAACTGGAAAACTCCAATAGGATAATTTCTTATCATTTTTATGACACTTACTACCATCATGTTTACCTCAAAGTTCATTGGTGTCATATTACTGGATTGTTAATACCAGGGTCGTTAAAATCGCGATCCTGATCGTAGGATCGCACGATCCTAGACATAAAAACGATCCGGATCTCCTTAGGATCGAAAATGCGTGAGGATCGTGTTAGGATCGTCAGCGATCCTACAATCCTAACCTCTATGGTTTTTACACCTTAATCAATTGTTGAGAAACAATGCTAAATTACAATTACAACGGACACGCAATTTACACCAGGTTTGTCAAGCATGTTGCATCTTTTGTGTCAATAACCCAACCAGATGGTGCATGCATCATCCCAGAAAATGTTAAATCATCATATAATAAATTTTCCACACTACAAATAGAAATAGATCATTTTCCATGGTATATACCAAGGAGCAAGACCACAAGTATCTATGTAGTTTTTGCTTGGTTAAAGAATTTTTGGAGGCTATCAATCTTATTGATGATCTCACCTAAAACAAAGAAGAAGTAGTTAATTGTACCTCCCAAATACATGAAATATAAAACATTTACCTTGTGAATAGTTTGGTTGGCATAACCAAATCTTTATATACTGGAGGTCTATCACTCTTGAAATGCCCAACTTATTTTCTCTAGGAGGTTTGACCCTAAGTATTTTGAGGGTACAATAGTATTACGTACAAAAAGTATTTTGGAATGAAAGTACAATTTAAAGTTATAAAGAGTATATTGAGAGAAGATATTTTTGATTAAAACCCGAGAGAATATCCAGAACTGAAACCTGAGAGAATGAGTTGCTGGAAGACGAAGACAGTAGTCTATTGTACTCGATTGGAACTTTCTCATCATCTCAGCCATAGAAACAAAAATGTAGTTGCTTCTCCGAAATAAATCTTCACAACAAACAATAACGGTCAGCCTTACAAATTTAAGAAAGTAAAATCAAATTTTCGCCTCTACCTTTCTGTCCTCTGTTCTAATTTCAGTAGGAAATTGGGAGTTGCTGCTGCTGTTGGCCGTAAGAATCTGAAAAGGATCTCAGAAACCATCAGTACAGTACAAAATCAAGAACTGCTTTACAAAAAAGGAATTGCAAAATTATAGAGCAAATGGATACGTGCTTTGACTTCTCTCCATCGAGTTATTGCCTCTTTTAGCAGGCCTTTATGTGCATGGTTGGGAGTTTCAACTGAGTTCTGAGCATTTGTGATTCTGAGGATGTTCAGAAACTTGCATTAGTGCCTAAGGTACTAGTACTACTAACGTATTAAGTATTAACAGAAACAAGGGATCGAATTGAAGTATAAATCTACCTAACACTGGTAGGCTACGAATCTTTGGCTTGAAATTTGTGAGACCGACTCCTGGACGTCATTGCTGAAGTATTTTTAATCATGCTAGCTATCTTTTTAGGTGTCTGAAGCTTTTCAGATTCGATCTGTTTTTGAGTTGCTTTTATAAGAAGAGCACATTCAATTTAAAGTTATGAAGGATATTTTAAGAGAATATACTGAAATTCAGTCTGCTCATTCAATTACAGAGGAGAAAACCTGATGAAAAATCAGAACTTATCTTGATCAATACCACTTCAGGAATAGCTGGAATTTCGTATATACCATGTGATTCCTTTTATATAATATATATAAAAGGGAATAGTAGTAGTAGTCACTGGATATCAAAATAAATACCTCATCATCGTATTTGGAAAGAAAAAAGTACTATGATATGAAGAATACGATGAGAAATACCAATAAATATAAATTTCACACAAGCAGCAGCGGCTTTCAAAGTAAACTAGGGGAGGATAAAATCTTGCAGAGCACACCACAATGTACATCTAATTCACTGTCAGAAAATAGCACGACAATACCTTGCTATCAAATCATGACACTAACGATAAATAAGGAGCCATTTTTAATTTAAATAATCCTAAACAATCTGCACATAGTTGAAGACATCAACAGGCATCAATCTAACCCCTTTCTTGCTGCCACAGCATCATCCTATCCCACGGTAAAGAGGTACATTCATCCAACGTTAATTTAAATAGTTAAAAATACACAAATCATACGTTTGAGGCAAAATTATATACAGATAAGAAAGCGCCATGGAAAATTTAGCAATGTAATCAAATTGAGATTTACCAGGGCGCATTGCCAGGATACCTCGATACATTTCACGCAATCACGGTATTCAACTGCCAATATCTAACACGGTATTCAACTGCCTATATCTAACAACAATATCCGGTTAAATAACATAACATGTTAATTAAACAAAAAATTCTACCAAAAACGAAAATCCAAAAACAGTATGAGTTGAGCTCGCAAAAGGAGACAACAAACCAGGGCGTGGCGTTCACCAGCTGGGATGGAGAGTCGCTGTGGGGAAGAGAATTTGTGGCATCACAGTAGGCAGAGTAGACGGTTTTGCCAAAAGATAAAACCTATAAGTATTATGTTAAGCGGGAAGGGACCATTTCATCAACAAAACCAACACAGAACAAAAATAAAAACCGATAACGGCACCGGCAGGAGCGTAGACCCAGGTGCTGCAGGCCGTTGTGTGAAGGATGAAGAAAGAGGTGTTGATCACTTGACTCCACGAAGGAGGAGGGAAATGTGCAGTGCGATCAGCGTGGGAGCCCGCGTTCACGTGGCACAAAGAGGCTCGGAGGCCAGAATCACAAGGGCTAGTGTGGGCGTTTGGGGGAGGGGGGGGGGAATCAGAAGGTGGTAGGTCATATATATAGCGCACAAAACACTGTTGGTACGCTACTTACAGCCGAGTGAGGGCCAGCTGTGCAATTATCTGATAAAAGGAAACAAGAATAATAGATCAACACCAAAGAAGAAATCAACAACTAAATGTAACAAGTGTGAGATTCACGTTGGCTCAGCTCATTAATAACCTCACCTCAACTATGTAATTATTATACATATTACCTCTCAGGGAGGCCCTACCCTCACCAGGTCTGCCTTCCGTCCCTCTCCATCTCTGAGCCTGGAAGATAGAAGAGATAATAGGCAGGAAAAGGAAAATTGGCATCAAACCACCAAAAGACACGGCACAACTAATAAAATGCAAACTAAGATAGAACCAAAAGTCTGATTGTTTACATAATTAGAATTCATGCAAGTCAGCGGACCTGGTTATGGGAGGCGATTGACCTAGCTACTTTTGTGAAGGTTCTTCCACCACCAAATGATCCAAATCAATATTGTTGGCCTCATTGCCTGTCTAGAATACCCACATTTAAACCATAGATTCATATCCAACCAGAAGGTTTAATGAGGCAGGCAAGTATTCACACCTGAACGAACATCCACCAAAACATTGACTAGTTTGGGGTTATGTGTACACGGATGTTTAAAATGTTGAAGCATGAGATCTAACAATCAAAGCCTTAGAAAAAATTATGCCAACAGAAAAAAACATTTTAGACTAATATAAAGGGGAAGGGAAAAAAAATTTTAAAAAAGGAGGAATGGGAAAAGGAGAACTAAGAGAATTTTCATAACTAGGGTCTATGCTTATTTAACCCCATACGGCAACAACCAGAAGCTTAAGTGGAATCCTAATGAGCAAAGAGAACATTCCATTTTGAATCCGAAGATGGTCAAAAGGAATAGAATGAAGGGAGCAAACGAGAATATTAAACCATAAAAATAAAAAAATATTTCACCTCCAATGGATAAGAAGAGCAAGTTTAACATCAAAAGGAATCCCTTGGTAACTACAAGGACATGTACAGTTAATGAACCAACAAACTTTTTCAAAATACGAACTATATTAATAGTACCATTTCTAGCATCAGCTGCACTAGATTCCAAACCAAATATCCTTGCGAAAATCAACCAAATCCTGAAAGAAACAAGCAAGCAACATATTAAAACTCATAGTCAAATACACCCAGAGAGAGATGAAAACACAAAATTTTTATAAATATAACATGTAGAGAAATCTTTACCAACACCTTCAGATTAATGTATGAAAACACCAAAAGCAACAACATTAGGATAACATCCAACTAAAAGACTCCACCAAAATATGCAAAAACACATCAAAAGCAATGGACAGGGCATCATACACACAATTATAAACAGTATCAATATCCAAATTAAATATCTAGATAAAAGGTTGACTGGTTTAGCAAATAGGCAAAATCTTATTATATATGCATGTTTAGACAGTGTACCTCTCAGCAATAGCCCTCTCCCACATCGCAGAATTTGCATTCACTTAACTTCGAGTAACAGGAGGAAGAACTCGAATAAAATTTAAAATAGTACAATCTTTGCAAGTATCATACCAACCAGATGTTGAGCAGCAAGCAACTGGTAGACGAGAAAGCAGGAGCAACAATTGTAGAACCAACATTAAGCTTGTAGCCATTAACAGCAGTGTAGTTTGGCCCAGAGAAAACATGGACCCCACCCCATAAAAATGAAACAGCAATCTCACCACCATGAGCAGAATACAGAATTTGAGCAAGTGTTAGAAAACATTCAGGAAGGAAAGCTCCAACACAGTATCAAAACACATTCCGACGATAATAAATGTAAACATAATAATATACGAATTTCAACTAATAAAAGAACTTTCGAGAGAAATATTAAAACCTTAAGCAAAAACATAAAAACTTTTAGAGAGTAACATTTAAGAGATTATAAATCAGTTTGCTTTTCTAAATAGACTACAAGAAGATTTTTATTATTTTTCTTAAAAATTAAATATCTAATATATAATCATATATTCGTAAAACACTTGCAGAGTAACCAGCCAACATTTAAATAAATGTAAATAAAGTAAATATACCTATTTAAAAAGTCAATATTTTAGATTAATTGAGCAAAAAACATATAAATTTTTTATTAAATATTTGAAAATTGAAAGCATTTATGAGGGTAAGAGACTGAGAAATTTTACTTCTATAAGTGTACTAAATAGCTAACATTTACCAAATCATTGTTGATCCAAATTCAATAATGCACCTTCATTGTCTTTCAGAATTGATCGGGGGATTTTCATTTAAAGGACCGACAACTGAGCAAAGAGCCAGAGCACTCCAAGAGAGGACCTTCTTAAATGCAGCAAGTTGACCATAGCCTCCATGCAAGACCAATAACAGCACTATTTAACTCTACTTAAGCACGAGATCTGCATAATTTTTTAATGTGCTCCATGATGCTCAATAAGCAAAGTATTAATTTCAAAGTCAAGAAATTTCAAAGTTTAGTAACTACATGTCACAATTACCCTGGGTTGTAGCAGGAGCAGTGGTACTTTGGGTGGGGCTTGTCGCCAAGTTTGTGCCCGCTGAAGCAGCATTACTAGCCAGTGTATGACAGAAACTTGCAAGGCGCCACAATCTTGTAATAAAGTGTGATGCATCTGACTAAAACCATGAAAAATTAAAAATTAAAGAACTCGCAAGGTTCAACACTCATTGCTTCTGCCTCAATTCCAGATATGTCCCACCAGATGCTTGCCAAGGTTCTTCCATCAGAGCTGAAGGATTATTAATGCTGATTCAATCCCTTTACAAAGCATGTCCAACAGTAACCTGGCTTGCATAGCCCCCGCACCTCTTGAGCAGTTGTAACTCTTTACCAAGCATGTCCAACAGTAACCTGGTTTGCATAGCCCGCACCTCTTGAGCAGTTGTAAATAGGGTTTGAGGAAATCTTGATGGACATTCTTTACTTCTCACACCAATGGTTTTATTTGGTTTCTGGAAGTCTTGTATTCACATTCACGCGAAATACAGTCATTGTAATAAAACATTTAAAGAAAGAAATAAAAGAAAAACCCAAAGGGAAACCATGTCAGACGCACAATAGGCAGATTACCTCATAGTACCAGACGGCGAACACCAACACCAACGGAAGAGCGCAAGCGGAATAGACAACCAACGGAGGCATCACACACATATATAGCCGGGAATGGGTAACGGTCTAAAAAAGGCTGTGCTTGATTTGTACGCAAACACAGGGCCAGCCGTCCGCGTACAGAGCGGCTAACTATTGGGCTTTTAATGGGCTAACTATTGGGCCTCTCACGGTGATTACCTCAAACATATAATCCTCAAATTTAAAAAACTTAAAGAAAAATAAGTACTAGTAAGTAGCATCAATTTAGATGTTCAAAAAAAAAAAAAAAATTAAATAATGTGAATTTTAAAAAAAAATCGTTTCTAGCATTTTTAAAATTTTAATTTGTGATTTAATATCATTATGTAAATTTTCTATTTTTGGTGTATTTTATACGGAGTTTACCATATTTTTTGTAGTTTTTAATTTTTTTTACCATTGGTTCAATTATATTTGTATCTTGTTCAAAAACTAAATTTATATATTTATTCATATACTCCCTCTGTTTTTTTTGTTTGCTACGGACCCACCCAACACGTAGTCCAATGCATATTTTAAATCGTTAATAATTCTAATTCGGTACAAGTAAAAATTCTAAAAGTTTGATTTAAAAACTACCAAACGAGACAAATCTAACAATATCTCTTTTGGCTATATTTTAACTTGTATAACTATGATAAAATTTCAAGTGAAAGTTATTATGTGAATAGTGACATATTCCCCAATGTAGCTATCTTTAAAAAACGGATGAAGTATAACTTTTTAAAATTAATATATAAAATTTACACATACCCTTAGAATTTACACATGAATACTACCTCCGTTTCTAATAATGTGAAACGTTTGGTGTTTTGACACTGTTCATTAATTCGATTTCGATTCATGTTTATACAATAGTTATAAAATGAAAAACATAATCAAGTGAGATCTTGTTAGAATCATCTAATCTTGTAGTTTTATAATATCAAATTCTTATAATATTTACTTATATACAATATGAGTTATTAACAGTAAAAAATCTGTATCGGACTGCGTGCACAAAAGGAATGTTGCACATTCATAAAAACAGAGGAAGTATAATATAATATGAATATATATATATATATATATATATAAACACACAATTATAGTAAAAATAATTATATTTACACACACAGATATTTATTAGAAACAAACAATAGTGTTCAAACCTTCCACTTAAACCCGTCATCTACCATACTTCTTTGAGACTCAGTAAGCTTCCCCATGTATATCCAAATACCACCATCCGAGGATAAATATTTTCATCATGACCAAACTATACAGAAATTTGAATAATCATTAAACCTAAACAAAGAAATAATGCCTGTTCAAAATACTCAAATCAAAGTGAATTCTAATTCGTCCACATTAATTAATGACTGTGTTTTACTAATATTATGTCCAAATCATAATACAGACAACATATGAAACCATTGGTTCAGACCTATGATAAGCTTGTCATTAGACAAAAATAAATTTAATGGCCATTTCTTAAACAAATTAAGGGAGCAGTCAGAGTTATGTTAAAGTAGTTATAACCGCTGGGGAACTATAGCTGTAGACGGGAAACCACCATATATAACTCCAAACAGTGTAGAATATATAGCATACCAGATCAATACATCCATGAAGTAAACCTGAAAAAGGCAATGAAGAAAAGATAATGTCCTGTATTGCAGTTGTTTATAGAAGTTAAATTCTCAATGGAAAATAACAAACAAATTAATAATATCACCTAGAAAACTTTTATCTGTGCTCTTGGCCGATGCCTATGATAATCTGGACCGACTGGAAGCAGCAATTGGTAGACGAGAAAGCAGGTGCAGCAATCGCACCAACATGAGCAGAATACACAATTATTAGAGCAAGTATTATAAAACATTTAGGAAGAGAGTAAGCTGCAACACAATATCAAAACACATTTCGAGGATAATAAATGCTGCTCATGTTAATGAGTCTTCCATAGCCACCACAACAATGTTACTTGATTAGGACAAAATTAATGTCAATTAAAACCTTATCAAATTCTACCAAATTGGAGATCTATTTACAAACCTCCATGAAGATGGGAAGAAACTCCTTGTGTGCGTTAGGTATTGTAGCCTTGTTACTTGTCTCGACACAAAATGTAACCATCCAATTCAGCGTCATTGATCTTACAATAGGAACTTTGTTCTATGCTGCAGTCTTGGCATCTAAAATAACAGGTGTGGGGAAGGAGATTATCATCCCATTCAATTCCACAAAGACAAACACCAAAACTTTCTACCAACCAAACACCAAAACTGCCATGTACGTGTACAATCAGACATGGAGATAATAGACAGGAAAGCGAAAATTGGCATCAAACCCCCAAAAGATACGGCACAACTAATTAAAATGCAAACTAAGATAGAACCAAAAGTCTGATTGTTTACATGATTAAAATTCATGCCATTCAGCAAAGGGTAGAGGGTGGCGATTGACCTGGCTACTTTTGTGAAGGTTCTTCCACCACCAAATGATCCTATCAATATTGTTGGCCTGATTGCCTGTCTAGAGAAAATATAAAAGAATAAGAAAACCCACATTTAAATCAAAGATTCATATCCAACAAAACATTGACTAGTTTTCTGGTTGTGTGTACATGGCTGTTTAAAATGTTGAAGCATGGCTGCGTGGGATCTAACAATCAAAGCCTCAGAAAAATTTTGCCAGCAGAAAAAAATATTTTAGACTAATATAAAGGGGAAAAAAAGAAAGAGGAATGGGAAAAGGAAAACCAAGAGAATTTTCATACCTAGGGTCTATGCTCATTTAACCCTACACGGCTACAACCGGAAGCTTAAGTGGAATCATAATGAGCAAAGAGAACATTCCATTTTGCCCTGCAAGACAAACAAAAAAAAAGGAACTTTTTAGACTTTAGAGGAAAGTGAATCAAATAACGTAGAGTGCAAAGAAGGCATAGAAAGATTATTTGCACATACTAAGATGCCTCAATTTGATCAGTGGATTAAGTCTCCCATACAAAGGAGCTCGTGTCAATGAGGCTTCCATAGCCTCAACAATAATCTTTCTTGATTAGGTTAGTGTATCTTGCAACAAAAAGAATAAACCAATCAAACGAAAATTATTGAAGAAACCTAGAAAGCAGTCAAAATTAAGAATCCTTTTCCAAGAAAAGATCAGGTTGTCAAAAACTAAAACTAGAGCAAACTGGAAAGAGCAACTACCTTGTACCTTCAACCCCTGTTTTCTAGACAGATGTCACGACATCTCTCCGCGATCCCATGATACCATAATATGCACCAAGGCCAACCAAAGTGTTCAAACTAAAAGTCATATCTCGTTCAGACAATTGACGCTTTTGTGGCCACATGGTGTGAGTTCCATTACAAAGATTTCCATTTTTAGATGAACCTGAATAAAGCAGATCCACTAAGCTATTTGATTTAGGACCGTCATCTGAAAGGCTTGTATCGTCTGGATAGGACCAAGGTCCTCCAAACACATTCCGCTTGTGCAACTCTTCGGCTGGTGGATAGAGTTCCAGCTCTCAGAGTAGTAGACCAGGGACACCTGCACCTCTAGGTTGGGGCATATTCTGTTGAAAAACAAATCACAAGGAAAAAAAAAATGAAACACAGGGGATAGCAGGCAATATGCAGTCAACATAAAAAGGTAACTTGAATGTGATTTATCTTTTAAGTTTGGGGCATTCTTGGTATCACATATAAATGAATAAGATAAATATAAATTATAATAAGAAAACATTAAATTTTTAAAATAAAACAAAATAAGATGCCTTTTTTAAAAATCACTATACATTTAAATGCTTACGGTACTTTTCCTATTAAACTAATCTCGTTAAAAATTAACTCACATTAGAATATATATATATATATATATAATTTTTTTTTAGAAGTTAATCAATAGAGAATAAAATAATCCATATAATATTTTGAAAAAATATTGGGGTTTGGCGTTTTGTGGTTAATTTGTTGGCTAACCCTGCTTGCCTTTTCTAGTCTGCCCCTCCTCCTTGGAACTGTTATGCCATAAGTGAGCCTCATGCCTGCTTGTCCACCCATGCCTGTTTCAAGACCAAATTAAAATATAAATAAATAAATAAATAAAAGGAAATTAGCTTAGCTAAAAGGCTAGACTTTTTTGAAAAATGTGAGTACTGAGGACATTGGTGGACTGTTTGTACTGGAAGATTCGGTATAGTGTATTGTAATGACTAATGACCTTGTAACGCCTCTGTACTGTGACTCTGTCCACATGTGTCTAACGATCGCATGTTTACATTATGCTTCTGCCCAACAAAATGAACAGAATATAATATAAGTAAATAAGAGTGCTTAAATATTTGTGTGAGAGAGAGAGAGAGAGAGAGAGGAGAAAATAAGAACTTCTAGATAAGAGTCCAAGAAATCAAGAACTCGTATTTGTTTCAATGATAAAAGAATATTAATTAGAATATCTATTTAACAACCTCCATGAAGATGGGAAGAAACTCCTTGTGTGCTTTAAGTATTGCAGCCTTGTTGATTGTCTCGACACAAAATGTAACCCAGTTCAACATCATTGATCTCACAATAGGAACTCTGTTCTACGCTGCAGTCTTGGCATCTAAAATAACAGGTTCGGGGGAGGAGATTATCCCATTGGATTCCACAAAGATAAACACCAAAGTTTTAACCAACCAACAGAAAAACTGCCATGTCCATCGTAAATAATCAACCATGGACATAATAGGCACCAGGGAAAATTGACATCAAGCTACCAAAAGATGCGGCACAACTAATTAAAAAGCAAACTAAGATAGAACCAAAATATATAAACATAAAATAAGTGCAACAGAATTCCAGTCCGAAGCACTCCATAATATATGATGCACAGGAAAGTGTATCCACTATATCGGCTATAGATATCCATAAAAAAATGTATTAACTCAACATAAAATTTTTAATATGTTGCAGTAAATATAGGAGGGCCATGTTGGGTTTCCTTCTAAATTCTAATATATGATGCCCCAAGGTTCATTCTAGACGGTGATGCACCCAAATGGGGCAAAAAAGAAAGGAAAAAAAAAAACAAAAAACAAAAATCCCAAAACAAGAACCAGGGTGATGCAAATACCATCAAGAAGATCACATTTTCCTAAAACATTGGTTCACACATTTGTAATAAATACCTTCGAGTTTTTAGGGTGACGCAAATGACAAGTAAGCATGTTAAAGCAAGATCCTCATACAACACACTATTCAATTCCTCTATTAGGAAAGGCACGTTAGCATTCATACCAGCCAAATTTAGAAGAGATCCTTCAGCAGCCTGGTGTAGTGCTTCTCTTCTTGTTATACCAAATCCTCTGCCAACATTCTCTAGCAAATAGAACCTGAGAAGGCAACAGAAAGCAGTGAAATGGCATTCGAGTATGTTCGATGCACCAAATATAAACGTGAAAGTCTCCAATGATTTTAAGGATATAAAAAGGTATCATAAAAGTATAAAATGAAATTCAATGGAGAAGAGGTTGACTATGAAGCGAGTATACAAAGCGAGCATTATGGGAAAAAGCAATTCAATGGAGACCAAGGAAGACTGCTAGCAAGTCGAACCTATTTAAATAAGCATACCTCAAGAAACGTAACTGTTTCCATAGTGTGGACATCTAAAAGTACAATTGGCCATGAATTGGCTACCTGGAAGAATGGTCAAGCTTCAACCTTCCTTGTTGCATTGTGTTTGAATACCACATATGACCTAAGATGTATAAATATAGTCTGAAACCCAAATCAAGAACGCATGTCCATTGAGGAGTCATAAAAAACTAATTGAGCATTCATTTCTGAAAATGGAATCACCCATTCAAGATCATTATACTCAATTGGCACCAATAAACAAATCATGTGTTGATTCAAATTGGTAAACGTAAACTTGCCGTTGTGGAATCACCCAACCTTGGACATGGAACACCTCACCATTCACATATCTTGATAATTATTTGGCCGAAGATCAATCCCAACTATGGACATGGAACCAATAGGCCCAAGTTGGGCCGCCCAACATATGTAAGTATACAAATTTGTAAAATTATATCAAGTTTCATAATTTTGCATATCTCAATTCTTAATACATTTAGAAATTATACAACCTCACAATTAGATTTTGTAGACTAATTATAGTGTTTGAATACTGTATGGAGCCAAATTGTATACGTTTAGACTTTTTAGGGAAAAATGCATTGTGATATCAATGGACATTGGAGATGCCCCCAATAACCATTATAAAACCAAATGGCATTTATGTTTGAATATGGAATAACCCATTCAATGATCACGATACTCATTTAGCCCAAGAATAATCCCACTCTAAAAATCATATTAAAGCATAATTGAAAATTAATGGAACTCGAAAACTCGTATTAAAAAAAACAAAAATAATTGAAAGAGTTTAAAAGAAATAAATTGAAAGGGACTACCGTTTTTTATAATTCTCCAGGAAAAAAATGTCATGCCTACATGATATCAAATATTTCTACTTCCACCCTGCAAAACGAAATAAGTACAATAGCTATCCAAGCATAATAGTTAGCATCTTCTAACACAATTGATGAGACAAATCATAAACCATAAAAAATGGACATTGGAAGTCAATACTTAATAGATACACAAGGCTGCTAACTTAATCAAACCATAAATTTTGCATGTGAAGGCACCTGCTAAATTCCTGACTACATAAGCTTCAGTAACAGCCTCAGCGCTAAAAACATAAAGAATTAGAAGCTTAGATCTCAATCAATCTATGAAGAAGAATGGGGTGGAGAATCAATGCAAGTTACAATTACAAAGGACATGCAATTTACACCAGGCTATCATTTCAAGCAGGTTGCATTTGTCTTGTCAATTACATCGGACTGGACAACCCACTCAGATGCACATACATCATCACAAAAAATGATAGATCATCATGTAATAAATTTTCCACGCAACAAATAGAAATAGATCATCTTCCATGGTATACCAAGAAAGAAGACCACAAGAAATGTAGGCTAGTGTAGTTTTTGCCTGATTGATGATCTCACCGAAAAAAGGTGGAAGGAGTTAATTGTACCTCATCAGATACATGAAAAATAAAGCATCTACCTTGTGAGTATGGTTGGCATAACCGAATCTTTATATACCGGAGATCCATCATTCTTGAAAGGCCTAATTTAATTGCTCTAGTGATATCATATGAAACCAATTAGGCAATTTCAATTTTTTTGCTCTACATCCTGTAAGACAATAAACGAACAGATAAGCAACCAAGATTGGCCATAAAGAGTTGTAGTTTGCTACCGGAATAGTTTAGGTTCAACCCTCATTTATAAATGTTGAATGTACGCTATGCTATTAATAAGTTTGTTCTTATTTTAATTCATCAATTTTTTTTATACCAAAGCCTTTTAAATTAAATTATATTAATATTCCTTCATTATATTATTTTATTTTTATCTTGACATCAATTTTATCTATTACTTATTATATTTATTTTTAGTTTGTTTATTAGTACTATGTAATTAGTTAATTTAATATTCTTATTTTTATAAAATAATAATAATAATATATAAAAAAATAATAATAAATAAATAAAATTGGTATCTGGAATCACCCATTCCCAGACCATCATATTCAATTGGCACCAATAGGCCAAAATCATGTATAAATTCAATCAATAAACCAAATTAGTAAGACATATCCGTTGTGGAATCACCCAACCTTGGACATGGCCCCAATAGGCCAAATATAAATATAATAAATACATGTATGAAAGACAATGGAGCACTCTTGGACATAGAATCACCCATTCAAAGATCTTGATACTCAATTGGCACAGATAAGACTAAAATCAAATATAGATTCAATCTAGAAACCAAATTGGTAACACATGTCCATTGTGGAATCACCCAACCTTGGACATGGCACCAATAGGCCCAAAATACATAAATACATGTCTGAAAGCCAATTTAGCACTCATGTCTGGACATGGAATCACCCATTAACAAATCATGATACTCAATCGGTACCAATAGGCCTGAAATCATGTATGGATTCAATCTAGAAATCAAATTGGTGTTATATGCCCACTGTGGAATCATCCGACCTTAGACGTGGCATCAATATGCCCAATACATAAAAATACATGTCTAGAAGTCAATTGAGCGCTCATGTCTGGACATGGAATCACCCATTCACAGATTATGATACTCAATTGGCGCCAAAAGGCCTAAAATAATGTATAGATTCAATCTAGAAACCAAATTGGTGTTATATGCCCACCGTGGAATCACCCAACCTTTGGACATGGCACTGATAGGCCCAAGATAAATGTCTGAAATCCAATTGAGCACACATCTGAATATGGAATCACCCATTCACGGATTATGATACTCAATTTGTACCAATAAACCTAAAATCATGTATAGATTCAATTTAGAAATCAAATTGGTAAGAAATGCCTGTTGTGGAACAACAATCATGATACCCAACAACAATCATGTATCAAAGCCAATCATGATATTTGTTGGCAGAACAACAATCCCAACAACGGCCCTAGATATGTATATTTACAAATTAGCAAAATTATATTAAGTTCTTAAAAAAATGCATATCACAATTCATAATTTATTTAAAATTATACAATCCTATTACTAAAGTGATGGAGGCTAGTTATACTATGCTTGAATACCAAATGGAACAAAATATATATAAATTTAAAACGAACACAAACTAGGGAACAACTGAACAAATGTCATTGTGGTATTACCCAACATTGGACATGTCCCCAATAACCATTAAAAACCAAATGAGTTTTCATGTTTGAATATGGAATCACCCATTCAACAATAATTATAATAATTTGGTGAGAAGTAATCTCACTTTAAAAATCATATAAAGCCAAGGATAGTATTGGATAGTATTTAGAATCTAGTACAATTGTCCAGCAACCGTAAACCATGATGAGTTGTAACTCACTTGTAAGTCTGGATATACATAAATGACAATGGGCAAATCAGAAGATTTCATCACATGAGATATTTGAATCAGTAACAATTTTATCCTTAGAAAATATGCTATTTAGATTTCTTTAGGAAAATCTAAAAGGGTATAAAATCTAAAAGACTAGATTAGAATACAAATTTAGGCTTCGTTTGATAAAATATAAGATGAAATCTGAAGCTTGTAAAATTAAGTTGGTATTATTTGAAAACCAACTTATAATTAATGCAGAATTAATTATAAGTGTTTTTTTTTTTGCTAGACAACCAACAAAGCCTAGGAATTAATTATAAGTGTTGAATGCACGCTATGCCAATAATAAGTTTGTCCTTATTTTAATTCAACAATTTTTATATACCAAAGCTTTTTAAATTAAATTATATTAATATTCCTTCATTATATAATTTTATTTTTATCTTAACATCAATTTAATTTATTATTTATTATATTTATTTTTAGTTTGTTTAGCAGTACTATGTAATTAGTTAATTTAATATTGTTATTTTTATATTAATATTACTATAATAATAATAATTATTATTATTTTGTTATTTTTATTATTTTATTATTTATTTTTATTGTTAATATTAATTTTATTTATCACTAATATTATATTTGTTTTTTGTTTGGAACTGTAAAATGTCATTAGTGTTGTCATAAAATGAGAAAAGAATGATATTTTTGCTCGAATGATTTTTTCATCAGGACTTAAGTAATTTTAAAACCATTGTTTACTTAATTCAATTTTGTTATGGGTGGAATCAAATACTAATTCATTCAGTTAATGACATTTTCAGTTATCAAACAAGCTTAATTAAATTAAATACTTAACCCATTCAAGTTAAGTGAAAAGTGGTGTTACCAAACGAAGGGTTACTGTTCAATAAGCAAAAGTTAATTTTTAGTTTTAGAATTTATATAGCATCTAAGATTATAAATATTTTTGAATTAATTCAGTTACCGAGGAGGGCCAAGCAAGCAAATAAAGGGTGAGAGAGTAATGTTCATATGAGCACAATAAATTAGAGTGAAATAAATTTGAAGACTAAAAGGGAACTATAAAAAAACTTTACACCACTAGCACTCTTATTTAAAAAAAGTAATAATAATTGGAAGATTTTACTAAAGAAAGAAATTGAAAGAGAATGCCCTTATTTAAAATCCTCCAAGAAAAACTGTCATACCTACACTGATATCAAATATTTCTACTTCCACCCTGCAAAACAAAATAAGTACAACTATCCAGCTGTCAACTATTAGCATTTTTTGACACAATTTACAAGACAAATCATAAAACATAAAATTTGACATGGAGAGTCAATACACCCGTGAAAACTTTAAAGGATAAATTGTTTTATAGGAAATACAGCATAGAGGGTCTATGAAGATAAATTATAGAACACGCAAGGCTACTACGTTAATCGAATAATTTGAGTTAAAAATAATGTTTTAAAAATTACAAGCCTACTACCTTAATCGAATAATTTGAGTTAAAAAGAATGTGTTAAAAAATTACAAGGCTAATACCTTAATCGAATAAATCATAGAACACAAGAAGCTTAAGTTATACAAAAGGATGTGTTACAGAGCACACACTGTTCTTTGTTGTAAATAAAAAAGATGAATAATTTGTTTACCCAGTCAGAGTTTGATTAGCATCAAAGCTTCAAAGCCAACATGTTTCACTAATGGTTGTGGAGTTTACAATTACAATCAGCGGCAGTTACAGGGGGTAAAGGGGCGTCAACTGATGCCCCTGGAATTTAAAATTTTTTTTTAAATATTTTTTTAATTTATTTTTATTATATAAAGTTAATACTTATAATACTTCACCTTCTCACACCCTCCTCCCTCCTACGCATATGGAGTCCTTACATTCTCTGTTCTCCGCTTAACGCTCCCTTTCTTCTCCTTTCTCACGGACTCACACTCGCCGTTGCTCTCTCGCTCGCACGCCCCCATTTTCAGATTTCTATTTGCCGACCTGCTCCCTCGCACACGCCCTTCTTCTTCCCGCTACTCTCACTGTGTCACGCCCCCTTTTCTTTTATGCTTGGACGCCGTCGGCTCTGCTCCATCCTCTAGTGTCCTCCCGTCGCCGCCTCTTCGCCCTTACACCTTCCGACCCCTTGTGAATCAGGTATTAGAGCGTCTCCAACGCAGATGCTATTATAGCGCTGCACATTAAATTTGGCGGAGCGGAAGCTCCAACCGTGGCGTGAAAATTGCGGCCGGCATCTCCATTTTTTGCGTTTTAGAACAGTGCACCGCCTTTTATAGCGGGCACTGTTCATCAACGCTATCTTTTTTTTATTATTATTTTTTTTGGTTTTCTTTACTTCATTCTGTTTTTTTTTAAAAAAAAAATAAGTTGTTTTTAAAGTTACAATAATATATTCTGGTAGGAGATTTTCCTATTTTTTTGGCTTTAATTATATTTTTTTATTTTTTTGGTTTTTAATTTATTTTCAAATTTTTAATTAAATAATTTTAAACTATAAAATTCAATATCATATATCCAAAAATATGTATTAAAATTAATTATTAAATGAAAAATTATATAAATAGTAAATGGTATCAAAATGGAATATTCTATTGTAGAGGAAAATATAGAGTTTTGGGTTGGAGAGGGATAATGTGAAACTGTAAATCTAACTGTAAAATAGAGATAGTGTAACTGTAAAATAGAGTTTTGGGTTGGAGATGGCCTTAGAGCGTCTCCAACGCAGATGCTATTATAGCGCTGCACATTAAATTTGGCGGAGCGGAAGCTCCAACCGTGGCGTGAAAATTGCGGCCGGCATCTCCATTTTTTGCGTTTTAGAACAGTGCACCGCCTTTTATAGCGGGCACTGTTCATCAACGCTATCTTTTCTTTTTTTTTTATTATTTTTTTGGTTTTCTTTACTTCATTCTGTTTTTTTTTAAAAAAAAAAATAAGTTGTTTTTAAAGTTACAATAATATATTCTGGTAGGAGATTTTCCTATTTTTTTGGCTTTAATTATATCTTTTTATTATTTTGGTTTTTAATTTATTTTCAAATTTTTAATTAAATAATTTTAAACTATAAAATTCAATATCATATATCCAAAAATATGTATTAAAATTAATTATTAAATGAAAAATTATATGAATAGTAAATGGTATCAAAATGGAATATTCTATTGTAGAGGAAAATATAGAGTTTTGGGTTGGAGAGGGATAATGTGAAACTGTAAATCTAACTGTAAAATAGAGATAGTGTAACTGTAAAATAGAGTTTTGGGTTGGAGATGGCCTTAATGTTTTTCGTATGTTACATAAAAAAAAAAAAAAAAAAAATGTTGATTATTAATGAGTTCTGAGACTGTATTGATTTAGTTGATACATTCCTTGTTTGGAACACACAAGCTGAAACCCTGTGCTCTTACATTCAGAAGGCTCTTTTGGTTTTTAATTGGATTAGGGTGCTTTTTTGGTTATTAATTGGATTATGGTGCTTACGCATTGTTAATGACAACTACCAGGTCAGGAAGATTGACTCTTATTTGTGCTGTCTATCTTTTTTTTTTTTGCTGCTGACAATTTTGATTTGTATTGAGGGTTTTGTTGAGAGGCATTTCGCCTCATTGGAAGTATTCATGCAATACTTTTGAGATGCAGGAAATTGAAATTTAGGAGATGTATATCTAGTTTAGGACATGTGGTTAGTGCTGCTGGTAGTCTTGGAAACTTTTAGCCAAGCTTATTTCAATTTTCATCCTTACTAAGGTTTGTTGAAATTTCTGGAAAAGTTCATCATCTCCCTAAAGTTATTTGCATTCAATGTGTCTTAAATGAGTGAACTAGCAGAAAAAAAATAAGTTGCTTATACTGACTGTTCAAGAGTATTGTTAACATATTGTGACCGGTTATTTGTTCAATACCTGCACCAGAAAAAAAAACTTGCAGCAGCCTGCCAGCCGATTATTAACATGATTATTGTTTGGTAATTTTTGACGGAGTTTGCACACCCTCGTTCTAAATTCTGGAATCGCCACTGATTACAATGGACATGCAATTTGCACTAGGCCATCATCTGTCAAGCATGTTGTGTCTGTTGTGTCAATCCGTCAGGTTGCACAACCCACCGAGATGTACATACATCATTAAAGAAAAGTTATATCATCATCATCATATAAATTTCTAAGCTACAAATAAAAATAGTTCGTCCTTCATGGTATACCAACGAGGAAGGCCACAAGAGATGCAAGCTAGTGTAGTTTTTGCTTGGTTAAAGAATTTTTGGAGGCCATATGAAACCAACTTATTGTATAACCTAATCGTTATATACCTAAAAGAAAAGGGGAAGTAGTAATTGTACCTCTCAGATACATGAAATGAAACGTATAGCATTTACCTTAAGAATACTTTGGTTGACATAACCAATAATCTTTATATACCCTAGGTCCATCACTGTTGAAATGTCCAACTGGCTTGACCCTAAATAACATAAGCATGATGATATCAGATGAAACCAACCCATATTTCACAAAATTTTGACCACAACTGGCTAATGAACTAACAAATATATTAAATTCATCAACTCTTTGTTAAACCATTAAGCATTAAATGTAATTGAACAAGAACTGCTTTCTTTTTCCAAATTCAAACTGTTTCAGGCACTAACAACAAAGCCGAAAGCGCTTCCGCAAGAAAAACAAATAATACAGAAACATCAATTTATGTAATTTTCTTTAATTACCACTAAAATAAAAAGGTATGAATAAAAAAAAGTAAACAAAGTATCTCAAAACTGCAGTTGAGCAACATAGTGACCGATCCGTACAATAGTTAATAATAATACTCAATAAATATAAACAAACCTACGCATGACTGCTTCCTTAAAACTTCACCATTTGTTAAGGAAATAGACGGTCAGATTTGTCACTTGGTGAGTATAGAGGCAAGCAAATCTCTCTATCTGAAAAATTACCACATAACATGTTGTGTAATTGATTACTTCAGCACCTTCCTTGGACATGAAGATGGTCATAGCATGCATTCTTGTAAAAGAAGAAAGTATAAAATTATAAGAAAATGCAACAAGAAATAAAATAAACTTCCATAATTGTCATACCTCATTTTCTTCAATGGTTCCAGCTGCAAGGGTTTCCGATGCTTTCATTTTAACTGATACCTGCCTTCACATGATTCATATAGCTGGTTTTGCTGTAATAACAACAACAAAGAGTCAGCAAAAATCACATATGAAAGGAGAAACTGAAATTTATCTGCTAACATACATTACCTTGCTGATAGTATCTGCTTGTTTTGAAATTCGATGCTTACTTTCTTGTACAACTAATTTCAGCACTGAAACATGCTCAAAATATAATAACCTTAAAAATGCATTTCAAAACGAGCTAGTTGAGAAGAACAATGTAATGGACTTTGTTCTCCACAAGAAGTTGAGTATATCGATAATGTAATCTGAATACTACATGACTGAGGAATGTCCTCTTTCTTTTTCCCAAGCGCTTTCATCCAATATCATGTCTACCACACTGGAAAGCAAGCATGAGATAACCCGTATCCATAGATTGAAAGGCTTAGAGCACAAGTAAAAGTTAAGAGCAAGAAAGGTGAGATAGATTCAGGAGAGTCACCTCTAAGTTTCCAATTTCATAAATTCTAAAATTTTGGAAGAAATATCCTCATAATTTCCGCGCTTCGATTGAATGACATCATATCATATGCTCCCGTCATGACGGAATGATTTAACAATCAACAGTCTTAGCAGATGCAATAATCAAGTGCAGAGTCAAAAGATTTTTTAAATTCAATAGAAGTAAGAAGTATGAAGTCAGATTCACATGCACTGCAGCAATTTTGAAAAGCATCCTAAAATTTCAAATTCCTCAAGAATATATAGTATTTTGTAAGCATACCCCAAAGTCAAGTTAGGTTTTTCATCATGTGAGGAGTATGTTTGTAAATAAATCTATAGCAACTTTAACCATTTGAGTGTTAGCATTTGAGTTATAGACATAAAGAAATTTAAAGTAAACTGATGCGAGACAAAAAGAAGTTTGTATTAAATTGATTAAAAACACTCAAAAGCTTATATTCCTCTTCGGGCATATTGCTGTTCCAAACACCATTTAAGCCACCTCCAGTGCTGTTTTCTCTCAAATATACTTCTGACCACGTATCCATGACAAAATTGAGAAAACAGACTTCATAACTTCACGCAACACTGAAAACGCAAAATTTGAATAAATTGCATTAACCACTATTAGATTGAACAAAATGAAATAGAAAGTTAAACATAAATGCACGATAACTGGGGTAGGCGATCTAGTATGCTAGTTCCAGTATAAACTCATCCGGAGTATTAAAAAAGACACTGTAACAACATAACTAATCTGACAACGTCAAACCTAAAAGAAGCTTTGCATGACACACAAAATCCCATGCCATCAAACTTTGAAGATTTGTCACTTGAAGAATCATTAACCGACACAAAGTACCATGAAATCAAACCTTGAAATCGTCCTCACAGTTTTTCAATGACATCAGATACATGCAAGAAAATTAAGAAACGTCCATAAAGCCCACTTATTTTAAAAGATAAAAAAATCTTTAACAAGTTCATTGAAATTGTTTAAGGAACCAACAAGAAACGGATAAAAAATAAACCAAAGATACTAGGTGAGTGTATCTTACACCAACGATAGAATAATTTAAATAAAAAAAACCAAAAGGCCATATAAAACTAACTTTAAATTGAACAAAATTCTAGCAATAAGTAATTTGTTGGTAACCATAAGCAAAGTCATCATATCTTGAAACTTTGTATGCCACTGCGGACCTTCTTAAGTGCGGCAAGTGGAGCCAATCCACCACCATAGCCTCCATCATATCCAAGACCAATAATAGCAATATTTAGTTCTCCTCAAGAACGATACATGCATAATTGATTAACATGATCCATGATGACAATAAGCAACGTATTAATGGAAATAGAAAGAGCACATGTGGGGCCTGTATAACATGCAAGTTGCCAACAATACAATGAATGAAGAACAAAATCAATTCTTCTGGCAGTGAAAGCCAGTAGATTTCAATTTTCCTTTGGCAAATACCGAAATAGGTATATTATACTTACTCCGTGGGATAACCCAGTTGCTCAGCCAAAGAGTGTAGTTCCAAGTAAGCTTAAGAAGAAGAGCCATCCCTAGAACACATTTCAGTTAGACAACAAACAATGCAAAATGAAAAGTCAATGGTGCATTCAACAACTATCGAAATCATATTTTCCTTACATGTTTTCGAGTTCAACAGTGAACAATAATTTCCAGAAGCCCAAAGAAAAGCTTATGCAAAGTAGTACCCTCTATGCAATTTCTCAGCAAAGAAAAGACTGTTTCATCTTATGTAAAAATGCTAAAAAAATCTGCCCATGTCTTTTAAAATTTGAGAATGAGAGCGTTTAGATGCTCAAAATATGGTTTCCAGGGAATTGATAAGAGGGAGAGTGGAATACTGTGTGGAAGGATAGTTTTGGATAAAAGGATTAGGGTAGTAAACAGATGGGGGCTATTCTAATATCTGAGGCTGGCAATGGGAAGGCACCTTTCAGTTCAGGCCATAATCCTACAGAGTACAGACAAATGGCATAAGTCCATCAGACCGCAGCGGAGTGGAGCAGCCGTGACACGACCTTACCTTAGCTGGAGAAAGTTAATAACTAATTCAATTTTGAAACTGCTGGCTATTGACAGCTTAAGAGATATTTAATTAAAAAATTTACAAGAAATATCAGGTCTGGAAGATATAAATAAAATATCAAGTCTGGCGGAGGGGAAGGAATGAGCCACAAGATTTACACGAAACAAACAACAGTGTGCAAACCTTCCACTTAAATCTATCACATTCCATTTGAATTCAATGGGCCTGGGGGATCCAGCTCTCAGAGTAGGTCGGGGCATATTCTGCGGAAAAAGAAAAAAAATGAAACACGTTGGCATAGCAGACAATATGCAGTCAACATAAAAAAAAGGTAACTCCAATGTGATCTATTTCGAAGTTCATCATACCTGCATATGTGGGCCAAGTGATGCTTCTACAACATCAGATAGAATAGTGTTGTATTCATCAATAAAATGGAGAAGGTCCTGGATGTTGTTACTCCCAAAGGTAGAACAGTGTTGTATCCATCAATAAAATGGAGAAGGTCCTGGATGTTGTTACTCCCAACCTGAGAAACAGACAGTGGATGTGCCAATCATGCTGTCCTCCGGCAAAGATCCATGAATATTAGAAGAGAACCTTAACCTTAATGTCAACACAAACGCCACAGAAAGCATTAATATAACTCATTATATTTTGGAAATCTTATAAACAGTCAGTGTACACTATTATCATCATCAAAACATGCTAAGATTGTAATGATGATTGAATTTGAATATTTGCATACAATCACATTTTCTATTAAAACAGATCCCACCACTGTGATGCTTGAATGTGATTTCCATTTAATGGCTGATAATCAACACTCCAAAGAGAAAAAAGTTTCTTACCACCTCAAATGTATATTTTTTTTTTTTTTATCACCGTTCCCAGAACCTAACCTCGACCAGCTAGTTGGACCTTCCTCAGCCTGTGTACTCCTCGAAGCTTGTGTTTCTTCTGTCACTGGTACTGTTGATACTGGGTTTGGGGCACCAGAAATGACTTCATCGGTTTTTGGATGGATGACACAGCTCCACTGAAATCGGGGTAATTGAGTTTGGCGGAAGAAAAAAGAAAACAGCAGCAGCTGGCATTTCCGATGGAGGAAATGACAGTCTCCAATAAGCCTCACAGGGCTCTCAAACCCAACCTGTGGTGGATCCCGGGAGACAAAGTCAAAGCACTTGATCCTTTGCCCCATAGACTCAATCCGAGCTCCTGCAAGAGGGTCCAAAGTAGAGTGGCATGGAATCGGCCGGAAAAGACACCCATTTGCTTCTTGTAAATGGGGTTTTGAGGAAATCTTGATGGGCATCCTTTACTTCTCGCACCAATGGTTTTATTTGGTTTCTGGAAGTCTTGTATTCACATTCACGAGCAATATTAGAAATACAGTCATTGTAAAACATTTAAAGAAAGAACAAAAAGGAAAACCCAAAGGAAAACCACCATTCTCTGACCACCAGACGGCGAACACCAAACGTGAAGAGGGGTAAGGGGAAATAGACAACCAACGGAGGCAACACGCACACACATATGTAGCCTGGAATGGGTAACGGTCTAAAAAAAAGGATGTGTGGCCCAGTGCTTATACCAGAAGCATATGAGGAACTAAAACATGTAGACATCTTGAAGCAACAGGACAGTGAGATTTAATGAAGGCAGCTACGTCTATATTCAAATCTACAACTGTATAGCAAGGCACACTGCCACACTGTTTGGGGAAAAAAAGCAATTTTGTTGAAACCCACAGTTCAAGAAATTGAAACTATAAATTAGTGATGTAGAGTAGAGTATAAGCAGTGCATACCTTGCGTGCTTGGACAACGGTTGCCTTATATAATGCGGTGGTTTCTGGATATACAGCCAACACATGTTTTCCAGGAAGAAACTCGATCGGGGACACTGGAGAGATCGGGGCGCTTTGGGAAAGGAATGATGTGCGACATGGGCAACTTGTATTTTCTGAAACAGCAGCAAGATCATGTATTCTATATGAAATCATAAATAAAAAGTGAATATTGACTGCTGGCCCAGGACCTTTGAATTCAATAGATGCTGGAAGGCATTTAATCACCTTACTCACCCAATTACCCAAACAGTTTGCTTTGGGACCTGTCCACCAAAATTGGAACTAGGGTTTGAAAATATCTGATGGATCACAACATTCTAAACATAAGATTCACAGGGATGAACTCGCCAGGGAGTTAGGATCATACTGTAACAACTGCAAGGTCCTGCCGCCACTCGTATTCCAGCTTCCGGCGACGACGAGAATGATTCCTCTTCATCAAATAAAACCGCATAAGTAATACATTACCGATGAACATTCTTTACGTAATGGTCCGTGTTCCGCACCGCAAACAACGCAATGGGAAGAACGGTAAGGGGAAATAGACAACCAACGGACGGAGGCAACGCACACATATATAGCCGGGAATGGGTAACGGTCTAAAAAAAGGCTGTGCTTGATTTCTACGCAAACACAGGGCCAGCTGTACGCGTACATATGGGCTAACTATTGGGCTTTTAATGGGCTAACTATTGGGCCTCTCACGGTGATTACTGATTAGTGATTACCTCAAACATATAATCCTTAAATTTAGAAAACTTTAAAAAAAAATAAGTACTAGTAGTATTTAAGTAGCATCAATCTAGATGTCCAAAATAAATAAATAAATAAATAAATAGTGTGAAGTTAAAAAAAAATCGTTTCTAGCATTTTCAAAATTTAATTTGTGATTTAATATCATTATGTAAATTTTCTATTTTTATTTTATTTTATATGGAGTTTACCATATTTTTTTGTAGTTTTTAATTTTTTTTTACCATTAGTTCAATTATATTTGTATATTTTTGAAAAAATAATTTTATATATTTATTTAAATATAAATTTTAAAAAAAACTTAAAGAAAAATAAGTACTCCTCCCTCCGTCCCACGAAAATTGAACCCTTTCTTTTGGGCACGGTAATTTAAGTGGTGGAGTTTTGTAGTTAAAGTGGTGTGGGTATTTGTGTTTAAGATTCTAATAAATTTTAATAATGTTTATTGTTTAAATTTGATTTAATATTATCGTAATGATGTAATTTGAGAAAAAATATTCAAGTGTTGTCTTGTTATAATCGTCTAATCGTGTAGTTTTAGAATATATATTTTATACAATTTTTATTTGTATCAATTTTCTAATATTAAGAGTTAAAGAAATATAAGGGACTTTGTGTAGGAAAATAAAAATGTATTGGAATTTGTGCAGAATAGTAAAAGTAAGTATTTTTAATTGGATTTGACAACAATTAAGATGCTAATCAAACTTATATTAATTTAATTTTTTCTAAAAATGGAAAGTGATCAAACTTCGTGGGACATCCCAAAAAGGAACAGGGGTCAACTGTATTGGGCCTCTAATGGGCTAATTATTGGGCCTCTGGCGATAATTATCAGATAACCACATATTCCTCAAATTTTAAAAATTTCACGAAAAAATATTTAAGTAATAGTATAAATTTGGATGTTCAAAAAAAAAAGTTTTAAGTAGTGTGAAGTTAAAAAAAAAAAAAAGTCTCTAATATTATTTAAAGTTTTTAATTTGTTATTTAATATGATTAGGTAAATTTTCTATTCTTAGTGTATTTTATATAGAGTTCACCATATGTTTTGTAGTTTTAAATTTTTTCTGCTATTAGTACAATTATATTTATATCTTGTTCGAAAAATAAATTTATATATAAATTTTTAAAATATAAAATTTAGGCAACATTTTTAATCTTTTTCCTTAAATCTTTATATTATTGTTTTTTTTTATAACTCTCATATCATTTAAATATATGTTTGTTCAATATTATCATTTTTCTTGCATAACAGCCAATGAAGGCTAGTGCCGCAAGACGAAATAACATTCAATAAGACTTAATTTTACTTTAATATAAAATACATTAAATAATAGTACTACTCAATTAGGTATCAATAAGTAAGGATAGAAGAGAGAGTTTAGTACTATATCCGTCTTTTTTATTTGATACATTGTGAGTATTTTTTTTTCGGTAATAAGGGGGAGAGGCCGAAGCCTTTTCATACATTGTGAGTATTGATAGTTAATCTTTTTAAAATAATTCTTACTTGTATAGAAGGAGTATAGAAGAAGATGAACGATTACCGACTTTTTGAATGAAAATCATATTTATACTTAAAAAACATGAGATTCTCACTCAAAACTTACATCAAACAAAAACATAAACATCATCAGTTTCGCGTCAAATTTTCTCAGTAGAAATCATCGACACCTTAAACCAAACACCACCTTAGAGATCAAAGACCCCTTATAATTACATGGATATAATATAATATGTATATATATAGACACACACAATTATAGTAAAAATAATTATATTCACACGTTAAGATTTATTAGAAATAAAAAATAATGTTCAAACCTTCCACTTAAACCCGTAATCTAGCATACTTCTTTGGACTAAGTAAGCTTCCCCATGTATATCCAAATACTATCACCCAAGGGATAAATAATTTTCATTATGACCTGATTATACAGAAATTTGAATAATCATTAAACCTAAACAAAGAAATAATGCCTGTTCAAATACTCCAATCAAAGTGAATTCTAATTCGTCCACATTAATTAATAGAGATGAATGGACCGTGTTCTATCATAATACAGACAACATATGAAACCATTGGTTCAGACCTATGATAAGCTTGTCATTAGATATAAATAAAATTTAATGGCCATTTGTAATTATTAAACCAATATAACTACACTAGTGATCGAAACAAATTAAGGGACCGGTCAGAGCTATGTTTAAGTAATAACCGCCAGTGAACTATGGCTGAAGACGGGAAACCACCATATATAACTCCAAACAGTGTAGAATATATAGCATACCAGATCAATACATTCATGAAGTAAACCTGAAAAGGCAATGAAGAAAAGATAGTGTCCTGTATTGTAGTTGTTTATAGAAGTTAAATTCTCAATGGAAAATAACAAACAAATTAATATATCACCTAGAAAACTTTTATCGGATTGACTGGAAGCAACAACTGGTAGATGAGAAAGCAGGTGCAGCAATTGCAGAACATTAACCTTGTAGCCATCAACAGCAGTGTAGTTTGGCCCAGAGAAAATGAAACAATGAAAACAACAATCCCATCAACTTGAGCAGAATACACAATTAGAGCAAGTATTAGAAAATATTTAGGAAGAGAGTAAGATGCAACACAGTATCAAAACACATTCCGAGGATAATAAATGCTGCTCATGTTAATGAGACTTCCATAGCCACAACAATAATGTTACTTGATTAGGACAAAAGTAATGTCAATTAAAACCTTACCAAATTCTACCAAATTGGAATTTAATGTTTGCTTGAAGTTACAAGCTGAGCTATTAGGAAAGATGTTCCAGGGAATTCAGCGTAGGATCAGCTTCGCTGCGACAATGATTGCTTGGCTCACTATGCTCAAGTGCAGGTACAACCCAACCATCACGTTCCGCGGACTGTTACTCAAAGACCATACCATGATCTTTTCCTGCAGTAGACCAAAGGAGTTAGAGGCGATCAAGAATTGAAAGTTCGTATAGTTTCAATTTTTTATTGATAGGAACACTGTCCCCAATGCCATGTAGTCTCCCAAGTAGCTTTGTGTATATATGTATAAATTCATAATTCAATAATGTAAACTGGATTTAAAGCAGGTTTCCTAGTATGATAGTCACATCATGCAGTTAAAAACGATTTCACCCACTTATCTGATAAGAGGAAACAAGAATAATAGATCAACACTAAAGAAGAAATCAACAACTAAATGTAACAAGTGGCTCAGCTCATTAATAACCTCACCTCAGCCTCAGCTATGTAATTATTATACATATTACCTCTCAGGGAAGCCCTAGCCTCACCAGGTCGGCCTTCTGTCCTACTCTCCATCTCTGAGCCAGGAAGATATAAATAAAATAATAGGTAATGCGGGAAGATGAGCCTTGAGATTTACAAAAAACAAAATACTTTACGGACCTTTCACTTACGTATATCATAGAGCATACTTCTTTCAACATCGGTAAGCTACCCCACGAATCTCCAAGTTGAGTTCCATGTTTTGATGGTACTTGTTCTGCATGACCAATGTCCAGCCTCCATTTCAATCTTTGGTTCTATGTTTACTTGCTTTACTTTTGAAAGCTCCGTTGTACGACAAAGTAAGAAGAAATTTAAAATTTGGGTAAGGATATATAGAAGCAACTATATTATGCTCAAGTGCTAGCTATCTTTATAGCTGTCTGAAGCTTCCAGATTTAATCTGTTTTTGATAGCAAATAGTTGAATCACACACTTCAGGAATAGCTGGAATTTCGCTTACACAATGCCATTACTGTTATATATACTTGAGCAACTTTCACAGCTAAACGAATTCGACTGCATAAATAAAAAATAGAGGTGTTACTTTTTGGGTGAAAATAGAGGAAACAAGAGTCTTACTCATTAACTTCAGCAAGAGAGGACTCCAGCTTTACCAAATGGGCCATTAGTTCCTTGGCACCACACGCCATATACACCCCTTCAAAACAAGACATGATTGACTTACCAAAAAAGTTCGTGAAAAGATGGCAATAAATTTTATTGAAGAGTGCATGTCTATCAAAATAAATACCTCATAATCATATCTAGTGCAATAATCATGACTAAAAGTAGATCCATGCCAGAAAAACAGTGTCTTCAACACCAATCCAAACTGTTTTGGTTCTTATAGGTCACGATGAATAGCAAAACGCCAAAACTGACTAAATTCTACTTTTTTCCGTACATGTGGTCAGATCCTGATAGTATAATAAAAAATAAAATGATTAGGCATTGGAGACTGGTAACTACAAAAAAAATGAGCACATTCCAGTATCCATCAAGTTGTCAAACAATTTTCAGAAAGTGGCCACCGCATAAAAGTATATAACCAGAATTAACATCTCAAACCAAGAAAAATGGCTGTCAAGTATATTATCTAACCTATTACCTCAAAGAATTCCAGATTCAGGGTTTTCAGCTAAACGATCAAGACCAGCTGATTTTGCATATCCTGAAACAAGCTGAAAACAAACATTACATTCTTTCGTTGAAAGCTCATAAGAGATTAATGTCATATTAAGCATGCAAAGGTTCATACATCTAGCAACAGTCTTAACACAAAAAAGAGTAAGATACTGATGAGAAGAAGTGCAGAATTTGCAACGCCTTCAGGACCATTATAAAGTACATGATTGCTTGGACAGCATTGATTCATCAAATAAGTTCTGAGGAAAAAAGGTATACTATCAAGACAATAGAAGGAACCTTAGAGGTGCGCTAGGGGTATAAGTTCCAAGAAAGTTGAGTGCGAAGCTATTGAAGTTTGAGGAGGAGTCACTGTACACCAAAAATAAAAACCACAAAATCGTATGAGTTTAACAATGTACACGTTTTAACATCATGTTTATAAAATCCAGAGAAACTTTTGAAGAAAAAAGTGTTTTGGAAATTATATTCAGAAATTACAAAAAAGTCTTTCAAAAGAGAGTAATTTTAATTATTAAAAACAAAAAATATATTCGGAGAGACATTGAAACAATTTAAAATCATAAATTTGAAAAAGATGAAGCGTGAAATTTTGGTTCTTTTGGGACTGTGGGTTGTCTCATTGACACTACAAATATCGAAGGTGGTAATATTTAATATTAGCAAACAGTGTATTAGACAGTGTATAGTACCTCCGGGGGTAAATAGTCTCTCGAAACATGGCATTGGCTAGGCCTTAGGGACAAGCTCCTTCCTCCGTTCTCAGATTTCTTCCTCTTCTTCCATCTGTAAGATTCAAGATTCTTTGAGAAAAAGGGTTGTACCTTTGCTATTTCTCTCTTTCAATTCGATATTGCTCCACGAAGCTCATTTCAGGGCAACCTTGAAAGATGGAAATGAAAAATTAGTAAAAACAATATTAGCACTCAAAAAACACAAGCTTATTAGGAAAGGATTTAGGTTCAAGAAGATATACTTGATGATCAAATTCAGAGCGCGCTCAATGGCCATCATTTCGCTATGCCGTACAAGATCAATCGGTCTTGTGGTTTCTTTAACCGCAGGCTTCACAAGACACTAATGAAAGGACCAACTAGGTTAAAAAATCAATATAGATTCTGCACTGCACTCAAAACTACTTTGGGCTATTGGAATGAGAAAGTTTATACTATATTAATTGAATGACTCTGAGAAAGGAAACTCGAGTTAGAATTAAGGCTATTGCTACTTGAAGATTTTTTGATTCAGGTACATTAATAATTAACATTAAAAAAAAATATGAAAGAAAAATATATGGTCATGACTCATGACAACTGTTAACACCTTGGCAACACCATGACAACTTGTATTGATCAACTACATAGATGTTTGAAAGGGAAGAGAAACAAAATATATGGTCACGTGCATAGAGCCCGCCTATTCACAGAATAAGGAAAGGGCGGCGAGCAATTCATCAGTAGATTCTTAAAAGTATACATACCTCCATATACGTACAGCTTGTTTCGGATGGAACACAATCCCAATAACTTTGGTTGTTAAAAATACATTTGGCAAAATTCTCTCCACCATGGATAAAAAAACCATATGCGAATAGGATTAAAAAAAAATTATAGTCAATGAAATAAACTAATTAATATATTTATGAAATAGAGGCAGTGCTGTTATAAGCGTTAAACAAGCAAACACCATCGTATTGTAACAATTCGGGGAAGGGAGCTCAAATAAATAATTTTGTAATGAAGAACTAAGATGTTTGCAAAAGGTGCATGCCAGGTGAAAGCAAAATTCAATAACACCATCAGACTCATCTATTAGTCCAACGAAAGAGGTCCCGAAGTATTTAAGTCTAAAAGAATGGATCCTGACCACAGAAAAAAGGTTATCTTCAAGATTGTTTAAGCATTGATGCTTCAACGGCCAGGAGAATAATGATATATCTTGATTCCAATTACAGTGTTGTTTGGCCAACGGAACTCGAGGCAAGAAAGAAATAACGAGCCCCGCTCGTTCGCCCTTATTAAGAAAAGAAATCAAGAAACAGATAAATGTCAGAAAAACCTGTAATACCCCGAAAAAAATGGCTTAAATGGAGTGAAATAAGCTACTCATATCAACAAGGTACCTTTCTTTCTTGGTAACCATCCTATAAGAACTCCAAAGTTAAGCGTGCTTGGCCTGGGGTAATTCTAGGATGGGTGACCTCCTGGGAAGTCTCCCAGGGTGTGCGTGAGTGAGGCCAAAGCGCACTGGAAAGAGCTCATGTTGGTTTGTGGGGACAGCCTTCACTCTGGAGCCGGCAACATCTAGAGTAGCACCCTGTCTTTCCGCTGCGCCGAAGATGGGGGTGTTACAGATGGTATCAGAGCCAGACCGCGACCGCGTGCTGTGGTATTCAGGCGCCTAGCGGGGTGAAAGATCCACGGGATGTGGATGGTTGTGGCGTCCATGAGATGTGGATGGCCGAGTGCAACGAGGACGTTGCGATCTTAAGGGGGGAGGAATGTAATACCCCGAAAAAAATGGCTTAAATGGAGTGAAATAAGCTACTCATATCAACAAGGTACCTTTCTTTCTTGGTAACCATCCTATAAGAACTCCAAAGTTAAGCGTGCTTGGCCTGGGGTAATTCTAGGATGGGTGACCTCCTGGGAAGTCTCCCAGGGTGTGCGTGAGTGAGGCCAAAGCGCACTGGAAAGAGCTCATGTTGGTTTGTGGGGACAGCCTTCACTCTGGAGCCGGCAACATCTAGAGTAGCACCCTGTCTTTCCGCTGCGCCGAAGATGGGGGTGTTACAGAACCAATCTATGTGATCTAAATAAAAGTTGTTGGAAATCAAGTCTAGTATGTGTCTGTAAAATTTCAGAATTTTTGGAGTCCATTTGATATGATAAAAAGTCAAATTTTTTAACGTTGTCAAACCTGAATCCTGACAGCTTTTTGTTTCTGTAGAAAACTTGATTTTTGACATACTTCCCATCGTTTTTCCGAAAAACTTAAAACACGAAAGTTGTTCGTTGGGATGTTTTTGAGCTACTGTACAAATTTCAGAACAATCGCCTAAGAAATGGATTTTTAAAGCAAAAAGGCGCAAACTGTGACGCCAAATGATTTTTAAATCAAAGAGATTTTGAAATTTCTAAACAAATGGGCGAGACGTTGAAATACGATATATCTATACTTTTGAAAAATTCCGTTACACCAAATAAAAACATTTTCTTAAAAGAATTCTTTTGAAACATTGGGGACTTGTGACCAAGTTTGACATCATCAATATGATTCATGCGGGTTTGATTCCCAATGATGTATTTGAGTTCTTGCGGGTTAGATTCCCCAAGGGCGATTGTATGTTTTCCTGCGGGTTAGATTCCCCAGGATGTATTGAGTTCTTGCGGGTTAGATTCCCCAAGGGCGATTGTATGATTTCCTGCGGAAATATTGGTTATGAGGATTGCGGTCACAAGAGCCCTGGTGAATGGTGAACTATAAAAGAAACGAAAAATATTTTGAGAAGTGATATTTTTGAAATTGGCTGAGGCCGCCGGATCACCGGCTAAATGATACTTTTGATATTGGCTGCGGCCGCCGGATCACCGGCTAAATGATATATTGTTGAGATGATGGCGTAACGGGGAAATATATTAAAAAGCTTAGATTTTATGAAATTGGCTGCGGCCGCCGGATTGCCGGCTATACAAAATATTGAGAAATGGTTACGTAACGGGAGAACAAAATATTTAATATTTTAAGTATTTATTTATTTATGCCTTGCAAATCATTTTACTATGCAAGTCGAATTATGATCACGTGGAAATCCTTATTTTAAATCATGCCATTTATTTATTAGTGGATGATTAATTTAAATTGTGTATTACCTACAAGCATCTTTTTATTAAATTTAACTAAAGGCTTTGAAACCCCTAACCCATGCTATGTGTTAGCTTACTCAGCGCGTTTTTGCTGACCCAAACCATATATCTCCTTTTTCTTACAGAGTACGAAGAATATGCATCGTCATATGCATACATGGGAACATTAGGGGAAATCTTTATTTTTAATCCCTGCATTTAATTACGACTTGCATGAACGGGCCTGTTTAACCCGTGTTTTGGCCATGTTGGCCCTTATACATTATTTCCGCTGCCCTATATTTAAATTTCCGCTGCAACTTTGATGTATTATCTTTAAATTATATATGAATGGGCTGTTTGAATATTTTAAATTCTGAAAAACCATAGCCTTGCATCTCTTTAGTGAGCTCGGAGAAACCGTGTCTTGCTAGGGAGGTGTGGCGGTGGCATCCCGGCCTGGGTTACCAAAACCGGGGTGTTACAAAACCCTAATCAGGAAATGGAAACTTCAATTTCTACAAACCCAATTAACATTTTTACAAACCCTAATCTTCGGAAAGGAAGAAGCGGCAAACCAAAAAAAAGAACCGAGTGTGATTAGTCCGTTATTCTTCATGGAAGAGAAAAGAGAGAGAAGAGAGAGGACTAGAGAGAAGAGAGAGGACTGGGCGAAATGATAGGTTGTGCTCACTCACTACATTTTATAAGTCGCTTTGACCGTTAGAACGCGTTTAGGTAGGACGCGGTTTACTTGCTGGGCCCAATTCCATGCGGCCCAATTATTCAAATAAGGCCCGTCTCTTAACACTACACCTTAGACCCATAATCTGTTTTCCTATATTCATTTTTTTTATTAACTTTTCTTTCTTATCTTATCCTATGTAAGATATATAATTATAATCTAAATCCTAAAAATAGAAGTTTATACCCTCGTACAGTAGGCAAAAGCCAAAGCTGTTTCACAAAACCACCGAAACCTGCCATAAAATCCTAAATTAAAAATATCCTAAAAAAAATTCAGCTTTAGAAATAAATATAGTATGTCTCATGGTAATCAAATCAAATAGTAATAAATATTCATTATTAATTCATCATCTTTGGTGTAAAAAGTCTTGATTTTGACAGTAATTGGCCTACACTCTGGCCAGAGAAAATATATTGTGAATGCATCCTAAGCAGAGAAACGAGAGTAAGAAAAAAATCGAAAAAATAGCTTGTTTCCAAAAACAAGACCCACCACAAATTAGATTCAGTGGACAAAACCATCTAAATAAAACTAAAAAGTATACAATATAACGAAAGACCTTTAAGTGTAGTGATGAAAATAATGCAAACCTTTCATGATGAAAATCATAAGAAGATGATGGAAACAACAACTATAGGTGTGACGAGAACCTGCATGTCCATCTAAAGCAATTCATCCTCCTCACCAATGTCCATCCTGAAGACTGAACAAGGCGAATCTCTGTCAGACATAGTTAGAAAACATTCATGAAGGAGAGTAAGCTGCAACAGAGTATCAAAACACATTCCGATGATTATAAATGTTGCTTCAATCAAATTAGAAAACCAAATTTTACACTTAATGACAAAGCATGGGTAGTTTAAAAACAATAGTGTAGCGATATAACTAAGTGGACAGTAGGCTGTAAGAGAGTAAGAGACAATATATTGATATCCTTCCTTCCAGGTCAATGCATCATGTATATATTATTGTGAATGCATCCTAAGCAGAGAAATGAGAAGAAGAAAAAAAATTGAAACAATACACCTTAATGAGAGACCTTAATTGTAGTGATGAAAATTGTGCAAAACTTTCAGCTTCCTTCCTATTAATCTGGAAGTTTTTCTCTTCCTTTCAGCTAAACTAAAATTACAATGGACACGCAATTTACACCAGGTTTGTCAAGCATGTTGCGTCTTTCGTGTCAATACTTCAGGCTGCACAACCTGCACAACCTACCCAGATGTACATCATTAAAGAAAATGTTATATCATAATGTAATAAATTTTCCACACTACAAATAGAAATAGATCGTTTTCCCTGTTATATACCAAGGAGGAAGGCCACAAGAAGCTATGTAGTTTTTGCTTGGTTAACGAGTTTTTGGAAGCCATAAATCTTATTGATGATCTCACCTAAAACAAAAGAGGAAGTAGTTTTGGTTAATGGTACCTCCCAAATACATGAAACATCAAAAATTTACCTTGTGAGTAGTTTTGGTTGGCATAACCGAATCTTTATATATTGGAGGTCTATCACTCTTGAAATGCCCAACTTATTTTCTCTAGGAATTCATGTTTGACCCTAAATGAAAGTATTTTGAGGGTAAAATACTATTACTTACAAAAAGTATTTTCGAGTGAAAGTACAATTTAAAGTTGTAAAGAGTATTTTAAGAGAGGATATTTTAGATTAAAACGTGAGAGAATATCCAGAATTGACACCTGATAGAAGGAGTTGCTAGAAGACAAAGACACATCTATTGTACTCGATTGGAACTTTCTCTTAATCTCAACCATAGAAACAAAAGTGTAGTTGCTTCCCGGACATAAATCTTCGCAACAAACAATAACTGTCAGCATTACAAATGCACGAAAATAAAATCAAATTTTCACCTTTATAAATCTACCTTTCTGTCCCCTGTTCTAGTTTCAGTAGGAAATTTGGAGTTGCTGTTGCTGTTGGTCGTAAGAATCTGAAAATGAGATCAGAAAACATCAGTACAGTGCAAAATCAGGAACTGCATCACAAAAAGGAATTGCAAAATTATAGAGCAAATGGATATGGATATGTGCCCTGACTTCCCTCCATCAAGCTTTTGCCTCTTTTAGCAGGCATTTTATACTTTTATATGCATGGTTGGGAGATTCCACTGAGTTCTGAACATTTGTGATTCTGAGGATGTTCAGAAACTTGCATTAGTGCCTAAGGTACTAGTTACTATTAAGTATTAACACTGGTTGGCTTTGCATCTTTGGCTTGAAATCTGTGTGTCCGACTCCTGGAAGTCATTACTGAAGTATTGCTTTTCAGATTCGATCTGCTTTTGAGGTGCTTTTATAAAAAGAGCACATTACAATTTAAATTTATAAGGGATATTTTAATTCAGTCTAATCCAATTACAGAAAGTCAGAAAACATGATGAAAATAGCACTTACTGGAATTTCGTATATACCATGCGATTCCTTTTATATATACTTTTTGGATGAAAATAGAGGAAACAAGAGTCTTACTCGTACTTCAGCATGAGAGGACTCTAGCTTTACCAAATGGGCCATTAGTTCCTTGGCACCACATGCCATATACACCATTCAAAACAAGACCCACCACAGATTAGATTTAGTGGACAAAACCATCTAAATAAAACTAAAAAGTATACAATATAACGAAAGACCTTTAAGTGTAGTGATGAAAATAGTGCAAACCTTTCATGATGAAAATTATAAGAAGATGATGGAAACAACAGCTATAGGTGTGACAAGAACCTGCATGTCCATCTAAAGCAATTCATCATCCTCACCAATGTCCATCTAGAACACTGAACAAGGCAAATCTCTGTCAGACATAGTTAGAAAACATTCCGAGGATCATAAATGCTGCTTCAATCAAATCAGAAAACCAAATTTTGCTTAATGACAAAGCATGGGTAGTTTGAAAACAATAATGTAGCGATATAACTAAGATAGCCCAAATCAAGTGGAGAGTAGGCTGCACAGAGTAAGAGACAATATATTGATATCCTTCCTTCCAGGTCAGTGCCTCATGTATATAATATTGGAATGCATCCTAAGCAGAGAAATGAGAGGAAGAAAAAAAAAATTGAAACAATAGCTTGTTACCAAAAACACGACCCCCACAAATTAGATTTAGTGGACAAAACCATCTAAATAAAATTAAAAGGTATACAATATAATGAGAGACCTTAAGTGCAGTGATGAAAATAGTGCAAACCTTAAGTGCAGTGATGAAAATAGTGCCAACGAAAATATTTGCAGTTAATCACAATAATCACCAACAAAGTGAAAGTAAAAAAGGTACCTTTAGAAAACCAAAAAACACTCATCATATATACCCGTTGGCTTTGAAGGAGCACCTTAATTAAGATTTCAATACCTGCTAGGGATGACGGGTTTTCCTTCATTCCCAAATCCCAATTGCGTTTCCAGCAGCCATCTTTCAAAAATTTAAGTACAGCATCCATGGAGAATTTTGCAACTAAAGGACTCGTCAAATATTTCCGCGCCATCAAGTGTTGAGGATATATCCCTCTGCCACTGCAATTGAAACGCATGACCAAAAATGACATTCAACTTACCCCGGTTCACATTTTTGCCTTGGGCCACTTCATAGAAACGCAGAATGTATGTTCTCCAATCCTACAAAAAAGAGCAAAATTGTTAGGATTAGGTTTTGTTAAGTGTCCCAAACCGATATTGAACTCCATGGAGATCGGAGTGATGGCTTAGCCCACTAATGTTCCATATGGGATCCGATGGTTGAACATATAATGGAACGCTTCTGGAATGATATCCACCAAATGTAGGCTGCGGTTGAACGGTGTTAACAAATTGGTGTGTTTGTTCCTTTGTTTTATTATTGCTTTAAGTTCTGTTATGCATAATTAATATGCAGAAAACTTGAAATGTTTTCAGGAAAGAAAGAAGAAAACTTTATAGTTAATTTAGGAAATTTAGCCTGATTCTGAAAAGATTAAAGACTTGTGCATGAAAGATAGCATGAATTGCAGAAAATGAGTGATAAAGGAAACTGAAAGAACCAAGGCTACAACTAAAGGGTGGAAATAGGCTAGGAGGGGCTAGGCCTAGGTTTGTATTTTGATTTTACCCGAGCATGGCCTATAACCTTTGATAGGTAAATTTTATAGGCCTAAACTTGCCTATTTATTTAAATAGACTAGACTTTTAGCCTTTTAAAAGCCTATTACATTGACACTGTCATTGCCAGCTTTTCGTTATCTCCCAGTTGCTCCAAGGGTCCTAGAGAGCTAGGATCCAGAATTAGATGTCGATGGTCATTTAAATTTTTGGAGTCACTGAAAGTAACTAAAATGAAGCAAAAGCACTTAACTGGCAAAAAAGATCATTTTGAGGGAAGTAGAGCAATAAAAAGGAATATAGACTTGCATTTGCATATATCTTCAATGCAGAGTGATATTTCTATGCAGCTTTTGGAGAAAGAGATTCTGAATCTGCCACTCCGAAACAATGATTTAAGAATAACGACCATGACAACAATAAGCCATCCCTAAAACTTCATGAGAAAGGATGTGCACTCAAAATAACCAAATTCAGAGACCAGGAATGATTACAAGAAGCTAACCAAAGAAATATATACCAGGAATAATATATATACATATTAGTGTAATACCACTCAAAATAATTGTAGGCTGTAGCAGCACAATTTGATTCCCAACTCTAGCAAGCTCCAGAATATTCTTCACTTGCCAATATAGTGACGTTCAAAGGAAATAAAAGCTTCAAGCAGTTTACTATTGCTGCAAACAGATCAGATCAAAACTGCATATCTCAAATCTAGATCACAAATCAACAGATATAGGTATGGAATCAATAAAACTAAGAAATAATTCATACCTGAATCCTTGGCCCAATGATCAAAGATACACATAGATAATACAATTTAGTTAATTGTTCCAAAAATTGAGTGGGGCCACTGAACATATTACACATGCTTTGCTCCAGCCCCTCACCACAACAATTACCACAAATTGCATTTCATAACACGGACATATAATGTCTAGTGGAATGCACTCCTCCAATTAATTGTAAACTCTAATAGGAAAGAGATTCAGAAAAGTTGTTCTCGTTGCTCGTAAATGACGAACTTATGAGTCTCACAATCCCTCACCAAATAAAGCCACAGGACTAAGTGATGTGCTTCTAAAAATTATGTATAATTAGAAGAAAGTGAAACATGGAGAACTACCGGGGCAAGATGATTGTCAAAGTGAAACATGGAGAACTATCAGCAATGTGTTTAGAGCAATCATAACATGAAAAATCAAGTATAAGAAACATAAATTTTGAAAGGAAATATGTGATTACATTAGTCTGTAAAACTGTTTCCAAAGAAGATGAATTTAAAGGGATTAGCATTTAAAAAACACTTTCAAGACACACATCAAATCTGGAGGACTTTGATGGCCTTTCAGCTGTTCAGCCCCAGTGTTACACCTAAGCACACAGATTAGTTCCTTAATCGGACAACCAATTTTCATAAACTTAATAGCAAAGCATGGGTAGTTTAAATCAGTTCCCATTTAGCGTGAGTAGAGACATCTAACAAACATAAAGACTTGTATGAAAGAAAAACTTTCAATATCTCAAGAGACAACATATTTCTGCCCTCCCATTCCGGCTATTGTCTGTCTATATATCTGAAGCAGACAAATAAGTGATGCAAAAAATCTTTGAACCACAGCATGTTCCCAAAAGCAAAGCCTGGATCAAACCATCTAATATAATTAAATTCAAAAAGTAAAATAAATGCACTTGAGCTTGATTAGATTGGTGCATACCTCTTCCGCGGGTCTTTCTCATGGCAAGAACAGAACAAGAGGGAAAGACAGCATCAATAATACAATAATAAAAAAAAAAATTCTAAGAAAAAACGAATTTAAGACATTACAAAAGAAAGGCGAGAGGACCTTTCTTTACTGTTGAGAGAAGAAAACAACCGTTAATAGAAGTTGCTTGCTTTCCTAGTGAGTAGTAGGGAAAGAAACGGGCAGGGTGTTTTTTCTTCCTCAGCAGTAGTGGGCGGGTCTCATGAGTCCTATGCCGGAATCAAGGGACCATTCAATTCATCTTGGGCCACAGAGGCGACCTTGCCTGGCGCCATCCCCAGACCCTAGCAGGGCAGCAGCACACGCGCGGGCAACCGAAGACAAAGAAAAGAAATCAACCAATAGAATTAACATTTATCCAGGAAACCAAGAAAGCAGTCAAAACCTAGAGAAAGTATTGATTTTTTGTGATTCTCAACCCATCTTTCTCGTGTGATTTGTGGGGGCGGTTAAAACAGAGCAGAATTCATAAGAATTGTGTTTGGTCATTTTGATTTCATGGTCTCGATTCTTGGTTTTTTTTTACAACAAAAGTCACTTTGACAAACAAGAAACAAGAAACAAGAAACAGTAAACAGGATTCAATCAAAAAAGAAAAACAAATAAAGGAAAGGGAACCTCTGGAGAGAATTGCGACGGTTGAGATAGTATGGAGAGCCGAAAGAAAGCTTAGGGCAGAAAGCATGAAAAAGTTACGGCTAAGACAGAGCATTTTATAGGTTGAAATGCGACCGTTGGACGCGGTTCGCACGCGGTTTATATTTGGGCCTAGTTTTATTGGCAAAAGCCCTTCACCTTAAAATGTTACTGTCTTTCTCCTTTAAATAGTTTTTTTTAAAATTTATTTATCTATCTTTAAATAATGCAATTTATTTATTTATTTATTTATTCTTGTTAACCAGAAATTTTTAGAGAGTAAAACCTCTCTTTGATTGAAGAATGTTGAAGAAACTTACAAAAAAATTGCAGAAAGGAATTACAGGAATTTAAAGAAAGCTGTAAAGGAATGAAATTGCTGAATGAAAGAACAAAGTGAAAGTGCATGAAGGAAATTAACTGCAGAAGGTAAAAATATAAAATGCATATTCTCTTTGAGAGGTGTTGAGATGATCCTTGACTAGGCTGGTGACACCCATATTTATAGAGACTCCTCAACCTTAATATGGCTGCAGCAGTTATTCCCCGATCTTGTCCTGTCTTGAACGTTACCAGATCTTCTCATGAGTAACGTTCCCTTTGATGGTGTCTCCCATTAATTGGACGGGATCTCTCAAGGTTACCTTTGCGGTAACGGATGAGCATCTTCTCCCGGATAGGATTAGGGGATGGTGCCTTGCATTGAAGCTGCGGGATCTTTTCTTCAGCCCGAGGAGGGAGCCGCCAGCTTTGGATGATGTCTGGCTTCAATACTTCATGATTCTCTCCAAAGGGTACTGCAGCTTCTCAAGTCCTCCAAGGGTGCGGCGCCTCTCACAGCTGAAACGAACCTCCCTCTCTTCAGAGCCGCCAACCCAATTTTTCCCTTGTTGGGTTAACAACTTAATGGGCCTTCGATTTGGATTGGGCCTCTCGAAAATGTACTGGGCTAAGCGTATTGGGTCTAAAAATATTGGAGTCAACAATTCTTTTCTCGTTTTCTATGATAAATGAGACAATCATCCCTTGTGGAATATGAGAATAACTAGTAAATAACCCGTCGAGACTCGACAGGTATAACTATATATTTTATATAATATATACTTATATTATATATAGTAATAATAAATTATATTTTGAGTAATGAAAATGTGTAATGATTTTTTATATATTCAAAAGATGATATATATTACCCAAAAAAAGATGATATATATATATATGATAATATAATTTAATTATTTTTAAAACTAACAAAAAATTCATATTATACTGTATCTTTAGCTTATGCGGCTTGTCCGGTACTAACCTAACAGATCAATAAAATTAATTATTAAAATAATATTTTATTTGATTTGAAATTTAAATTAAAATAAAATTTAAAAATAAGTATGAAACATAATATGAAATTTTTCCTAACAATTTTCTGAAAATTTCATTGGTGAAATCTCATTGATAGGGGCTAGTATAACACTATCTTTAAAATGTCTGAATGTGAAGTAGTGCAATTTGTATTTGTATATGTACTTTAAAAAAATTACCGCTATAGGATCACCCGTATAGTTTATAAGAATATCATCCGAAAATGTCACATCTAATTGTACATCCCCAACATCAATACCCGTTTTACCATCACCTACATCTACTATCCATTTGGCAAATTTTCTGTCATATATAAATTTTATTATAAACATTTCTTGTGGTATCTTGAGTTAATCATTCTTAATTGCATATTAATACTTTTAGCTACATCTTGCTAGTGACACGAAATATTGCAACATAATCGTTCATGGCTAAAAACTAGTTTTGAAAGATAAAATCCGACATTCTTTAAAGATTGACATTTACTTTTGTTTATAATCATTACAAAACAAATTATGAGTGCAAATTTTCTCATCTCAAATCGAATCAAATTTTTGGTCAAATCAAATAGGCTGATAATCATTCTACTAATCAAGAATTTTTTACTTTCATGGTTTCACGAAAATTAGTTTAACCTCAACTATCTAGTTATGCATCTTGGTTACTGTCAACCTACTTCCATTACATAATTTATTTGATGTATATATATTCATAAGAAGCATGACTATGCAACCTTTATTCAACTATATTTCATGATTCAGTAATCCAGAACAATTGATCATGTTTAGATATTCCAGTGAAAATAATTCATTGGCATTATCTATGCTTTCACCCTTTTGACAAATATTGTTAAAACTGATATATATACATATTTTCATTTGCAGACATACGTTCCATGGTGTAATTATTGATTGTAACAACAATTTCATTGGTATGGGTTAATATATAGTAAAAATGTTTGGATTTGAAGTGGTGCAGTTTATATTTCTATAACTACTCTCAACAATTGCCGATATAGAATATCTGGTAGAGTTTATAAAATTATCATCTGGAAATGTCAAATTTAATTGTATATCTTCAAAATTAATACCAGTTTCACGTACATGAAGTATTCATTGTGCAAATTTTTGTTATTATAATTTTTATTATAAATAACATTTCTTATAGTATCTTAAGTTAATCAATCTTAATTACATATTAATACTTCGAGTCCCCTCTTTACAGTGACACGAGATATTGCAACATATCACTGGTATGGGTAAAAACTGGTTTTTGAAGATAGAGTATAACCTTCTTTAAAGGTTGATATTTACTTTTTTTTTAATTTTATAGTCATAGTAAAACAAAATGCGAGTGGAATTTTTTTCCTCTGAAATCAAATGGAGAGTTAGGTTAATTCAGTCGGGCTTATAATCGTTATACCAATCAAGAATTTTCATCCCAAATATTGAGTTTTGTTTTAATGAGAAAAGAGGCACTGTTCAATAATTTTCTAGAGAGGTTAAATAATTTTCTGATGAATTTTTTTGCAGGAAAAATTCTCGACACAATCTAGTGGAATACCAATCTAGAATGTGCAGTCCTACCTCTTGAGTAAGGGTGTTATTCCATTGGATGCTAAAGGCAACACAATATTGCATCTACCATGAAGGGCTAAATATAATATTTTCTAGATAAATGTCTTGCCAGTTCCACCACCAGTGGTCCAAAAACTTGTTATAGTGAACATTGCTACAAAAAATAAATTTACATCATAAATTATAGTTATTATTTTTTGTAGTTATAAATTCATTAATAGTAAATCTACATTTAATTAAAAATAACATATCAAACTTGAATTTACTTTGATTAGTATTTTGAATTGATAAATTAGGATAGTATATAGTGTTAGTGATGATAAGTTTATAGTCAAAATTTAGGATGCATAGAGGGGTGTATTTCATTATTTTCTTATATGATTAATATGTATAATTTTTACATATGTATGCTCCAATTTTGTATATACTTTTATATTGATAAACTATCTATATTCATTTTATTTCATGTCGATGTTTGGGATCCGCTTGAATCCATGTATCAAAATACTTGACTGAATCTTTCAATTGAGTCCAGATTAAATGATAACCCATTGTCAATCCTGACTATTTAAATTTGGTCTCCCTAAATGTCGTGGCTCAGCCCCTGTCCACCATGTAAAGAAAATGAAAACACCCATCACTATCAACTACATACATTTTTTTATTATAAATATTCTTCTCATCATCAATCAACAAAGGTAATAACTTAGCATGATCTGCTTCCATTTCATTCTTATTTTAATATGTTTCTTCTAGCATCAATAGATTTTTTGCCGGATTGGGATCTTCCTTGCTTCAGTTATTTCGTTTTTTTACCTTTTTTGTATTTTTCGCTTCATTTTCCTAGCCCCGAGTGGGCTGTGCAGCCAAAAAAAATAGATTATTTATTTCAGACGTTAAAACTATATTCAGTACCGGCATTCCAGAGAAAATTTTCAAACTTATAGAACTCGGAGCAATTAGCCTTTCAATATGAACTTACTTTAATCATTCACAATCACAATTTTCTAGCAAAGCAAGATTCATATTTGTTTTTTTTCGTCAATTGCAAATCTGTTAAAATTAGATTAATGAATTACATCATCCATTGTTTAAATGTTACACTTTCCCTTTTGGGATGTTTAGAAATAAGTGTTACATTACCATATTTAAAATGTTTTTAAGGTTAATAATTTTTACCAATTGTACTTAAATCATTAATTTTTTCATAATCATTAAAATAAAACTCAAAAGGAATAAAGTCAAATGTGACTTATTTTATTTATTTAATTACTTCAACTAAATAAATTTTATTAACTTACCTTAAATATTGTGTCATTTCCTAGTGTTATACTTATTATACGGATGGAGTATTTCTTAAAAAATATTCCCTCCGTCGCACTCAAAGTGTCTCATTTTTGAGTTTTTAACATTGTTTATTGATCAACTTTGATCTAATGTTATCGTAATTAGATACCAAAAAAATACAGGCTAATTCGATGTTGTTAAAATTGTCTAATCATGTAGGTTTAGAATATGTATTTTAGATAACTTTTACATATGTAAATTTTAAAATATTAAATGTTAAACAAATATATTGGACGACGTGTCCAAAATTTTTTAGACATAAATAATGAGATAGAGGGAATAGATAAAAAAGAATTAAATTTTCCTTCTTTATTTACTGATGGACCTATTCGCAACTATATAATTGTATATTACTTTTAAGAGAAGTGACATATTTTTGTGAAAACATGACCTATATATACATTAATTAATAGAGGTAATAACTAAAATATGCCACCAGAAGGAGTAATTTCCACTTTTTGGTCACGGTATTTTGATTTAGGAAAATAGGCCATTAGAAGAATTTCGGGCCTAAATTTAGGCCATTGGGCTGAAATTGGGGCTGCGATGGCCTAAAAATGGAAATGACTCATTCTGGTGTCCTATTTTAGTTTTTCTCAATTATTTTTTATTTTATGTAATTAAAATAAATTATACTCATTTTTTGTCATTACTTATGTCCTACTTTTTTTTCTTTCTTGTTCCAATATTTTTATTTCATTTTCATTTTAAAAATAATTAAATATTAATCATCAAACCTACCCATCATCTTACATTAATAAATAAATATATTAAACTTTCAAATTACCCTCTACCATTAATAATTCCAGTCTACCCCACAACCACATATCAGTAAATCACGCATAAATAAATAAATTAAAATTGTAAACTCATTACAATCCTATTATATAATTTTTTAAGTTACTTTTTTAACACTAACAATGTGACGAATGGAGTAACATAAGAAATAAAATAAATATTAATTCAAGTATATTATAAAATAAGTAAAACAAACATATATTCAAATAAATTATAAAGTAAAAAATAAACATGTTTTATTATAAGTATCCCAAAATTTTCGGACATGGTACTTTATGCAGGGATAATTAGTATTAAATACAAGGATATATTAGGGTTAAAAAATATAGCTTAAAAATTTATATAATGTGGTTGTAATGAATTTACAATAATTTATTTATTTATGTGTGATTTACTGATATATGAGTTGTAGGTTGGATGGGAATTATTAATAATAATGGAATTGAAAATTTAATATATTTATTTATTTATGCGATTTGATGGGTATATTTGGTAATTAATATTTAATTATTTTTAAAATGAAAATAAAAAATGTTGGAACAAGAATAAAAGAAAGTAGGACATAAATAATGTCACAAAATGAGTATTATTTATTTTAATTAAATAAAATAAAAAATAATTCAAAAAAACTAAAATAGGCCACCAGAAGGAATCATTTGCACTTTTAGGCCATCACAGCCCGAATTCCAGCCCAATGGCCTAAATTCAGGCCCGAAATCCTTCTAATGGCTATTTTCCCTAAATCAAAATACCGTGGCTAAAAAGTGGAAATAACTCATTCTTGTGGCCTATTTTAATTATTACCTCTAATTAATATACACAATTTTTTTTATATATATTCATTAATGTATCTTTAATAATATAAATTCCATAATACACTGCAAATTCCATTTAAATTTGAAATTCCATTTTTTAAAAAACTGAAAATTGTGGAAACTTCATATAAATTAAAAATTAAATATCTTTTAAAAGCTAAAAATTGGGATTTTCATATACACATTAATATTTCTTTAACATGAATAAATAAATCTGATGTGTAATGTACATTTTGCTTACATCATTCACCACACAAAAAAATATATAATCAAAATTCAGACCAAACCTATACAAAATTGCCAGCATTACAATATGTTCATCAAATTGAAATATAAACACAACATAGTTCTTAGTTGTCAGTGCAAAACCTCGTCATAATCATCCTATAGTGTAAAAATTGAAAATTTATAAATAAATACTAAATGCACCAATAAAAATTAAAATAAATAAAATAAAAATACAAAATAATAAAATCTAAAATAGATAAAATAAAAATGCAAATAAATAAAATCCAACATATATAAAATAAAAAATGCAAAATTTCAAATTTTATCTTCAAATCTTTTTAAAAGTGAATATATAATGACACGATAGGATGATAGAGTAAGAATTCATAAGTAAATGAAGGATTTTATACACGATAGACTAAAATCTATAATAAATAAATAAATAAATATGAAAATCTAAAATTAGTAAATTAAAAATGCAAAAATAATATAGATAAAATAAGATATGCAAAATTTCAAATTTTAAATCTTTCAAATTTTTTTAAAAGTGAATATGGTAGAAATTCCATATATTTGAGAAACTGAAAATCTATAATAAATAAATAAATAAATGTGAAAATCTAAAATTAATAAATTAAAAATTGCAAAAATTTATAAAAATTAAAAATTAGGATGGGTTGTTCACTAATGCTTTAATATATATAGATTAGTCGAACCTCTCATGTTTTAAATATAAAACAATAATATTCCATTTATAGTAAAATGTTCAAACTATAAAATTAACAAAGAATAAAGTGATAGAAATGAGCAATATTAGCATGATTTACAGGAACATAAAGAATTCATATTGTTTACACCCAACAAATATTCATGCTAAATTTTGAATCTCATCACCTTTAGGCGTTAAATCTCACGCAAAAATGTATGATTTAGTTTTTTTTTTTTTTTTTTTCCCCAAAAAAATCCAAAATAATCATTTTTCTGTCCATATTGGCCCTCTATATTTATACATAATATTCAAAATAGTCCATTTTCTTACTAATCTTTTAATTTAGCAAATTATTTTCTTAATTATGTCCACATGAGATGTTTAAAATTTGACTACACATATTAACATAGAATATAAATAAAATATAATAAAATAAAATTGAAATAAAATTAATTAAATTGAAATAAATAAAATAATATTAAATTCAATAATTAAATTTAAATAAAATAAATTAGATATTTTTCATAATTTTGTACATGCACACACACACACAAATCTTTCTTATGGTAGAATCTATACATTCCTTCATATGTCATAATAAAAGGCAAGTTTGCAACTCTCAGCCTGTAAGCTTTGGAGAAACATTTAGCTACAATAGATTTCTGAAGCAAGCATATATATAATGGAGCAACATAGTTGCATAAATAAAAGGAACTAATGGATGCCATCGACACCATGGCATCCTTTTTCCTCAACGATATCAGTATAAAACACTTCATATTTCAAATGAAGAAAAATTGATTTGTAAAACTTCATATTGACGTGTCACAACTCACAAAAAAAAATAATAATACATGTTTGTAGTTTTTGTGATAAATTGAACTTTTGTGGTGAGTTTGTTCAAATCACGCTCATATATCAGTATAACACACTTCATATTTCATGCAATTATGAAGCAAAACCAACACATTATGGTTCACACATGCATGTAGTCATGTAGATAAACAATTACCTCTGGTTGTAAATTCCCGGTATCATATTTACACTGGCTATGTTATCCACCATTTGACTGAAGCTACTCTCCATAAGTGTAAATAGCAACAACTAGTGTTGATTTGCATTCTACTTTCAATTCAATGAAGCAGCTAGAACTATGTGTTTTTTAGTCACCATCAATACATCAGAATTCTAAAATACACTGATGAAAATGAATGAACAAGCAAAAGGTGGAAGTATTAACAATCATGTAAGAAAAAAATAAGTATTCCTCATATAAAATCCAAGGCGCGATTGTGACTTAACAAATTGTTTCAGGTGGCAAAAAGAAACATAAAGGATTGAACAAAATAAACAATGCCAATGAAAGTAGAGAAGAACGGGGTAAACCTCAAAGAATGATGGATTGAACTTAACAGGTTCTCTTCCTTGATTGTACCTCTTGTTGAAGAAGCTCAATCCCTATAATATGTGTTTGGTTTCCTCAAATTAAAAGCCACAATATAAAAATGAAATTAAGAATTTGAAAACAGAACGACAAGTTTCTTACCTTGTTCGGCAATCTCAACCACCTCGTAAGTAATTTATTGAAGTTACTCTTTTATGCTAACATGCCTTTCAAGAAAATCCATTATCTATGCAATATTTATAGCTCTTTTCTCTTTTCTTTTCTTTTTTCCTTTTTTTTTTTTTTGCTACAACTAAAAGGGAAAAATGTAAGCAATGTTATGCCAAGCCAAATAAATGAAATTAACGAGCAAGTGAATAAATAAAAAGTAAGCAACCTCCCATTATCCCTTGGAGTTGAAACATGTTATGCCAAGCTGTGATAGCTAACAAAAAAATAAAAATAAAAAAATCCTTCCATAAATAAATGTACACCAAGAGTAAAAGAAACGAAAGAAAATGCAACCACAATGATCTCAACTTACCAACTTTAATCTATCTGTTAATCTTAGTTGAAGGAATTGCCTTAAATAAACTCCTTGCTATGTAAAGAAAATCATCAAGAAGGAACATAAATAAGTTCCTAGCTTTCTAAGAAAATCAGCTAGGAGTTTTTTAGCAGTCTTTCCTAACTAGCAAACTCCGATGGGGAAAATTTCTTATTGATTTTTTATGACACTTAACGCAATCATGTTTACCTCAAAATTCATTGGTGTCTATTATATTATGGGACTCTTGATACCAAAATCACCTTGCATATCATTATCATATTAAAAATTGTGAGATTTATCTTACCTAAAAACGCTATACCAGAAAAACACCTAATCACAACAACATTTCAAAAATATAAGTCTATAGCCGGAAGCCCTTACACCAAATCTACATACCAAAAAAGGGATCGAAGAAAACCTAGAAAACAAGTAACTGCTTTACTATGAAAAACCAGCTACAAAAAAGACACCCAATCTCGCATGTATTTCAAATCCACCCACAACACGATGTAAAGTCAACGTTTTGGAAACCCTTACATGAAAGTCTGACACAAACTGAGCATCATAAACAAACATAGAATAACCAAATGTCAAGTATTACTTTTGATGGAAAAAGAAATCAACAATTAAAAAGGTAAAAAAAACCCCTAAAAAAGCCATCGCTTAACCCATGCTACAGAGAGATACAAGAGAATCAAAACCCAAGCTTTTTCAAATCCAGATTAATGCAGAGGTTCATTACCAGGCAAGTGTGGATATCTATGATATTGGAAAACAATATGAGAGAAAGTAACTAACATGAACTTTGTAGGGAAGCAATGCCATACAAAGAAGATATGTTTGCATCTCTATCTTCCTCCAGAGAGAGAGATTTGGGATGATGAAGAAAGTTAGACCAAAGGTGTCCAAGCTGCGATTGCAAAATTAGTTTTTATAATCAACTTGCACCATATATATGCAACAAAGGATTAACGTCTGAAAAAATAACTAGAATGAAACCGAAAGCACTTACCTAAACTAACAAACTGAGGAAGATGAGAATTATTGCCATACAAAAGAATATAAGCTTGCACATCTCTATCTTTTGACAAAGTGAGATTTCTGGATACTAGGCAAGTGGAGAAAGCCATGCTGATTCTGCCATTGCATACCTGAATCTTTCATATTGTTTGAGAAACTAAAGCCCCATAATATGTATTTAATTTCCTCAAATCAAAAGCCAAAATATGGAAAACGAAATTAAGAATTTGAAGACAGAATGAGAAAAATTCTTACCTTTCTCGGCAATCTCAATCACCTCTTAAGTCATTTTCTGAATCTACTCTTTTCTGCTAACAACATGCCTCTCAAGACAATCCATTATCTGTGCGATATTGTGGCCTTCTCCTTTTGGGTTCGAAAATAAATGGAATCGAAATAACCTAGAATAAAATTAACTTGCGGACTAAAAGAAAAAACCCTGAGTATTAAAAGGATTATTTTCGAGCAATTGAATAAATAAAAAGTAAACAACCTTCCACTATCCCTTGGTTTTAAACTCCTAGTTGTCCCTGAAACATGTTATGCCAAGCTGTCATATGCTTACCAAAAAAAAAAAAAAAAAAATCCTCCCCGAAATACATGTACACAGAGTAAAAGAAACCAAAAAAATGCAACCACAGTGATCCCAACTTATTGACACCAATCTGTTAATCTTACTTGAAGGAATGACCTTAAATAAACTCCTTGCTCTGTAAAGAATATCATCAAGAAGGAAAATAAAAAAAGTTCCTAGCTTCATATAGAAAATCAGCTAGGAGGTTCCTAACAGTTTTTCCTAACTAGCAAACTTCAATAGGATAATTTCTTATTCATTTTTATGATACTGTCATCATGTTTACCTCAAAGTTCATCGGTGTCATATACTCATATTACTGGACTTTTGATACAAAATACACTTTGCATATCATTACACACCTAATCTCATATGTATTTCCAATCCACCGACAACAGTTATGTCAAGTCTACATTTTGGACACGCTTACACCAGACCTGCATACCATTGCACAGAAAAAAATCTATAAAAACAAGCACGTTTGACACAAACTCAGCAAGATAACAAACATAGATCAACAAAATGGCAAATATTAAATTTGATGGGAAACAAATCCACAATTAAAAAGGGGAAAAAAAAGCCACTGCTTAACCCCATTCAACAGTGATACAAGAGAATAAAAACCCAAGCTTTTAAGAATCCAGATAAATGCTGAGGTTCATCACCAGGTAAGTACGGATATCTACGATTGTGAATTTAAATAGGAGGGGAATTAACTAACATGAAGCCAAGCTAAATTTCTTTACACTTTAATACGCTTGTTAGCCTCCTCCTGGTTTTTATTTACACTTTAAATAGACTCCAGACAAATCTACTGCCACAGAAACACATAGTTACAAATGAACTCATTATAAACTTGAGTGTTGTCTCCATTGCCCATAACCAACCCTACCTTCCAATCAGCACTCTCAAGGTCCTTCAACACACTAAATCAAGCCATTGTTTATTACTACTCCATACAATATACCCATTTGAACAATCATTCAAACACCTTAATTTATATCTCTATTGACTTACCAAACAGATAAATTAATAAAACTAAAAGGCAAGAGTATTGGACGACCAAACCATAACCCCTCTATACATTAGCTTCTGTAAGTTCTTTTCGTCTCGAAGCATGAACACGACAGACAGCTTTAGGGGATGAAACCAATTTATTTATTCTTTTAGAAGAATCGGGTTGAAATTTACATAATCAAAAGCTAGAGACACATTAGTTTACCAAAAATAAAAACATTTCACTCATCACAAGACAATTATGAAGGTTACAAAAAATAATTGGTTAACAAGTAAAGTATTTCAAGTAAATAATTTACACAAACTGACGAAAGTATCTCACGAATTCCATAGCGATTCATTGACAATTGAGAAAGGTATCGCATGAATTCATACATCATCTTAATAGCTTAATTGAAAAAATACTTGACAGAATAAATCGTCAACTAAATTCTCTACTTAATACTTAGAAATCAAATTGCACAACCTCAATATATTCATCCTATGAAATTCCAGCAAAAGTATCAAAACATTACAAAGAAATCAATTATGGGGATGGCACCAGTAGGTCCAATATATATAAATACATTTGTGAAAGCCTATTGAGCACTCATGGGATCACCCATTCACAGATCATGATACTCAACTGGCACCGATAAGCCTAAAATCAAGTATAGATTTAGTCTAGAAACCAAATAGGTGACACATGACCATTGTGGAATCACCAACCTTGGACATGGATCACCAATTCACTGATCATGATACTCAATTGCTACAAGTAGACCTAAAATCATGTATAGATTCAATATAAAAACCAAATTGGTAAGAAATGCCCATTGTGGAATCATCTAACCTTGGACATGGCACCAATAGACCCAATATATATAAATACATGTGCGACAACCAATTGAGCATTCATGTCTCGACATGACATCACCCATTCACGGATCATGATACTCAAATTGCACCGGTAAGCCGAAAATCAAGTACAGATTAAATCCAAAAACCAAATAGGTAACACATGTCCATTGTGGAATCACCCAACCTTAGGACATGGCACCAATAGGCCCAAGATATATAAATACTCCCTCCGTTTTCAAAAAGTTGTAACGTCCCTCAATTTCACGCAATTCAATACACATTTTTAATGCTTAATATCTCAAATTATATAAAAAATAAAAATTATAAAAAATTGATATTTTAAAACTACATGATTAGATGAATCTAACTCCCATTTGACTATGTTTTATTTATATGTTAAAAATTAAATCAAAGTTACTCAATGAGTAGTAATAACTATACAAATATTTCATTTATATAAAAACGGATGGAGAACATGTCTGAAAGCCAATTGAGCACTCGTGTCTGGACATGGAATCACCGATTCACGTATCATGATATTCAACTGGTACCAATAGGCTTAAAATCATGTATAGATTCAATATATAAAAAAAAAATTGGTAAGAAATGTCACCCGACTTTGGACATGGCACAAATATAGCCAATATATATAAATACATGTGTGACAGCCAATTGAGCACTCATGTCTGGATATGACATCACCCATTCACAGATCAAGATCATGGTACTCAATTGGCACCGATAAGTCAATAATCAAGTATATATTCAATCTAGAAACCAAATACGTAACACATGTCCATTGTGGAATCACCCAACCTTAGGACATGGCACCAATAGGCCTAAAATATATAAATACATGTCTGAAACCCAATTAAACACTCGTTTCTGGACATGGAATCACCCACTCATAGATCATGATACTCAATTGGTACCAATAGGCCTAAAAATCATGTATATAAATAATTTTATTTATTTTTATATTTATTTTTAGTTTGTCTATTAGTACTATGTAACTAGTTAATTTAATATTATTATTTTTACATTATTATTACTATTATTATAATTTTTTCATTTTTATTATTTATTTTTATTCTTAATATTATTTTTATTTATTGTATTATATTTATTTTAAGTTAATTCATTGGTACTTAATTAGTTAATGTATTATTATTATTATGTGTGATTAATTACTTCAGCACCTTCCTTGGACATGAAGATGTTCATAGCATGCATTCTTGCAAAAGAAGATAGCATAATATGATAAGTAAATGAACAAGATCCACATAACCACCACCTTTCGTCATACCTCATTTTCTTCAACGGTTAGGGTATCTGATGCTTTTATTTTAACTGATACCTGCCTTCACGTGATTCATATAGATGGTTTTGCTGTAATAATAACATCAAAAGAGTCAGCAAAAAACACATATGAAAGGAGAAACATGCTAAACACCACAAGTAATTTCAGCACTGAAACATGCTAAACAAATTTAATAACCACAAAAATGCATTTCAAAATGAGCCAGTTGAGTAGAACAGTGTAATTGACAAGTTGATTATATCCACAAGGTAATCCGATCACTACATACCTGATGAATGTCTTCTTTCTTTTTTTCCCAATGCTGTCATCCAATATCATAACTACCACACTGAAAAGCGAGCAAGAGGTAACCCGTCTCCATAGATTAAAAGGCTTAGAGCACAACTAAAAGTTAAGAGCTCAGGAGTAAGTTTTCCAATTTCATCAATTCGGAAAGCTCGGAAGAAATATCCTCAGAATTTCCATGCTTCGATTGAATGACATCATGTAGTATGCTCCCTTCATGAGGAAATGATTTAACAGTCACCACCCTTAGAAAAGATGCAATAATCAAGTGCAGAGTCGAAAGAATTATTGACTCAATAGAAGTAAGAAATATGAGTGAGATTCACGTGCACTATTTGGTTGCACAAAAACTTCATATTAGGTTGCAAACACCACTTAAGCCATCTCTCATTTTATTTTCTCTTGAATATACTTCTGACCACGTATCCATGATCAAATTGAGAAGTAATAACAAACATCATAACTTCACGCAACACTGAAAATGCAAAATTTGAATAAATTGCATTAACCACTATTAGGTTGCACAAAAAATTGAAATTGAAAGTTAAAACATAAAATCCATGCACAATACCTGAGGTCGGATCTAGTATGCCAGTCCAGTATAAACACCTCTGGAGAATTAAAAATGACACTGTAATGACATAACTAAGAGAGCCCAAATCCGCCATTAAGTGTAGCACAGCGTACAAGTACTTCAATCAAATCAGACAACCAATTTATGTACACTTCATGACAAAGCATGGGTGGTTTAAAATCAATAGCGTAGCGATATAACTAAGCGAGCCCAAATCCACCATTAAGTGGAGAACAGTGTACAAGTACTTCAATAAATTATCTATGGAGCATCAATGGAACTTTGAAGCACAACTGAAATCTGAAACAGGGAATCACAAGTTTAAGAGGCAAAGAAATCAGTAAATTTGATTGAATGATTTAATCACAGACACATTCTCCCAGAATAATGACATAACTAAGAGAGCCCAAATCCGCCATTAAGTGTAGCACAGCGTACAAGTACTTCAATCAAATCAGACAACCAATTTATGTACACTTCATGACAAAGCATGGGTGGTTTAAAATCAATAGCGTAGCGATATAACTAAGCGAGCCCAAATCCACCATTAAGTGGAGAACAGTGTACAAGTACTTCAATAAATTATCTATGGAGCATCAATGGAACTTTGAAGCACAACTGAAATCTGAAACAGGGAATCACAAGTTTAAGAGGCAAAGAAATCAGTAAATTTGATTGAATGATTTTATCACAGACACATTCTCCCAGAATAATACTCTCATCACCTCTATACACCAAATACAAAGAATAAAATGAAATCTTGAACCCGACCATTAAGATGGAAGTTGGGAGTAATTATACCATGTGGGAATCTTTGAATAATTGAATGTCGAGATAAATTCAACCATCCTCAAGCTCTGAAATGACAAGCATTGTCCTTTAACCTACAAAATGATGTGACCTTGAGTACCAAAATCTGAACATTGAGTAAGATTAACATTACACACTTTAGTTCAAATTTTCATTAACAAAATGTAGCCCAAAGGGTATCATGTTTGCCCTTTGCACTATTTCTTAAATAATGCAAAGCAAAGGACATATAGTGAAGATACTATAATAGATCACAATTCTAGCCCTAATTGCCCCCTAATGCACTAATAATTCTCCTGACGAGTTCACGTTCTGGCCCTTTTTCATGCTCGGTTTAAGGAGTTTGCTTCATTTTCTAGAAGCTTTTCTAGCCCCATCATTTGGATATAGTTTCCTCGAACTTAAATATAAATACGAAGAAGACCGAGGAAAACTTTTCACCTTGTTCACCATTCTGTCTTTCCTCTCGTAAGTCATTTTTTTAATCCATTTTTCTGCAACGAATCCACTCACCCAATTTAAACCTTTTTCCCTGTGCTTCTATCATGCTGAAGGGGGAAAAATTAGACAATTGGTATAAAATTCTACTGAATCAGAAAAGATTTTTTCACCTTGTTCACCATTCTCTCTTTCCTCTCGTAAGTCATTTTTTTAATCCATTTTTCTGCAAAGAATCCACTCACCCAATTTAAACCTTTTTCTCTGTGCTTCTATCATGCTGAAGGGGGAAAAATTAGACAATTGGTATAAAATGCTACTGAATCAGAAAAGATGCCTTATTTATAATGAAGTTGAAATTGATTATGGAGCATTAAACATTCCTTAATTCTCAAAAACTCCTAGCATGCTTACTGAGGAATAGATACCCAAATTGGTGGCTATGCATGTTCCACAATCCACACCATCTTATCAAACTTAAATCAAGAAAATGATATTTATGTTTGAAAGTTTTTCAAATCAAATCCAAGAGCAGTAGAATCCACTGCAAACCAGCAAATTTAAAAGAGATAAATATAAATAAATAAATAAAATAAAACGTATATAAATAAGGAAATCAATAAGAGGGCACATTAAATGGTTCAATGGGAATAACGAATTTTCCAGACCATGACATCCTAAAAGTTAAAAAAATACGAAAAGGAAATACAACAACACTTATTGGATTCATGAAGATTTTATAGTTTTCATCCATCAGGATTGTTAGACGTATCAGTGATACCTTTGCATATACTAATGGGGTTAACTTGTATTCAAACATAGGAGTGAAACTGCAGGTCCCTGTGAAAATATGGCCTAGAAGTAGAATCTTAGAAATATGGAACAAACTAGAGAGTCCCAATAAAAAGATCCGGATTCCTTCCCTAGGTTCGCCAGATTTCATTTCTATCAACTGAATTTGGCTTGAAAATTTGGCATTCTTGTTTGAAGATGCTAGGTAAGACACGTACAGGATCTCTTCCTGGATTTTGCCTCTTAATCAAGAAGCACAATATGTTTAATTTCCTCAAATTAAAAACCACAATATGAAAAATGAAATTAAGAATTTGAAGACAGAACGAGAAATTTTCTTACCTTATTCGGCATTCTCAACCTTCTCTTAAGTAATTTTTTGAGTTATTCTTTTCTGCTAACAACATGCCCCTCAAGACAATACATTATCCCTGCAATATTTATAGCTTTCTCCATTTTTTGCTACAAATAAAAGTGGGAAAAAAAACTACAGGAATAAAATTGACTTGCAGACCCTCTAGTATAGTGATTTTCAAGGAAGTGAATAAATATAAAGTAAATAACTTTTCACCATCCCTTAGAGTTGAAGTCCCAGTCGTCCCTGAAACATGTTATGCCAGGCTGTGATAGACTAACAAAAAACAAATCCTTCCCAAAATGCATGGACACAAAGAGTAAAAGAAACCAAAAAAATAAAAATTCAACCACAGTGATCTCAACGTATCGACCTTTATCTGAAGGAATTGCCTTCAATAAACTCCTTGCTCTGTAAAGAAAATCATCAAGATGGAAAATAAATAAGTTCCTACCTTTCTACAGAAAATCAGCTTAGGAGGTTCTTAGCCGTCCTTTCCTAACTGGCAAACTCCAATAGGATAATTTCTTATCATTTTTATGACACTTACTACCATCATGTTTACCTCAAAGTTCATTGGTGCCATATTACTGGACTATTAATACCAGGGTTGTTAAAATTGCGATCCTGATCGTAGGATCGCACGATCCTACGATCCTAGACATAAAAAACGATCCGGATCGTCTTAGGATCGAAAATGTGTTAGGATCGTGTTAGGATCGGGTGAGGGTCGCATAGCGATCCGATCCTAACCTCTATGGTTTTTACACATTAATCAATTGTTGAGAATCAATGCTAAATTACAATTACAATGGACACGCAATTTACACCAGGTTTGTCAAGCATGTTGCATCCCAGAAAATGTATATCATATAATAAATTTTCCACACTACAAATAGAAATAGATCGTTTTCCATGGTATATACAAGGAGGAAGACCACAAGAAGCTATGTAGTTTTTGCTTGGTTAAAGAATTTTTGGAGGATATCAATCTTATTGATGATCTCACCTAAAACAAAGAGGAAGTAGTTAATTGTACCTCCCAAATACATGAAATATAAAACATTTACCTTGTGAATAGTTTGGTTGGCATAACCAAATCTTTATATACTGGAGGTCTATCACTCTTGAAATGCCCAACTTATTTTCTCTAGGAGGTTTGACCCTAAGTATTTTGAGGGTACAATAGTATTACGTATAAAAAGTATTTTGGAATGAAAGTACAATTTAAAGTTATAAAGAGTATTTTGAGGGAAAAGATATTTTTGATTAAAACCTGAGAGAATATCCAGAACTGAAACCTGAGAGAATGAGTTGCTGGAAGACGAAGTCAGTCTATTGTACTCGATTGGAACTTTCCCATCATCTCAGCCATAGAAACAAAAATGTAGTTGCTTCTCGGAAATAAATCTTCACAACAAACAATAATGGTCAGCCTTACAAATTCAAGAAAGTAAAATCAAATTTTCGCCTCTACCTTTCTGTCCTCTGTTCTAGTTTCAGTGGGAAATTGGGAGTTGCTGCTGCTGTTGGTCGTAAGAATCTGAAAAGGATATCAGAAACCATCAGTACAGCACAAAATCAAGAACTGCTTTACAAAAAGGAATTGCAAAATTATAGAGCAAATGGATACGTGCCCTGACTTCTCTCCATCGAGCTGTTGCCTCTTTTAGCAGGCCTTTTATGTGCATGGTTGGGAGTTTCAACTGAGTTCTGATCATTTGTGATTCTGAGGATGTTCAGAAACTCGCATTAGTGCCTAAGGTACTAGTACTACTAACCTATTAAGTATTAAGTATTAACAGAAACAAGGGATCGAATTGAAGTATAAATCTACCTTCAAATGGGCGATTAGTTCCTTGGCACCACATGCCATACACACCCTTCAAAACAAGACATGATTGACTTACCGAAAATGTTCGTGAAAAGATGGCAATAAAAATTATTGAAGAGCGCACTTCTATCAAAATAAATACCTAATAATCATATCTAGTGCAATAATCACGCATGCATGTAGACCAATGCCGTAAAAACAGTGTCTTCAACACCGACCAGTTTGTCCTTCCAAACTGTTTTCGTCCTTATAGGTCACGATGAATAGCAAAACGCCATAACTGTCTAAATTCCACTTTCTTTGTACATGTGGTCAGAGCCTGATAGTATAATAAAAAAATAAATGATTAGGCATTGGAGACTGGTAACTACAAAAAAGCAATGTAACCTAATAAAAGTGAGCACATTCCAGTGCCATCAAGTTGTCAAACAATTTCCAGCCAGTGGGCACCGTATGAAAGCATATAACCACAATCAACATCTCAAACCAAGAAAAGTGGCTGTCAAGTAAGTATATTATCTAACCTATTACCTTAAAGAATTTCAGATTCCGGATTTTCCAGCTACACAATCAAGAGCAGCTGATTTTGGCATAATCCTGAAACAAGCTGAAAACAAACATTACATTCATAAGAGATTGATGTCATATTAATCACACAAAGGTTCATACATCTAGCAACAGTCTTAATACAAAAATGAGTAAGCGACGTACTGATGAGCAGAAGTGCAGAACATTGCAACGCCTTCAGGGTATAAAAGTACATGATTGCTCGGTCAGCATTTATTCACCAAATAAGTTCCAAGGAAAAAAAAAAAAAGAGTATACTATCAAGACAATAGAAGCTATTGAAATTTTAAGAGGAGTCACTGTATACCAAAATAAGTACCAAAATCGTATGAGTGTAACAATGATGCATATATGTAGACCAATGGTGGCAAACAATGTGTTCAACACCAATAAGCCTGTGCTCTTCCATATTATCTTCAACACCGACCAGTTTTCTCAGCAGTTGTACAACATATGGGAGTTGGAAAAGAATAAATTAAAAGCTATATTTAAATCACTTTCACAACTACAGTGCTCAACAGACTTGTATGAATATATTTGAAAAGTATTCTAAAAGCAGAAAAAACCTCCTGAAACAAAGTAAATAAATTAGTTAGAAAAAAAACCTAAATATTCAACACGAATACATCAACGAATATTTAAAAATCAAATTTTTAAAACAATTTACTGGTACTTCAAAATGTATTTTATAGTTAGATAATTGAAAATATTTTGAAGCTCGGGCATTAGAAAACATGGTTTAGAGTTAGAAAAAATGGTTACATATTTGAAAACACGTTTAAGAGTATATTTATAAAATCGAGATAAAATTTTTAAAAAAGAAGTATTTTGGAAATTATATTCAGAACTTACAAAATGTCTTTTAAAAAAGAGTAATTTCAGTTTTTAAAAACAAAAAATATATTCTGAGGGATATTAAATATATATTTAAAATCAGAAATTTGAAAAAGATGAAGTGTGGAATTTTGGTTCTTCTGGGACTCTGGGTTGTCTCATTGACCCGACAAATATTAAAAGCGGTAATATATAATATATTAGCAAACAGGGTAGTCTTTCTAAATATGACACTGGGTTATCGCTTGCTCCTTCCTCCGTTTTCAGATTTCTTCCTCTTCTTCCATCTCTAAGAGTCATGATTCTTTGAGAAAACGGGTTGTACCTTCTGCTGTTTCTCTCTTACAATTTGATATTGCTCCATGAAGCTCATTTTCAGGGCAACCTTGAAAGATGGAAATGAAAAATTAGTAGAAACGATATTAGCACTTAAAAAACACAAGCTTATTAGGAAAGGATTTAGGTTCAATAAGAAATACTTGATGATCAAATTCAGAGCGCTCAATCGCCCTCGTGTCGGTATGTGGTACAAGATCAATCGATCTTGTGGTTTCTTTAACCCGCAGGCTTTACAAGACACTAAGGAAAGGACCAACCAGGTTTAGAAAATCAATATAGTTTGTGCACTGCACTCAAAACTACTTTGGGCAATTGAAATGAGAAAGTTTATGCTATATAAAATTGAATTACTCTGAGAAAGGAAACTTGAGTGAGAATTAAGGCCATAGCTACTTGAAGATATTTTGATTCAGGTATATTAATAATAAACATAAAGATATGAAAGAACCAGAAACTTGAAGCCTATCGATGAAAGGGGAGCCTAAATTATAGTCGGAATCCTGAGCTTCAAGAATACCTACTGTTAATATACGTACCTCCACAGACGTACAGCTTGTTTCGGATGGAACAGGATGTTGCGCTTCTTTAGTCAAAGGGACATTTTGGCTGAGGTTCATCGAGAAGATTAATTGAACAGGATTTGGCCAGGAGAATAATGATATATCTTGATTCCAATTACAGAATCGAGGGGATTGAGTTGTTTATCCCCATGAAGATAAGATGTTCTTTGGTCCATCGTTCCACTTATTAAGAAAAGGAAATCAAGAAACAGAAAAACCCTAATCAGGAAATGGAAACTTCAATTTTTACAAACCCATTCAAAACTTTTACAGACCCTAATAGTCGGAAAGGGAGAAATAAAACCCAAAAAAAAAAAAAAAGAGAAAAGAACCGAGTCAGTATAATGGTGAATAGTATGTTATTCTTCCTCCGAAGAGAAAAGGGAGGAACGACAAACCAGAGAGAGACTGGAAAATGATAGCTTGTGCGCACTCCGCAATTTTTATAGGTGAATTTAGGACCGTTAGAACGCGTTTAGGACGCGGTTTACTTGTTGGGCCAAATTCCATGCGGCCCAATTATTCAAATAAGGCCCATCTTTTAACTACACCTTAGACCCATAATCTGTTTTCCTCTATTTATTTATTTATTTTTTCTTTTTTTTATTAACTTTTCTTCCTTTTCTTATCTTATGTAGATATATTATTATAATCTAAATCCTGAAAATATAATTTTATACCCTCGTACATGAGGCAGAAACCAAATAAAGCTGTTTCACAAAACCAAAAAAACCTGCAATAAAATCCTATCCTAAATTAAAATTTTAAAATATTCTAAAAAGAACTCAGCTATAGTAATGATAATCGAATAATAAATATTCATTATTTTCCTTAATTTTTCTCTTATATTGTGTATTTGATAATAACTAGTCCAAGTATAATACTGTATGCTAATTTCATAAAATATACTGTATGTAGCAATTCACACAACCTACACATGACTAAGACAACAGCATGATAATCAAATTTTGCAACTCAATAAGGTGAATTTATTGTTAAAAAGCTCATCTAAGAAAACTAGCTCATTTAACTAAGCATCGTGTACACATGATTCTAGAAATTGTACTGATATAATAGATAATGAATGGTAAGAGATATTGATATAATGTATATATTGTCAGCAGCGTATGCAACACTAACCTACTGTTAGAAAAAGGACAGTACAACAAACAATCAATCGATAGCTTTTTAGAAGTATGTACCCCCACTTATCTACAACTAAAGTTTGTTTTGGATCGAATATCATTCCAACTGCTTTAATTACATTTGGCAAAAACAACTCCTCAATTAAAGGTACCAGGACAGAAAAACATACGAATAAGAGAGAGAATTGTTGATGAAAGAAAATAACTAATACATTTGTAGAGTAGACACACAGCAAGGCTAGGCTGTTATAGGCATTAAACATGCAAACAGAATACTATTTTAATCTTTTTATAGAAATTAACTCAAAGTTTGCAGAAGGAGCACATCAGATGAAAGCAAAATTCAATAAAAGTATACACATCAATAAAAGCACGAGAAATGAATGATATTTTTGCTTGAATGATTTTTTCATTTGGACTTGAGTAATTTTAAAATAATTGTTTACTTAATTCAATTTTGCACTGGTGGAGTTAATCAATTAAATACTTAATTCATTAAGTGAATGAAGTTTTCAGTTATCAAGCAAACTTAATTTATTTAAATACTCAACTCATTTATGTTAAGTGAAAAGTGGTGTTACCAAATGGAGGGTTATTGTAACTTTTTAGTTTTAGAATTTATACGATATCTAAGTTATAAGATATTTTTTATTTATTCGGTTACTGATGAGGAGAGCCAAGCAAATAAAGGGAGAGAGTGTAATGTTCAATTGAGCACAATAAAGTATAGTGAAATAATTTTGAACACAAACTACCAAAAGCTTTACACCATTAACACTCAAAAAGTAATAATAGTTGAAAGACTATATTGAAGACAGAGATTGAAAGATAATATACCCTTCTTGAAAATCCTCCAAGAAAAACTGCCGTGCCTACACGGCTACACGGATATCAAATATTTCTACTTCCACCCTGCAAAACAAAACAAATACATATAACCAGCTATCAATGGTTAGCAATTTTTGGCACAATTACAAGATAAATCATAAACATAAAATTGGATATGGAAAGTCAATACACATGAAAAATTTAAAGGACAATTTCTTTTTTTATATAGGAAATACAACGTAGAGGGTCTAGGGGAGATAAATCATAGAACACAAGGCTACTACCTTAATCGAACCATCGAATTGCATATGAAGGCACTGCTAAACCGACCTTATAAGCTCCAGCACCATCTGCAACGCTACAAACATAGAGAATTAGAAGCTTGGACGTCAATCTATCCATGAACAATAAATGGGTTGAGAATATTGCCATGAAGAAGCTTAAGATATGCAAAAGGGATGTGTTAAAACTTACACACTGTTCACTGTTGTAAATAAAAAGAAGATGAATAATTTGTTTACCCAGTCAAAGAATTTGATTAACTCCAGGGTTCCAAGCCAACACTTTTCACTAATGATTAACTCCAGGGTTCCAAGCCAACACTTTTCACTAATGTTGTGGGGTTTACAATTACAATGGACATCAATGCTAAATCACCCGTCAAGCATGTTGAGTAAATCCTTCAGGCTGCACAACCCACCCAGATGTACATACATCATCAAATAAAACTTTATATCATCATCATATAATAAAACTTCCACGCTACAAACAGAAATAGAAATAGTTAATCTTTCATGGTATACAAAGGAGGAAGGCCACAAGAAATGCAAGCTAGTGTAATTTTTGCTCGGTTAAAGAATTTTTGGAGGCCATATAATGATCTAACCTAAAAGAAAAGGGGAAGTAGTTAATTGTACTTCTCAGATGCATGAAACATATAACATTTACCTTAAGAGTAGTTTGGTTGACATAACCTAATCTTTATATACCCCAGGTCCATCACTCTTGAAATGCCCAACTTATTTGCTCTAGGAGTTCGGGCTTGACCCTAAATGACATACACATGTTGATATCAGATGAAATCAACCCATATATCACGAAACTTTAACCACAATTGGCTAATGAGCTAACAAATATATGTAATAAAAACTCCCCAGGCACAATGATTAAGTTTTCGGTACATATTAAATTCACCAACTCTTTGTTAAACCATGTCAAAGAATATAAGCATTAAATGTAATTGAACATGAACCGCTTTCTTTTCACAATTTCCAAATTGTTTCAGGCACCAACAACAAAGCCGAAAGCGCTTCCGCAACAAAAACAAATAAATACAGAAACATCAATAGATGTAATTTTGTTTAATTACTTCCAAAATAAATAGGTATGAATCATAAAATGTAAACAAAGTATCTCAACAGTGGAGTTGAGGAACATAGTGACCGGTCCGTATAATAGTTAATAATAATATTCAATAAATAAAAACAAATTTATGCATGACTGCTTCCTTAAACTTCACCATTTGTTAGGGGAATACACGCTCAGATTTGTCACTTGGTGAGTATAGAGGCAAGCAAATCTCTCCATCTGAAAACTTACCACATAACAAACATGTTGTGTAATTAATTACTTCAGCACCTTCCTTGGACATGAAGATGGTCACAACATGCATTATTCTAAAACAAAAAAGCATAATATGATAAGAAAACACAACAAGAAATAAAATAAACTTCCATAATTGTCATACCTCATTTTCTTCTACGGTTCCAGCTGCAAGGGTTTCCGATGCTTCTATTTTAACTGATACCTGCCTTCACATGATTCATATAGCTGGTTTTGCTGTAATAAATAACAGCAAAAGAGTCAGAAAAAATCAAATATGAAAGGAGAAACATGTTATGCTCATAGTGCCTGCATGTTTTGAAATTCAATGCTTAATTTCTTGTACAACTAATTTCAGCACTGAAACATGTTATGCTAAACAAATATAATAACCATAAAAATGCAATTCAAAACGAGCCAGTTGAGAAGAACAATGAAATGGACTTTATTCTCAACAAGAAGTTGATTATATCGATAATGTGATATGATTACTACATACCTGAGGAATGTCCTCTTTCTTTTTCCCAATGCTTTCATCCAATATCACATCTACCACACTGGAAAGCGAGCATGAGGTATCCCATCTCCATAGATTGAAACGCTTAGAGCACAAGTAAAAGTTAAGACCAAGAAAGGCAAAGTTTCCCAATTTCATCAATTCTAAAATCTCGGAAGAAATATCCTCATAACTTCCATGATTCAATTGAATGACATCATATAATATGTTCTGTTCATGAGGGAATGATTTAACAGTCACCACCCATTAGCAGATGCAATAATCAAGTGCAGAGTTAAAAGATTTATTGACTCAATAGAAGCAAGAATTATGAAGTCACATTCACGTGCACACAGTTAAAGCAAATATTTTGAAAAGCATCCTCATATTTCAAATTCCTCAAGAATATATATTTTGTAAGAGTACCCAAGGTCAAGTTAGGTTTTCCATCATGTGAGGAGTATGTTTGTAAATAAATCTATAGAAACATTGAAAAATAATCATTTGAAGAATAGCATTTGAGCGATAGACTTATAGAAATTAAAAAATAAATTGATGCAAGACAAATAGAAGTTGAATGAAACTGATTAAAAACGATTAAAAGCTTCTATAACTCCAGGATTTTATTTACACTTTAAATAGACACAAGACAAATCTACTGCACAGAAACACATAGTTACAAACGAACTCATTATAAACTTGAGTGTTGTCTCCAATTCCCATAACCAACCCTACCTTCCAATCAACACTCTTGAGGTCCTTCAACAAACTAAATAAGGCCATTGTTTATTACTACTCTATACAATATATCCATTTGAACAATCATTCAAACACCTTAATTTATATCTCTATTGACTTACCAAACAGATAAATTAATAAAACTAAAGGGCAAGAGTATTGGACGACCAAACCATGGACATGGCACCAACAGACCCAACCTTGGACATGGAACCAATAGACCTAATATATATATAAATACATGTGCGACAACCAATTGAGCACTCATGTCTGGACATGGCATCACCCATTCACAGATCATGATACTCAAATGGCACCGATAAGCCAAAAATCAAGTAGAGATTAATTGATTAAATCTAGAAACCAAATAGGTAACACATGTCCATTGTGGAATCACCCAACCTTAGGACATGGCACCAATAGGCCCAAGATATATAAATACTCCCTCCGTTCTCAAAAAGTTATAACATCCCTCCATTCCACGCAATCAAATACACATTTTTAATGCTTAATATCTAAAATTGTATAAAAGTAAAAATTATAGAAAATTGATATTTTAAAACTAAGCGATTAGACGAATCTAACAAAATCCCGCTTGACTATGTTGTATCTTATATAGTTGTGTTAAAAAATTGAATCAAAGTTACTCAATGAATAGTAATAGCTATGCAAATGTTTCACTTATACAAAAAAAAGAGCGAGTACATCTCAACAAGATTGAACACTTGTGTTTGGACATGGAATCGCCCATTCACATATCATGATAATCAATTGGTATACCAATAGGCCTAAAATCATGTATAGCTTTAATATATATTAAAAAAAAAAAAAAACCAAATTGGTAATAAATACCCATTTGTGGAATCACCCAATCTTGGACATGGCACCAATAGACCCAATATATATAAATACATGTCTGAAAGCCAATTGAGCACTTATTCCTGGACATGGAATCACCATTCACGGATCATGATACTCAATTGGTACCAATAGCCTAAAATCATATATAGATTCAATATAAAAACCAAATTGATAACAAATGCCCATTGTGGAATCACCCGACCTTGGGCATTGCACCAATAGGCCAATATATAGAAATACATGTCAGAAAGTCAATTGAGAGATCATGCCTGGACATGGAATCACCCATTCACAGATCATGTTACTCAATTGGTACTAATAGGCCTAAAACCATGTATAGATTCAATCTAAAAACCAAATTGATAAGACATGCCCGTTAATCACCTGATGTTAGACATAGCACAAACATACACACGAGATATATAAATACATATTTGAAAGCCAATTGAATTGTCATATCGGAATCTTAAATCTTTAGTGAAGAGATATTTTCAGTGACAATTTTACCTTTAAAAAATATACTATTTAAATTTCCTTGGAAAATGTGAAAGGGTATCTCAAAGACAAGAATACGATACAAAAAATAAGATTATGCACTTATGTGAAGTGTATAATCTTAAAAGAACACTCTAAAATTCACTTATGAAAATGAATGAACAAGCAAAAGATAGAAGTATAACTAACAGTTATTCATCCAGAAGATTACATTCATCTACCATATATGTTGTAAGAGGTTATCATGTTAATATATTTTTTGAGGAAGAAATGATGCACTTTCCACCTTCTTAAGGAATAGGAATCTAATAAGGCATAGCCTGTACACCTTGGTTTTCTTTAACAAGTTAACACTTACAAAGTTGATAATACGTTGTTTGAACTACACAAACAACCACAGGATTTGGAACTAGTGTTTTCACATAACACCATAGCTACATCCTGATACCTAAAATCTACATAAAAACAGGGTATTAATGAAATGAATGGAATCTCAAAAATACTAACAGCATTATAATATCACACTATATTCTATCAAATTGAATTTTATATACAAAAAAAATCTCATCATTCTGGGCATTTACTTTTAAAAGGAAATGCATTAAAAGCTAACCTTTTAGACTTTTTTCCCCTTTCTGAAAGCCAGATTAATATTTGACATATATCTGAATAATTAGAGGAAAATAAACCTTGCAACAACAATGTTCACTAGTTATATCTAAGATCTATGACTGTTCATAACCTCCCCTTTCGTCCATACTTCATGATTTATTTGCAAGTAAGTTTCACAGGATTCGGCAAGAATATATGACAATATCAAATAATTCTTCAAAATTTATCAATCGCTCCAACAACAGAAGGGCACAAATGGAGGTGACGGATGCAAGAAGAGCCAGGGAAACCAAAGTCATTGGAAAACAAAGAACTGTGACAGACAACAAGAAAAAATGTGAATCCCAGGCTTGTGTTTCACCTAAATTAAACTAAAGCAACAAGGCAATAACAATAAATAAAAATTTGGTACTTCCCTGGAATTAACATAAAAGAAATAAACATGAATTTGATAATAAATAGTAATATTAAACAGTTAAGAAATAAGGCACTAGGACTCTAAACACGCAATCCCCATTATATACAGATAAAACTTAAATCTATCTCTATGCATTATTGATTTGTGTGCAATGCTGCAATCCAATTAGATGGGCCTGCAATCAACATGGTCATTCCAAGGTAATAAATTGCTATTACACATGCCACATTTGTAATATTTAATAAACTAAAAACAAATAAACAAAAGCATTTATTTGTGCCTGAGAAGTAAATACTAAATAGTAAATAGTAGCATGAAATTATAGTAAAAGAAAGTTGCAAGCTCTTTTTTTTTTCCCTAAATATTTCACCATTTTTTATAGCAACTAAACTAAGTCAACCAATTGGACAAACAGCACAACATTATCTATAAGAACAAACAAGTAAGTCCCAAATTTAGTTTAATATTGGATAAAACATGTACCACAGGCAAAATCCAGCCTAGCCAACACAAACCTTTTTTATTTCAATCTCAAAATTTCTGTAACATCAATAAAGAAATGAACTAATGAAGTATTGATGCTTATCAAAGGCAATAAATAATTCATTTGCGCTAGTTGTCTAGCTAAATAAATATATACAGGACAGGAAAAATAAGATTTAGAGAAACATACCTCTAGCTCAAATTGTCGGTTTTCTCCTTAACAAATATATATATATATATATATATATATATATAGGGTAGCCCAAAAGTTGTTGAGGGAACCATTCAGAACCCTTAGAAATTTCTTCAAATCTCACCATTTCCTTGCTTTAGTCAGTCCCTCATAAGATCAAACAATTCTCCATTAAATAGAAGTAGATAACATTTAAATATAGAGAAGTTGCACACGACAGTAGTTCAATGTTGCATTCTACATTGTCTCTTGTGTTCAAGAAATCAAGAATATATGCATAGAGATAATAAAAATGATGAAACAATATTCCAGATGGTGCATGGTTCAAGATCTCGTGTTTGTTGTTTAACCACAGAGAGACTCCAGATACAAGCAAGAAATCCTAGCATCAAGGTTTGATTTCTTACTGAAAAATCAACCACACAAGAAAAAAAAAAAGTATTGTGCATTTAAAATCCCAGGCGCAACTGTGACTTAACAAATTGTTTCAGCTGGAAAAAGGAAACATGAAGGATTAAACATAAATAAATAATGTCAAGAACAAAGAATGGGCTGAACCTCAGAGAACTGGAAAGGGCAAAGGGCAGCCATGGAAAGAATAGGCAGCGTATTTTATAAACGTCATAATTTTTATTTGATTTACACATAAAGTGAATCAACATTTGTTGTATTGGCATGATGATAAGGAAATTGGGCATATTTCAGGCCATGAATAAACTGTAGTTCGAAAGAATTCAATTCAAGAAAATGAAAGGAAAAAAAAAAAGAATTAAAGTGGCACGCGATTAATGGAAAAATATAGGAAGACACCAAAGATTGTATACCACACAAAACCAAGGAAGTTATCACTCTGGTATTAATATTTTATAGTTTTTAACCATGTGGATAGCTTGTCACATCAGCCATACCTTTTCATACTGATGGGGTCAACTCATTTGCAAACGTAGGAATGAAACTGCAGGTTCCTGTGAAAATATAGACTAGAAGTAGAATCATAAAAATATAACTCAAACTAAAAAGCTCCGGATCCCTTCCCCTAGTTTGGCCTGATTTCATTTCTATCAACTGACTTCGGCTAGCAAATTTGGCATTCTTGTTTGAAAAGGCTAGTAAGACATACTGGATCTCTTCCTGGATTTTGCTTCTTGGTCAAGAAGCTCAATTGGTCTAATATGTGTTTTATTTCCTCAAATTAAAAAGATACATAAAATTGTCAAAAGTTTTGCCTCTTGTCAAAAAGATACATACAGAAAAGGCTAGATAAGACACATACAGAAAATAATTATTGTCGAAAGTTTCATAAAATTGAAATTAAAAAGATAAGATCGTGGAAAAGTTGAAGGGTTGCCTGTTGCGCTAGCTCAAGAACATTGTTTGGTTGTTTACAAATCTATGATTCTGAAAATCAAATCTATAATGCATGTCACAACTTTGGACATGGCATCAATAGGCCCAACATATACATCAAAACTAAATGAGGACACTATTAGGCCCAATATATATAAATACATATTTGAAAACCAATTGAGCACCCATGTCTGGACATGGAATCACCGATCATCATACTCATTACTCAATTGGCACCAATATGATTATAAATAATGTATAAATTCAAAATAGAAACCAAAATGGTAAGACATGCCCGTTGTGGAATCACCCAACCTTGGACATGGCACCAGTAGGCCCAATATATATAAATATGTGTGTGAAAGCCAATTGAGCACCCATGTCTGGACATGGAATCACCCACTCAAAGATCATTACACTCAATTGGCACCAATAGGCCTATATATAATGTATAAAATCAAAATAGAAACCAAAATGCTAAGACATGCCTGTTGTGGAATCACCCAACCTTGGACATGGCACCAGTAGGCCCAATATATATAAATACATGTGTGAAAGCCAATTGAGCACTCATATTTGGACATGGAATCACCTATTCACATATCATTATACTCAATTGGCACCGAAAAGCCTAAAATCGAGTATAGATTCAATTTAGAAACCAAATTGCTAACACATGGCCATTGTGGAATGGCCAACCGTGGACATTACAACAATAGGGCCAATATGTATAATATATAATACTTGTCTGAAGCAATTGAACACTCGTGTCTGGACATGGATATGGAATCATGCATTCAACAACCATGATGGGTTGCAAACTCACTTGTGTGGACATCTAAAAGTCTGAATGGACATAAATGACGATGGGCTAATCGGAAGATTTCAAGAAATGAGATATTTGAATCAATAACAATTCTACCCTTAGAAAATATGCTATTTAGATTCTTTAGAAAAATGTGAAAGGGTATCTTAACATTAATTTTATTTATTTCTATATTTATTTTTTGTTAATCTATTAGTAGTTAATTTAATACTATTTTTACATTATTATTATAGTTTTTTTCATTTTTATTATTTTATTATTTATTTTTTATTCTTAATATTAATTTTATTTATTTTTATGTATATTTATTTTAAGTTAATTCATTTAATTATTTAATTTATTATTATTATTATTATTATTATTATTATTATTATTATTATTATTATTATGTTGTGTAATTAATTAATTCAGCACCTTCCTTGGACATGAAGATCTCATTGCATGCATTCTTGCAGAAGAAGATAGCATATTATGATAAGTAAATGCGCGAGAAATAAAATAAGCTTCCATGATCCGCTTAACCACCACCTTTTGCCATACCTCATTTTCTTCAATGGTTCCAGCTGCAAGGGTATCCGATGCTTTTATTTTAACTTTAACTGATACCTGCCTTCGCATGATTCATATAGATGGTTTTCTGTAATAATAACAGCATAAGAATCAGCAAAAATCACATATGAATGGAGAAACTGTAATTTATCTCTTAACATACATTACCTTGCTCATAGTCTCTGCTTGTTTTAAAATTTGATGCTTAATTTCTTGTACAACTAATTTCAGCACTGAAACATGCTAAACAAATTTAATAACCATAAAATGCATTTCAAAACGAGCCAGTTGAGTAGAACAATGTAATGGATAAGTTGATTATATCCATAATGTAATCTGATCACAACATACCTGAGGAATGTCTTCTTTCTTTTTCCCAATACTCTCATCCAATATCATATCTACCACACTGAAAAGCAAGCAAGATGTAACCCGTCTGCATAGATTGAAAGGCTTAGAGTATAAGCAAAAGTTAAGAGTAAGAAAGGTGAGACATATTCAGGAGTAAGTTTCCCAATTTCATCAATTCTGAAATCTCGGAAGAAATATCCTCAGAATTTCCACGCTTCGATTGAATGACATCATATAGAATGCTCCCTTCATAAGGAAATGATTTAAGAGTCACCATCTAACAATTGCAGAGTCAAAAGAAATAGTGACTCTATAGAAGTAAGAAGTATGAGTCAGAGTCACGTGCACTACAATAAACATTTTGAAAATATCCTCATATTTCAAAAATTCCTCAAGAATATCTATTTTGTACATATACCCCAAGGTCAAAAATTTATTATTTATTTTTATTCTTAATATTAATTTTATTTATCACTAATTTTATATTTGTTTTTTGTTTGGAACTGTAAAATGTCATTAGTTATTGTTGTCGTAAAATGAGAAATGAATGATATTTTTGCTCGAATGATTTTTTCATCAGGACTTAGGTAATTTTAAAACCATTGTTTACTTAATTCAATTTTGTATGGGTGGAATCAAATACTAAATTCATTCATTTAATGACGTTTTCAATTATCAAACGAACTTAACTAAATTAAATACTTAACCCATTCAAGTTAAGTGAAAAGTGGTGTTACCAAACGAAGGGTTACTGTGCAATAAGCAAAAGTTAATTTTTAGTTTGAGAATTTATATGGCATCTAAGTTTGTAAATATTTTTGAATTAATTCACTTACCGAGGAGGGCCAAACAAGCAAATAAAGGGTGAGAGAGTAATGTTCATATGAGCACAATAAACTAGAGTGAAATAAATTTGAAGACTAAAAGGGAACTATCAAAAACTTTAAATAATTGAAAGATTTTACTAAAGAAAGAAATTGAAAGAGAATGCCCTTATTTAAAATCCTCCAAGAAAAACTACCATACCTGATATCAAATATTTCTACTTCCACCCTGCAAAACAAAATAAGTACAACTATCCAGCTGTCAACTATTAGCATTTTTTGACACAATTTGCAAGACAGATCATAAAACATAAAATTGGACATGGAGAGTCAATACACCCGGGAAAACGAAGGATAAATTGTTTTATAGGAAATACAGCGTAGAGGGTCTAGGAAGATAAATCATAGAACACGCAAGGCTACTACCTTAATCGAATAATTTGAGTTAAAAAGGATGTGTTAAAAATTACAAGGCTACTACGTTAATCGAATAATTTGAGTTAAAAAGGATGTGTTAAAAATTACAAGGCTACTACCTTAATCGAATAAATCATAGAACACAAGAAACTTAAGTTATACAAAAGGATGTGTTGCAAAGCACACACTGTTCATTGTTGTAAATAAAAAAGATGAATAATTTGTTTACCCAGTCAGAGTTTGGTACTAGTTTGATTAGCATCAGAGCTTCAACGCCAACATGTTTCACTAATGGTTGTGGAGTTCACAATTACAATGTAAAATGCAATTTGCACTAGGCCAACATCTGTCAAACATGTTGTGTCTGTTATGTCAATCCGTCAGGCTGCACAACCTACCGAGATGTACATTCATCATTAAAGAAAACGTTATATAATCATCATATATATTTCCAAGCTACAAATAGAAATAGAAATGGTTCGTCCTTCATGGTATACCAACGAGGAAGGCCACAAGAGATGCAAGCTAGTGTAGTTTTTGCTTGGTTAAAGAATTTTTGGAGGCCATATGAAACCCAACTTATTGTATAACCTAATCTTTATATATCTAAAAGAAAAGGGGAAGTAGTTAATTGTACCTCTCAGATACATGAAATGAAACGTATAACATTTACCTTAAGAATACTTTGGTCGACATAACCTATAATCTTTATATACCCTAGGTCCATCACTCTTGAAATGTCCAACTTGCTTGACCCTAAATGACATAAGCATGATGATATCAGATGAAACCAACCCATATTTCACAAAATTTTGATCGCAATTGTCTAATGAACTAACAAATATATTAAATTCATCAACTCTTTGTTAAACCATTAAGCATTAAATGTAATTGAACAGAACTGCTTACTTTTTCCAAATTCAATTGTTTGAGGCACTAACAACAAAGCCGAAAGGGCTTCCGCAAGAAAAACAAATAATACAGAAACATCAATTTATGTAATTTTCTTTAATTACCACCAAAATAAAAAGGTATGAATCAAAAAAAGTAAACAAAGTATCTCAAAACTGCAGTTGAGCAACATAGTGACCGATCCGTACAATAGTTAATAATAATACTCAATAAATATAAACAAACCTACGCATGACTGCTTCCTTAAAACTTCACCATTTGTTAAGGAAATAGACGGTCAGATTTGTCACTTGGTGAGGATAGAGGCAAGTAATCTATCTGAAAAATTACCACATAACAACATGTTGTCTAATTGATTACTTCAGCACCTTCCTTGGACATGAAGATGGTCATAGCATGCATTCTTGTAAAAGAAAAAAGTATAATATTATAAGAAAATGAAACAAGAAATAAAATAAACTTCCATAATTGTCATACCTCATTTTCTTCAATGGTTCCAGCTGCAAGGGTTTCCGATGCTTTCATTTTAACTGATACCTGCCTTCACATAATTCATATAGCTGGTTTTGCTATAATAACAACAAAAAAGAGTCAGCAAAAATCACATATGAAAGGAGAAACTGAAATTTATCTGTTAACATACGTTACCTTGCTCATAGTATCTGCTTGTTTTGAAATTCGATGCTTACTTTCTTGTACAATTTCAGCACTGAAACATGCTCAAAATATAATAACCATAAAAATGCATTTCAAAACGAGCCAGTTGAGAAGAACAATGTAATGGACTTTGTTCTCCACCAGAAGTTGAGTATATCGATAATGTAATCTGAATACTACATGACTGAGGAATGTCCTCTTTCTTTTTCCCAGTGCTTTCATCCAATATCTACCACATTGGAAAGCAAGCATGAGTAAAAGTTAAGAGCAAGAAAGGTGAGATAGATTCAGGAGAGTCACCTCTAAGTTTCCAATTTCATAAATTCTGAAATTTCGGAAGAAAAATCCTCATAATTTTCGCGCTTCGATTGAATGACATCATATCATATGCTCCCGTCACGACGGAATGATTTAACAGTCACCACTCTTAGCAGATGCAATAATCAAGTGCAGAGTCAAAAGATTTATTAAATTCAATAGAAGTAAGAAGTATGAAGTCAGATTCACATGCAGTATTCACATGCACTGCAGCAATTTTGAAAAGCATCCTAAAATTTCAAATTCCTCAAGAATATATAGTATTTTGTAAGCATACCCCAAAGTCAAGTTAGGTTTTTCATCATGTGAGGAGTATGTTTGTAAATAAATCTATAGCAACTTTAACCATTTGAGGATTAGCATTTGAGTTATAGACATAAAGAAATTAAAAAGTAAACTGATGCGAGACAAAAAGAAGTTTGTATTAAATTGATTAAAAACGCTCAAAAGCTTATATTCCTCTTCGGGCATATTGCTGTTCCAAACACCATTTAACCCACCTCTCGTGCTGTTTTCTCTCAAATATACTTCTGACCACGTATCCATGACAAAATTGAGAAAACAGACTTCATAACTTCACGCAACACTGAAAACGCAAAATTTGAATAAATTGCATTAACCACTATTCGGTTGAACACAATGAAATAGAAAGTTAAACATAAATCCATGCACGATACCTGGGGTAGGCGATCTAGTATGCCAGTTCCAGTATAAACACATCCGGAGTATTAAAAAAGACACTGTAACAACATAACTAATCTGACAACGTCAAACCTAAAAGAAGCTTTGCATGACACACAAAATCCCATGCCATCAAACTTTGAAGATTTGTCACTTGAAGAATCATTAAGCAACACAAAGTACCATGAAATCAAACCTTGAAATCGTCCTCACAGTTTTTCAATGACATCAGATATAGGCAAAAAATTAAGAAACGTCCATAAAGCCCACTTATTTTAAAAGATAAAAAAAAAAATCTTTAACAAGTTCAGTGAAATAGTTTAAGGAACCAACAAGAAACGGATAAAATGAAAAATAAACCAAAGATACTAGGTGAGTGTATCTTACACCATAGATAGAATAATTTAAATAAAAAACAAAAAGGCCATAAAAATAACTTTAAATTGAACAAAATTCTAGCAATAAGTAATTTGTTGGTAACCATAAGCAAAGTCATCATATCTTGAAACTTTGAATGCTACTGCGGACCTTCTAAAGTGCGGAAAGTGGAGCAAATCCACCACCATAGCCTCCATCATATCCAAGACCAATAATAGCAATATTTAGTTCTCCTCAAGAACGAGACATGCATAATTGATTAACATGCTCCATGATGACAATAAGCAACGTATTAATGGAAATAGAAAGAGCACCTGTGGGGCCTGTATAACATGCAAGTTGCCAACAATACAATGAATGAAGAACAAAATCAATTCTTCTGGCAGTGAAAGCCAGTAGATTTCAATTTTCCTTTGGCAAATACCGAAATAGGTATATTATACTTACTCCGTGGGATAACCCAGTTGCTCAGCCAAAGGGTGTAGTTCCAAGTAAGCTTAAGAAGAAGAGCCATCCCTAGAACACATTTCAGTTAGACAACAAACAATGCAAAATGAAAAGTCAATTGTGCATTCAACAACTATCGAAATCATATTTTCCTTACATGTTTTCGAGTTCAACAGTGAACAATAATTGCCAGAAGCCCAATGAAAAGCTTATGCAAAGTAGTACCCTCGATGCAATTTCTCAGCAAAGAAAAGACGTGTCTCATCTTATGTAAAAATGCTAAAAAAATCTGCCCATGTCTTTTAAAATTTGAGAATGAGAGTGTTTAGATGTTCAAAATATGGTTTCAGGGAATTGATAGAGGGAGAGTGGAATACTGTGTGGAATGATAGTTTTGGATAAAAGGATTAGGGTAGTAAACAGATGGAGGCTATTGTTATATCTGAAGCTGGCACTGGGAAGGCACCTTTCAGTTCAGGCCATAATCCTACAGAGTACAGACAAATGGCATAAGTTCATCAGACCGCAGCGGAGTGGAGCAGCCACGACACGACCTTACCTTAGCTGGAGAAAGTTAATAACTAATTCAATTTTGAAACTGCTGGCTATTGACAGCTTAAGAGATATTTATTTAAAAAATTTACAAGAAATATCAGGTCTGGAAGATATAAATAAAATAACAAGTCTGGCGGAGGGGAAGGAATGAGCCGCAAGATTTACAAGAAACAAACAAGAGTGTGCAAACCTTCCACTTATATCTATCATATTCCATTTGAATTCAATGGGCCTGGGGGATCCAGCTCTCAGAGTAGGTCGGGGCATATTCTGCGGAAAAAGAAAACGTTAGCATACAATCACATTTTCTATTAAAACATATCCCACCACTGTGAAGTTTGAATGTGATTTCCATTTAATGGCAGATAATCAACCCTACAAAGAGAAAAGGTTTCTTACCACCTCAAATGTATATATATATTTTTTTTTTATCACCGTTCCCAGAACCTAACCTCGACCAGCTAGTTGGACCTTCTTCCGCCTGTGTACTCCTCGAAGCTTGTGTTTCTTCTGGCATTGGTACTGTTGATACTGGCTTTGGGGCACCAGAAATGACTTCATCGGTTTTGCTTGACACGAGCTGAGGGTTTTGAATGGATGACACAGCTCCACTGAAATCGGGGTAATTGAGTTTGGTGGTAGAAAAAAAAAAAAAAGCAGCAGCTGGCATTTCCGATGGAGGAAATGACAGTCTCCAATAAGCCTCACAGGGCTCTCAAACCCGACCTGTGGTGGATCCCGGGAAACCAAGTCAAAGCGCTTGATCCTTTGCCCCATAGACAATAATGAAATGAGATAGGTTATGCCTACAGCCACAAGTTGCATATTTTAATTATATATGGCGTAATTAGATTATGCAAATTTTATTTGGTTGGTTCCACTTGCAGCATCTCCAATGGGTATTGTGATTAAATATAATCTACCATACCATACAATATTGTTGATACTGTACGTATATATAGTAAGTGTCTGTAGCCAAACCCTTTTGATTCATACACTCGTACATGACTCCAATTCGAGTTGAGACAATCAAAAGACATATAAGATGTCCTTCGAGTTCGAAATGAAATGGAGAAATTATGGAATAGAGATTATAGTTATAAGGCGTATATTGGCAAATGGCAATATATACACATACTTACACCTTACCGCACTTCAAATGGTCAAAACTCTATTTTTTTTTTTTGAGGAAATCTTGATGGGCATCCTTTACTTCTTGCACCAATGGTTTTATTTGGTTTCTGGAAGTCTTGTATTCACATTCACGCGCATTATTAGAAATACACTCATTGTAAAACATTTAAAGAAAGAACAAAAAGGAAAACCCAAAGGAAAACCCAAAGGAAAACCACCATTCTCTGACCACCAGACGGCGAACACCAAGGTGAAGAGGGGTAAGGGGAAATAGACAACCAATGGAGGCAACACGCACACACATATATATCCTGGAATGGGTAACGGTCTAAAAAAAAGGATGTGTGGCCCAGTGCTTATACCAGAAGCATATGAGGAACTAAAACATGTAGACATCTTGAAGCAACAGGACAGTGAGATTTAATGAGGACAGTGAGATTTAATGAAGGCAGCTACGTCTAAATTCAAATCTACAACTGTATAGCAAGGCACACTGCCACACTGTTTAAAATTGAAATACAAATCGGGGTATTAGACTGCAGTAATGTAGTTTAATGTTAATCAAGAAAGTTAAAACACACCTAGATGGATCGGATGTATAGGCAAGCTGAGGGGGAAAAAAAGCAATTTTGTTGAAACCCACAGTTCAAGAAATTGAAACTATAAATTAGTGATGTAGAGTAGAGTATAAGCAGTGCATACCTTGCGTGCTTGGACAACGGTTGCCTTATATAATGCGGTGGTTTCTGGATATACAGCCAACACATGTTTTCCAGGAAGAAACTCGATCGGGGACACTGGAGAGATCGGGGCGCTTTGGGAAAGGAATGATGTGCGACATGGGCAACTTGTATTTTCTGAAACAGCAGCGAGATCATGTATTCTATATGAAATCATAAATAAAGAGTGAATATTGACTGCTGGCCCAGGACCTTTGAATTCAATAGATGCTGGAAGGCATTTAATCACCTTACTCACCCAATTACCCAAACAGTTTGCTTTGGGACCTGTCCACCAAAATTGGAACTAGGGTTTGAAAATATCTGATGGATCACAACATTCTCAACATAAGATTCACAGGGATGAACTCGCCAGGGAGTTAGGATCATACTGTAACAACTGCAAGGTCCTGCCGCCACTCGTATTCCAGCTTCCGGCGACGACGAGAATGATTCCTCTTCATCAAATAGCGCAATGGGAAGAACGGTAAGGGGAAATAGACAACCAACGGAGGCAACGCACACATATATAGCCGGGAATGGGTAACGGTCTAAAAAAAGGCTGTGCTTGATTTCTACGCAAACACAGGGCCAGCTGTACGCGTACATATCGGCTAACTATTGGGCTTTTAATGGGCTAACTATTGGGATTAGTGATTACCTCAAACATATAATCCTTAAATTTAAAAAACTTTAAAAAAAATAAGTACTAGTAGTATTTAAGTAGCATCAATCTAGATGTTAAAAATAAATAAATAAATAGTGTGAAGTTAAAAAAAAATCGTTTCTAGCATTTTTAAAATTTTAATTTGTGATTTAATATCATTATGTAAATTTTCTATTTTTAGTGTATTTTATATGGAGTTTACCATATTTTTTGTAGTTTTTAATTTTTTTTACCATTAGTTCAATTATATTTGTATATTGTTGAAAAAATAAATTTATATATTTATTTAAATATAAATTTTTAAAAAAAGCTTAAAGAAAAATAAGTACTACTCCCTCCGTCCCACGAAAATTGAACCCTTTCTTTTGGGCACGGTAATTTAAGTGATGGGAGTTTAGTAGTTAAAGTGGTGTGGGTATTTGTGTTTAAGATTCTAATGAATTTTAATTCTGTTTATTGTTTAAATTTGATTTAATATTATCGTAATGATGTAATTTGAGAAAAATATTCAAGTGTTGTCTTGTTAGAATCGTCTAATCGTGTAGTTTTAGAATATATATTTTATAAAATTTTTATTTGTATCAATTTTCTAATACTAAGAGTTAAAGAAATATAAGGGACTTTGTGTATGAAAGTAAAAATGCATTGGAATTTGTGCAGAATAGAAAAAGTAAGTATTTTTAATGGAATTTGACAACAATTAAGATGCTAATCAAACTTATATTAATTTAATTTTTTCTAAAAATGAAAAGTGATCAAACTTCGTGGGACATCCCAAAAAGAAACAGGGGTCAAACTTCGTGGGACGGAGGGAGTAGTATTCAAGTAGCATCAATTTAGATGTTCAAAAAATAAGTACACAAACACAGGGCCAGCTGTATTGGGCCTCTAATGGGCTAATTATTGGGCCTCTGGCGATAATTATCAGATAACCTACATATTCCTCAAATTTAAAAAATTTCACGAAAAAATATTTAAGTAATAGTATAAATTTGGATGTTCACCAAAAAAAAAAAAGTTTTAAGTAGTTTGAAGTTAAAAAAAAAATAGTCTCTAATATTATTTAAAGTTTTTATTTGTTATTTAATATGATTAGGTAAATTTTCTATTCTTAGTGTATTTTATATAGAGTTCACCATATGTTTTGTAGTTTTAATTTTTTTTCTGCTATTAGTACAATTATATTTATATCTTGTTCGAAAAATAAATTTATATATAATTTTTTAAAATATAAAATTTAGGCAACATTTTTAATCTTTTTCCTTAAATCTTTATATTATTGTATTTTTATAACTCTCATATCATTTAAATATATGTTTGTTCAATATTATCATTTTTCTTGCATAACAGCCAATGAAGGCTAGTGCCGCAAGACGAAATAACATTCAACTAGTAAATAACCCGCCGAGACTCGACGCGCATAATTTTATATTTTATATAATATGTGTATTTATACTATATAATTAATAATATAATTTATATTTTGAGTAATGAAAAATGTGTAATTAATTTTTTATATATTCAAAAGATGATGTATATGATAATATAGTTTAATAATTTTTAAACTAACAAAGAAATTTTATTATACCATATTCTTTATCTTTTGTGGCTTGTTCGGTACAAACATAAAAGATCAATAAAAATAACTATTAAAATAATATTTTTATTGATTTGAAATTTAATTAAGATAAAATAAAATTTAGAAATAAGTATGAAGCATAATATGAAAATTTTTCTAACAATTTGCTGAAAATTTCATTGGTGAAAATTCATTGATAGGAGCTATTATAACACTATCTTTTAAAATGTTTGAATTTGAAATTGTGCAGTTTATATTTGTATATGTACTTTAAAAATTACCGCTATAGGATCACCCATAGAGTTCATAAGAATATCATCCGAAAATGTCATATCTAATTGTACATATTCAAAATCAATATCCGCTTTACCATCACCTACATCAACTATCCATTTTGTAAATTTTCTATCATATATAAATTTCATTGTAAACAATAATTCTCGTGGTATCTTGAGTTAATCATTCTTAATTGCATATTAATACTTTTAGCCACATCTTGCTAGTGACACAAAATATTACAACATAATTGTTCATGACTAAAAATTGGTTTTGGAAGATTTTTTTTTTTTTTGAGGGAAAAGGCACTTTTATTCATGTGAGCCAAACCAAACCAAACCAGAGTTCGCAGCCACAAAGCTTTACAAATTAGATCCACCACAGACTTCTACAAGCAGCATAGGGTACATTATCACTTACTACTACATGTCACTCCATCAGCATCTAGGCAAACCAAAACTTTCCTATGACCAGAAAATAAACATACCCGCAGAGGACATTAAAAATGTACTCAATTAGGCTCGAACCCACAACCCAAGTCTTCCCAACCTCACTGCTAACCACCTTGGCTAACCCTCACACCTTGGTTTTGGAAGATAAAATCCGACATTCTTTAAAGATTGACATTGACTTTTGTTTATAATCATAGCAGAACAAACTGTGAGTGAGAATTTTCTCATATCAAATCGAATAAAAAATTTGATTAAATCAAAGATTGACATTCTTTAAAGATTGACATTGACTTTTGTTTATAATCATAGCAGAACAAACTGTGAGTGAGAATTTTCTCATATCAAATCGAATAAAAAATTTGATTAAATCAAATAGGCTCATGATCATTCTACCAATCAAGAAAATTAGTTTAACCCCAACTATCTAATTCCGCATCTTGGTTACTATCAACCTACTTCCATTACATAATTTATTTGATGGATATATATTCCTAAGAAACATGATTATGCAACCCTCATTTAACTATATTTCATGATTCAGTAATCCAGAACAATTGATCGTATTTATGCAACCCTCATTTAACTATATTTCATGATTCAGTAATCTAGAACAATTGATCGTGTTTAGATGTTCCAGTGAAAATAATTCATTGTCATTATCTATTTTTTCATCATTTCGACAAATATTGTTAATTGATTTTAGTAGAAAGGCATTGATGTTTTGGTGGCTGTGAACTCACTTGTGTTTTTGTGGGAATATAAAACAGATTATTTCTTAAAAAAATTGTTAAAACTGATATATATATATACACTTTCATTTGCAGACATACGTTTCATGATCTAATTATTGATTGTAGCAACAATCTCATTGGTAGGGATTAATATATAAAAAAATTTAGATTTGAAGTGGTGCAGTTTATATTTGTATAAGTACTCTCAACAATTGCCGCTATAGAATCTCACGTAGAGTTTATAAATTTATCATCTGAAAATGTCACATCTAATTGTACATCTTCAAGATTAATACCAGCTTTACCAATTACCATCACGTACATGAAGTATTTATTATGCAAATTGTTGTCATATATAATTTTCATTGTAAATAACATTTCTTATAGTATCTTAAGTTAATCCATCTTAATTACTATTAATACTTTGAATCCCATCTTTACAATGGCATGAGATATTGCAACATATCATTGACATGGGTAAAAACTGGCTTTTGAAGATAGAGTCTGACTTTCTTTAAAGGTTGGCATTTAACATCCAAAAGGAATCCCTTGGTATCCCTTGGTATCTACAAGGACAGGTACAGTTAATGATATATAAATATAAAATCTTCAATAAAGCACAGAACTACGAAAGGTAATTTCAGCACCTGAACCAACAAACTTTTTCGAAATAGAAAGTAGATTAATAGTACCATTTCTAGCATCAGCAGCCTAGATTCCAAACAAATATCCTTGCGAAAATCAATCAAATCCTGAAAGAAACAAGCAAGCAACATATTAAACTCATAGTCAAATACACCCACAGAGAGAGATGAAAACATATATATATATCTCTAATATATATATGTAAGACTTTTCTTATGAACAGTAATTTTCCATTGTGTAATTCCTATTCTGTCCTTGGTTTCTTTTCACATTCCTTCGTTCGTTCTTCTTTCTACCCATTCTTTTTTCTTTCTTCCGCTCGTCTGCCGCACTTCCTTTTTCATTTTGCTCAATTCCTCACATATCCATCAGTCAAAACCATTAATTTATTAGTTCTTTGGATTAAGATTATAATTCTAATCGTACTTAGATGGAGCGATAGTTTTCCCTTGCGCTGTTGCCGCCCGTCCGCACCCCCACGCCGCCGCCGGTGCATGCCTTTCTCCTTTCTGCCGGTTTCAAGCCTCCCGCGAATGCTCTCTCCTGCGGCCCTGCCGCAGCCCCTGCCCCACCGCGCGATCGTCCCTGCGAGGCCGCTGTCTCCTTAATCTGCAATATGTACCCACCGCGTCCGACGCGAGTCACCGTGCCGCACTTGTTGGAGATCGAGAAACCGAAGCCGAACCCGCTGCAATCCCATCGCTATGGCGCCCTTGTGTGCCCTCAACGGTTTTGGGTTCGTGCTTTCTGCCCTAATCCCTTCTTCAAATCTCATTCAGCTTGTCGTCGCCTATTTTTTTTCTTCCACTCTTCGCCCCTTTTCCTCCCATCGCTATGAATTTTTTTTTTTTAAATTTCTTTTTGGTAGAAATGGGTTTTGTGTTTTTATTTGCTTCTTCTTTCCTGCAATTTTGGTATAATTTTTTGGTAGAAAGATCGAGGAACCTCCATTGTCATGCTCAAAAGTGTCTCAGAGGCAAAGTATATTTCATTCATTAATCCGTCTATTTCAATTTTGGACTAAACATTTCAGTCTCCGCTCTTAGTTATTCTGGTGATGAATACTGATTGGTTTATGTGTTTCTTTATTAGCCCTTAACATATCATGCTATCTTCTGTTTTCCAGGTTTAAGCTTATTCTTCAACCTATTGCTGGTGCATGCATAAAAGAAGAACATGGTATTGGTCCTCACTCAATAACGCTTCCTATTGGGAAAAAAATCTACTTTCAGATTGGTAAGGTACGTTGGTGCAATGTCTCTCTTGGCTATCCTTTCATACAATTCAGTTCTTTTCACTAAAATTCAAGTTTAGGCCAATTTAATTCTATGCAGTTAGTAGTGAAGTTTACTACTTTAATATGTAAATTTGCAGTGAACATTATGCCATTCTGTGTTTCTTATAATGACTCGTTGATAATTTTATGATATGCAGCCTCTATTAATTTAATTCTACCGCTTGCAATAACTGGTCAGAGAGCATCTTAAAATATTGTCTTGTATGATTGGTTCTTATAACAATTTGTCTTTCTATGAATTTGAGCGAATACATTTCTTTTTTATATGCAGGAGTTGCAAGAACAAGAACTTCACTCAGTTCTGGAGGAGGCTAAAGTTGATAGTCAGTCTGTAGGCCCCAAGGTTTCTTGTAAACAAGGTAATTGATGATTTTATTCCATTTTTATCCATGGTCATCAATTTTTCCAATGATTCATGCTATTGCAGATCTTTTTTTTTTTTTTGAATTTCTACAATCTTGGCTTCGTTCCAATTTCTGTGTACCTGTTGAGAGTGAGATTCTGAGATACAGGCAGTGATTGAGCTTTTAGGTGTGTTGATAACTAACTTTTTAGTAACTTCTTTGGCAGCTTTTTTAGGCTTCTATTTTTCAGTGGATTTCGGGCTTAAATTTCTTGGTTGTTTCATTTTTTTGAAATGCATGCGTGTTTCTTAACTGGATGGAGGATTTTTTGTTCTTTGGGTTTGGGGATTTTGTGTGGCTTTTGTTCTCCTATGCATAAATACAGTAGTTTGTTTGCTTGTGAGTTAATTCTGTTTGTGGATGTGTTTTTCGTGTGTGTGTGTCCTTTAAAATTTTTCAAAGAGGATAATGATTTTTAGATGGAACTGCTTTTGCTTGAAAATTCATGGCTTTTCAAGTAGCAGATTCAACTATCCTCATTTTCTCTTTTGTTTGATTTACTGTTATCACAAATTTAAAAGTGCTGGAAGTTGATATTTTAGACTTTCCCTTCGAAGATGAATGTTTTGACATGATTGTAGAGAAGGGATATTCATTACTGTTCCTTGTTACAATTACTACCGTTCCTTGGTAAGGAAAGGGTTGTTTTCTTGAAATATCACTTTAAATCTTATAGCATGGTTTTTCTATTTTCACTTAAAAAGATAACCATGTGGTGCAAATGCTTTTCTTTGTTCCAGTCGCTGAATTAGAGAAGCTTTTTCGCAACTATGGAAACAATTCCAATAGTGCCAAGGCTTCTTTCACTCATTCTCAGCACTAGGTTTAACACTCCTCTCGGTCTTCTTTGTTCACTGAATATTTCCGCCTTTTTCATGTATTTTTGGGTTTCAACAGGAATTATTTGTACACATACATTTGCTTAAGCAACTAAACAGTCTGCAATTTAGAAACCTGAAGAAGCTGCCAACATGTGTTTGGATAGAATTTAATTAAGCACCTTTATTTAACTTTGAGGAATTTTAACATAAAGATGAGTTAATGAAATGCTACGTAATATCTTATACATGTTAGGTTTTATATTTATTTATTAATTTACTAATTTGAACATTCAATTCCTTTGTATATATTTCTATACGTTTTTTAATGCTAGAGATCGGTTAAGGTTCATTGCTTAATGAGGAGGTAGTGTGGCTATATTAATTTAAGCTCCAGTATTTCCCCATCATAGTGTCTGAAAAGTAAACTCTTGCCATGATCGATTTGCTATAATATTGTTGCTCTAATTTATTAAACTAATTTTATGCTGTGTATTTTCTTCTATTGTCTAAAGTGTTAACTTTTAATGATTACATTTTTATTTTGTTATACTACATGTAGAAGATAAGATCAAAGGTAACAAAAGCGATGGAGATATATTGTAGTAAAATGATAGCAGTGGCGTGTGTTGAATAATGAATATGTTTAGATAAGCTTATGATAATCAAAATGATAGCATTGCCTGCAATCACTGTTATTGATTGAACTTTAACGTTGACTTGCTTTTTTTATGACGCGTGTAGTTGGAGAATGTGAGCGGGCGCCCGTCCGGAGTTGGAGAATGTGAGCAGGCTCCGGACCGAGCGGGAAGTGTAATCTTTAAGACACAGAGCAAAAAGGACTACAAATAGATTTCAAGTATGTTATCAACTCTATTTAACCAACCCCAAAATACTACTCAATTATTTTAAACTATTTTCTATTTTACATGCTCACTTTCTGTTACATAGAAATATATTTTAATTGCTTATATTATTCTGTCAGTCAGCATTTAAAGAAGATTGTAAATACGCCGGGTGGGAAGAGCTCAACAATCTCTAAGAGGAGTACTAAACACCTGCTAATCTAGTTGAGAAATGGCACCTATGGTTTGATCATGTAATAGTTTTGTTTTCTACGGTACCCAGCATGTTCTGTCCAATCACGTAATCACTTGATTCTTTCTTATTAAAATCAATAAATTCCTTTTCTCATATAACTCATTTCTTAACCTCCTGTGCCTATAGTCCATTTAATTTAATTTATTTAATTTAATTTTTAATATTAACAGGAAAATATATTAAATCCCAGACATCAGGTAATACCATTCTTTAAGTGGTTGTTTCTGCTTAGAATTTAGATCTGCTCATTTATTCTTTTATCCTTTGATATGCACTGTGTCCATTACTTAGTTCTTCCATTGTTTTTACTTTTTACCATATAAAATTTGTATTTCATGCGTTATGTCATTTCCTCACCGGCGCGCGCAGCATAGCGCGCGCTACCGGCCGATTCCTAGTATATATATATATAACATGTCCATGCTATAGCTCAGTCCAAAATCGAAAATTTTAGCAGGTAGCCCGGAATCTAGGAGGATATTTCTTGCTTCGATGACTTTTTCGATGACTTTTGCTGGAATCTGTCGGATAAGAAACATGACACCAGTAAGCCACCACTTGGGAAAATCTTAAATTGGTTGAGATGCCTGACTTGATTGCTTGATTTTTATTATGAAACATAAAAATATTACTATATCTTAAATATGAAAGAGAAATATCTGAAATCAATTTAATAGAAAATTACACAAATACTTATTATGATTAGACATTTGGAAATGCTTTTGTTCCTCATAAGCTAAGCAAACATTTGAAAACCATAGGGTAGGAAATTTTAAAACGATTTTTTATAGTATGATATTAATGTATCACTGATGAGCATTTTAATAAATCTGAAACATTTAAACATACCCTATTTTAATTGTTAGATATTTAAATAAACTTTGAAAAATAAATTTTCAATCGACTTTTGATATATAAAAATACAGCTAACTATTAAAAAAAATCAGGTTAGAATATAGTATTTTTTTTTTAACTATATTAGATTTATCAAAACAAAGATTATTCAGCGAAAGCCCTTTAAAAAATAATACTGCTAGTTTAAAGTTAGAAAAAAGGCCAGATTTGAATTGATTGAGTACGACAATATATATTTAGAGATTTGGAAATGCCAAAGACACACTTTTTATGTACAGTTTTTTAAAATTACATTTCAAGTAGAGTAACTAGCAATCTTTAAATGTAAACATAATAATATATAAATTTCAACTAATAAAAGAACTTTTGAGAGAAATATTAAAAACTTAAGCAAAAAATAAAAACTTTTAGAGAGTAACATTTAAGAGATTATAAATCATTTTACTTTTCTAAATAGACTACATGAAGATTTTAACTAAATAAAGTAAATATACCTATTTAAAAAGAACATTTTATTTTTATTGAAAATTAAATCTCTAATATATAATCATATATTCGGAAAACACTTGCAAAGTAACCAGCCAACTTTTAAATGTAAATAAAGTAAATATACCTATTTAAAAAGTCAATATTTTAGATTAATTGAGCAAAAGCATATAAATTTTTTATTAAATATTTGAAAGCATTTATGAGGGTAAGAGACTGGGAAATTTACTTCTATAAGTGTACTAAATAGCAAATATTTAAGATATTACCAAATCATTGTTGATCCAAATTCAACAATGCACCTTCATTATCTTTGAGAATTGATCGGGGCATTTCGTTTAAAGGACCGGCATGTGAGCAAAGAGCCAGAGCACTCCAAGAGAGGACCTTCTTAAATGCGGCAATTTGAGCCAATCCAACTTGGTCTTGCATGGAGGCTATGGTGGTCAACTAGTTTGTCAATGAACCAAATTCTTATCAATGATTTTAGCCTATGGCTTCCACTTGTGCCCGCAGAAGCAGCATTACATACCGTGATGGCAATTTCAGTTGCACATATCCATCACCGGGTGAGATGAATGCTTGCCCAGGACCTTTGAATTCAATAGATGCTGGAAGGCATTTAATCACCCTACTCGATCACCCAAACGGTATGCTTTAGGACCTGCCCACCAAAATCGGAACTAGGGTTTGCAAAGCTTTGGGACCTGCCCACCAAAATTGGAACTAGGGTTTGCAAATACCTGATGGATCACAACATTCTCAATATAAGATTCACGGCGATGATCTCGCCAGCAAGTTAGGATCGTATTGAAACAACTGCAATGTCCTGCCGCGACTCGTATTCCAGCTTCCGGCAACGACCAGAATATTCATCCCTCTTCATCAAATAAAACCGCGTAAGGAATGGCATTACCGAAGATCAATCACGGAATGGCCCGTGTTCCGCATCCGCAAACAACACAACGGCTGAAGACGAACTAATTTTGACAAGAAGCGAAGCAGTCAATCACGCATATATATATATATAGCTGAGAATGATAATGGTACAGTCACGGCCAGCTGGACTCATTTAATACATGTGGGCTATATTGGGCCCATAGATTGGACCTGATGGGCTAACTATTCACCCTAATTTTTTTGGGGTAAGCAGTATTCAGCATTCACCCTAATTAAATTACCTTAATCTTCCACTTAAATTTTAATTAATTTGTAAAAATAAAAATACACAATACCGGTTCTTTCTTTTACAGGTACATAATGAAGTAGTTATATGTAATTGTGATTCAAGATACTGAATGAATTGCATGCTTTTCAATTTCACAAAAGAAAAAAATTAATTTTATTCTGCGGAAACTGACCTAAGAACTTCAAAGAAGCATAATAATTTGCTAGAATCCATGTATAGCAGATTAGCGAAAGAATGAATATGTAAGGAAAAGAACTTACAAAGTCATCGCCATCTATCATAATTGTAACGCTCATAATATCCACAAACCAAAGTAGCAGTACACTTAATGACTCAAAATGAAGCCAATAGAGCATGGCTAAACTGACAACCAAAAAGAATGTTTCAAAGGAATAAATTTTACAAGAGTGTATATATCTTCTGCCAGAGAAATTTTTGGAATGATGGGTAAAATTGACACTCCACAAACAGTTCTTATGCTCAACCCTGAAGTCCAAAGTCAACTATAAAATTTGTTAGCTCAACCCTGAAATCCAAAATCAACTAGTTTGTCAATGAACCAAATTCTTGTCAATGATTTTAGCCTATAATGGCTATAAAACAATCTTCCACCAATAAAAACTTAATGGGAAGAAATGCAATGAAATGTCCACAAATTCAAATTATATAGTAACATCGGGGGTTTTAAGGATACGTAGGAATCGCAGAGGGGAGGCAAAAGGATTGGGCAAGCTCGCCCCGCCACCAGCATCCACTCTGTGCATCATGGCCCTGCAAGGGTCTTCATAAAAACATAAACACAATCAATAAAAATTCAGGAACGAAAGAAAATGATGTAAATCGAACCATATAAATTTCTAACACACTTAAAAAAAAATGCCTTCCTTGGCTTTCAAGCCCACTTGAATTGACTACAAGAGACACCGAAAGAAGAGAAAATCAAGCTCAAGAATAAAGAGCGCAAAAACCACCTATCTAATTTGCACAATGTAATCCAAAACAAAAGTGGCATCAATGACCTTAGGAGTGTGTGGCAATAGCAATCCCTCACCCACATGAAGCCACGAGACAGAGTGATAAGATTTTGGATAATACAAGATGGAGGAAACAAACAGCCATAGATGTGACAGGAACCTTCATGCCCATTTGAAAGTAAGGGTGTAAGCAATTCGACATCCTCCCCAGACTCCAGAGCCACCCCAATAATCTTTCGTGTATCTTGCATCCAAATATAAATAAAACACGCACTCACACACACATCCAGAAACTGGTAAAATTGTAGGCAAATAATCGAACAAAACAGTTAAATAATTAAGAAACCTAAATTTGACTGTAATGAGGTGAGGGTTCACACTAATTAAACCAAGATCTGTCCAAGAACCTGTGATGAATTTGATGCCCAAGTTGGCAGTTCAGCAGATACCCAGAGAGCAAGCATTTTCTGAAGGTTCTTGAAAAGGCATGAATTTGATGCAGGCTGCAAGACTATAGTATTTAATATGTACTGTTATTTGCCAGCGCAGAATTTTGTCGAACGAATTTTTATATTGTTGATGTTTTCTAGTCATAGGAGGCAATTGAAAAATGTGGATGAGAGGAAAAAAAAACGTGAAACTAGGAGAACAACCAAAACAAAAGCGTTTAAAGGAAATATATCAAATCTGGATTTTGTAGTTGTTCGGCTCCAGTGGCACACCTAGACACAAAAGGTAATTCATTAAACAGACAACCAATCTTTTATACCATTCATGACAAAGCAAGGATATTTTAACAACTTTTTCCATTTAATGTGAGTGGAGACGGTGGGAATCTAATATACATCATGAATTGCATTGTAAGAAAATATTCAATATATAAGAGAAAGAACATATATTCATCCCCTCATTCAAGTCAGTGTCCCATGTATATACCGTTATAAATCTACATTCCAAGCAAAGAAATAAGAGGAGAAAAAAATAAAATAAAATAAAAAATAAAAAAAATCTCGAAACACTATAGCATGCTCCCAAAAATAAAACCAAACAAAGGTTGGACTTCCTGGATAAAACCAACTAAAAGTAAAAAAGCAAAACAAGTACAACGAGAGACCATAGGTGTAGTGTGGGAAATAGCACAAATATTTTATGATTAATACATAGGATTATACTAATTTACTAGCACAAATCATGTTTTTAGGAGATTTTCCAATTCCCCCCCGGTCCAAGTCTAACATCGACCCGAGCTGAGTAATTAGATTATGGTCACTGGATAAGACACAAAACAAGAGAACCACCAAAGCTAAATATATGGTCAGTTACTGCTACAGGATAAGACACAATGAAATGTTAGTGTTGAAAGAGAGCCAAAGTCCCAGTACGTTTAATTTACTTTTGCGGCAAGTTTCATATCTTGAGGTAATAAGACAACCTTGAGAATCCAAATTAACTTGAGATAAAACAATGGGCAAATTTTCCATCACGGGGCCAATAAAACAATCAAGCTTTGTGGTAGAACTAAATTTGTTCACAAAACAAAATAGCAAAGTAAAATACTTGCTTCTTATATTGCGTGATTGATTCTCCTTACAAAGCGCATCAACATTAAGAAGTTTCTGCACGTCAAATCAAAAAAACCAAGAGTGAGAAAAAAACATGTGATTTAAAGAATGCGCTGAGAAAGACCGATACAACCACCAAAGCCTGACTGCATGATATCCATTTAAAAATCAACCAATGTGTGGCCTACATGGTGCTAAATTGCCAGCAGAAAATAACATTTTAGACAAATATAAATGAAAAAAGAAGAGGAAAGGGAAAAGGAAAAATAAGAGAATTTTCATACCCAGTATATGCTCATGTAACCGTACACGGCAACACCCAAAGCCTGACTGCATGATATCCATTTAAAAATCAACCAATGTGTGGCCTACATGGTGCTAAATTGCCAGCAGAAAATAACATTTTAGACAAATATAAATGAAAAAAGAAGAGGAAAGGGAAAAGGAAAAATAAGAGAATTTTCATACCCAGTATATGCTCATGTAACCGTACACGGCAACACCCAGAGGCTTAATTGGAATCCGATGAGCAAAGAGAACCTTCCATTTGTCCTGCAAGGAAAAAAAAAATAATAATAATAACTTTTTAGACTTTAGAGAAAAGTGAATCAAATAACATAGAGTGCAAAGCAGGCTTAGAAAGAATTTTCCACATATTAGCAATATTTGCACATACTAGGATGCCTCAATTTGACCACAGTGGATTAACTCTCTAATATAAAGGAGCTCAACCTCTTCCTATTGCTAAGTCTATCGATCAGAAACTTGACTAGATAAAGTGCTTTTGAATCTCAGGTGATAGAAAAACATTTATTTTAAAAACATGAAAAAAATAGGTTAAATATTTGAAAACACTTTACACACTATTGAAGAGTAGTAGTAGTAGTAGTCACTGGATATCAAAATAAATACCTCATCATCGTATTTGGAAAGAAAAAAGTACTATGATATGAAGAATACGATGAGAAATACCAATAAATATAAATTTCACACAAGCAGCAGCGGCTTTGAAAGTAAACTAGGGGAGGATGAAATATTGAAGAGCACACCACAATGTACATCTAATTCACTGTCAGAAAATAGCACGACAATACCTTGCTATCAAATCATGACACTAATGATAAATAAGGAGCCATTTTTAGTTTAAATAATCCTAAACAATCTGCACATAGTTGAAGACATCAACAGGCATCAATCTAACCCCTTTTCTTGCTGCCACGGCATTCAAGTATAAAGAATAAGATTAGTTAAACCAATGATCACAGGTTAAGAATCAACATCATCCTATCCCACGGTAAAGAGGTACATTCATCCAACGTTAATTTAAATAGTTAAAAATGCACAAATCATACGTTTGAGGCAAAATTATATACAGATAAGAAAGCGCCATGGAAAATTTAGCAATGTAATCAAATTGAGATACACCAGGGCGCATTGCCAGGATACCTCGATACATTTCATGCAATCACGGTATTCAACTGCCTATATCTAACATGGTATTCAACTGCCTATATCTAACAACAATATCCGGTTGAATAACATAACACGTTAATTAAACAAAATTCTACCAAAAACGAAAATCCAAAAACAGTATGAGTTGAGCTTGCAAAAGGAGACAACAAACCATGGCGTGGCGTTCACCAGCTGGGATGGAGAGTCGCTGTGGGGAAGAGAATTTGCGGCAGCACAGTAGGCAGAGTAGACGGTTTTGCCAAAAGATAAAACCTGTAAGTATTATGTTAAGGGGGGAAGGGACCATTTCATCAACAAAACCAACACAGAACAAAAATAAAAACCGATAATAAACTTTATACATTTATATCGGCAAACCTTACCCTTAATACTTATATGTTTCCCAGAGTGAGTCCGAGATGCATGCCTCGATCAGAAAATAAGAGAATGGCACCGGCAGGAGCTTAGACCCAGGTGCTGCAGGCCGTTGTGCGAAGGATGAAGAAAGGGGTGTTGATCACTTGACTCCAGGAAGGAGGAGGGAAATGTGCAGTGAGATCAGCGTGAGAGCCCGCGTTCACGTGGCAGAAAGAGGCTCGGAGGCCAGAATCACAAGGGCTAGTGTGGGCGTTTGAGGGGCGGGGGGGGGGGGGGGGGGGGGGATTTTGGTGGGGAGGGAGCCTGTTAAGGTAGGAGGAAGGCCAGATTCAGAAGGTGGTAGGTCATATACATAGCGCACAAAACACTTGTTGGTACGCTACTTACAGCCAGCTGTGCAATTATCTGATAAGAGGAAACAAGAATAATAGATAAACACCAAAGAAGAAATCAACAACTAAATGTAGCAAGTGTGAGATTCACGTTGGCTCAGCTCATTAATAACCTCACCTCAGCTATGTAATTATTATACATATTACCTCTCAGGGAGGCCCTAGCCTCACCAGGTCTGCCTTCCGTCCCTCTCCATCTCTGAGCCTGGAAGATAGAAGAGATAATAGGCAGGAAAAGGAAAATTGGCATCAAACCACCAAAAGACACGGCACAACTAATTAAAATGCAAACTAAGATAGAACCAAAAGTTTGATTGTTTACATAATTAGAATTCATGCAACTCAGCAGACCTGGTTATGGGAGGCGATTGACCTAGCTACTTTTGTGTCTTCCACCACCAAATGATCCAATCAATATTGTTGGCCTCATTGCGTGTCTAGAATACCCACATTCAAACCATAGATTCATATCCAACCAGAAGGTTTAATGAGGCAGGCAAGTATTCACACCTGAACGAACATCCACCAAAACATTGACTAGTTTGGGTTTATGTGTACACGGCTGCTTAAAATGTTGAAGCGTGAGATCTAACAATCAAAGCCTTAGAAAAAATTAGGCGAAAAAACATTTTAGACTAATATAAAGGGGAAGGGGAAAAAAAATTTAAAAAAAAAAGGAGGAATGGGAAAAGGAGAACTAAGAGAATTTTCATACCTAGGGTCTATGCTTATTTAACCCTATACGGCCACAACCAGAAGCTTAAGTGGAATCCTAATGAGCAAAGACAACATTCCATTTTGTCCTCTGCAACATTCTGAGTACAGCCAACAACATCCCACCAATCAACTCCAACTAAAAGAGAACACCAAATCTGCCAAAACACATCAAAAGAAATGGACGGTGGCATCAGATCTACACACTGTTACAAACAGTATCAATATCCAAATTAAATATCTAGATAAACGGTTGACTGGATTAGCAAACAGGCAAACTCCTATTAACTATGCATGTTTAGTTAGTGTACCTCTCAGGCTCTCAGCAATAGCCCTCTCCACATCGCAGAATTGGCCTTCACTCGACTTAGAGTAACAGTGGAAGAACTCGAATAAATTTTAAAATTGTACAATCTTTGCTAGTATAATGCCAAACGGATGTTGAGCAACAACAGGTAGGACCAGCTTCGCGACTATGTGGCAAAAATGAAAGGACATCGGAACTTAAACAGTGATCACCTTGTTTGCTTCAAATGAATTAATTAGCTAAAATGTTTGCTTGATGTTAACAGGAAAGCACTCAGCAAAAACATACCAGGGTGTGGCAAAAATGATTGCTTGGCTCACTATGCTCACATGCAGGTACAACCCAACCATAATTTTCCGCGGACTGTTAATCATCTTTTCCTGCAGTAGACCAAAGGAGTTAGAGGAGATCAAGAATTGAAAGTTAGTACAGTTTCATTTTTTTTATTGATAGGAACAACAAAGTCCCCAATGCCATGTAACCTCCCAAATATCTATGTGTATATATGTATAAATTCATAATTCAACTACGTAAAGTGTAGTAGCAGATAAAAACAAAACCAGGGATCTTATATCCAGTAGCTAAAGCATTTAAAGCAGGTTTCCCATTATAACAGTCACATCATGCAGTTAAACTTCCAACAACTTGCAAGGATTTCGCCGACTTATCTAATAAGAGGAAACGAGAATAATAGATCAAAACTAAAGAAGAAACCAACATAAATGTAACAAATGTGGGATTCAAGTCGGCTCAACTAATTAATAACCTCACCTCAGCTATATTATACATATTACCTCTCAGGAAAGCCCCCTACCCTCACCAGGTCTGCCTTCCGTCCCTCTCCATCTCTGAGCCTGGAAGATATGGGGGGATGAGCCAGATTTACCAAAAAAAAAAACCACAATACTGTACTGACAACCTTTCACTTACATATATCATAGAGCATACTCCTTTCAACCTCGGTAAGCTTCCCCACAAATCTCCAAATATCACCACCCAAGTTGAGTTCCATGTTTTCATGTTAATTGTTCAGCTTGACTAATGTCCAGCCTCCATTTCAATCTTTGGTGCTACGTTTGCTTGCTTTACTTTTGAAAGCTCTGTTGAACAAAATTGTTTGGAAAGGATATATAGAAGCAACTATATTATGTAAATAAAAATGTAAGCATTGAGATTATAAAAAATAAAATAAAATAACTGAAATAAAAATTTCAAACACACCATTTAAATTTTAAAAAATGATTTATTAGATTATTTACATAAATTTCCTAAAATATCGGGTTAGTAATAGTTCGAAAATACAAGCTAGAAATCGATCCAATCCATAGATATTTAAAAATGCTTTTAAAAACTAGGTCAAGAAAATAAATTTCAGAGCCTGAAAAAATACATAAAATATAGTAGTAAATTTAAAAACGCTTTTGGTTGTTAGATACTTCTAATTATTTTTTAAATCCCCGAAATCACTTTTTATAGCATTACTAAGGAATACAATGGCTACCCATCTAACCAAAGTATTGATAGAAAATTGGCTACGTATGTAAACAAAATGCTGATAGAGAGATATTTCAAAATTATTTAAAACATATTTCAAGAAACAAAGATCAACCCACATACTTGGTAAACTAGGTTCAAAAAAGTAGTTCAAAATAAATGTTCAGAAAGCAATGTAAAGAGACCTGTCACCTGTTCGGGAGAACTATATGCGATATTATGAAACCAATATGAAAACAAAATGCACCCGTGATGTTGTAGAATCGGTTACTTTAACAGTCTCAAAGAACACTTCTTTCTTCGTCCAAATACTGGATTTAAGTAATACACAAGGCGAGAGATTACACAGGAGAATGTGCGAAGAAGAGCGAGGGTTGCGACTTGTGGATAGAAAAGCGATCACTGAGAACAGAAGAGCAGAGCAACCGGATAATGATTGAGTGAAAATCACAGATAATAAGAGGGAAAAATACCATGACAAACAGTAGCCCACTTTGATAACTTCCCTTTTACACTTGAAAGTTTTCTTTGAGACTTGTTAGAGACCACAAAGTTACCTTCATTACATCATAAATTGTCCAGAAGACGGAGAAGCTCGGTACGGTCGTGAAGGGCCATCGGTACCACCTTAGGGTTTCGGGAAGTATTTATTGCTCTGTGGCAGCCGCAAGAACCCAGAATAAAACCTCGGCAAAGGGGTAAGAAGAAGAAATACTACTGACAGTAGTAGTCAAGCATATATATATATAGGCACAGAAGTAAGAGTGAACGGCAACGGTCAGAAGAATTTGTGCGTGGGCAACGGTCAGAAGAATTTGTGCGTGAACCAGCTGGACTAATTAATGTGCGTCAATGGTAAGCTAAGGCCGCCAGCTGGACTCTTAATACATAAACATATGGGCTTAAGTATCGGGCCCATAATTGGACTTCCTAATCAAATTAACTGATGGGCTCATGCGCTAACTATTGATTTGGGCTTTCTAACGACTAATTAAATGATAAATTTTTATCATTATTGATCTGGTCATTAATTTTTAGTAGCATTTCAGATATAATTTATAAAATAAAAAAAAAATTATTGTTTATTTAAAAATCACAAATAAAGAACATGCACTCGGATGCAAACTTATTATCCATACAACATCAAATAATATATCAACAAAAAAAACAAATTGCAGATAAAAATAATAAAACTAAATTTTCAAAATAGTACCAATATAATATCCTATCATATCATATCATATACTACTAATTCCGAACTAGTCCATCCATTCGTTAAGAGTAACAAAACATAAAATTATACTTCCTCTGTTTTTTTAATGTTTGCTACGGATCCACACAGCACGCAGTCCAATACACATTTTAAACCACTAATAACTACACGTAAAAATTGACCTTCACTCGACTTAGAGTAACAGTGGCAGAACTCGAATAAATTTTAAAATTGTACAATCTTTGCTAGTATAATGCAAAACGGATGTTGAGCAGCAGCAGGTAGACGAGAAAGCAGGTAAAGCAATTGCAGAACCAACATATACCTTATAGCCAATAGATTAAAGTTAAGCATTAAACATTGCATCAGTATTAGTGTTTCAGTCAAACACTCACAACTTCTCTAGTAAATATCGGAGTTAGTAGCAATACACTCAAAATGAAGCCAATAGAACATGGCTAAACTGACAACCAAAAAGAATGTTTCAAAGGAATAAGTGTTACAAAAAGAGAGTGTATATCTTCTGCCAGTGAAATTTTTGGAATGATGGGTAAAATTGCCACTCCATAAATAGTTCTTATGCTCAAACCTGAAGTCCAAAGTCAACTATAAAAATTGTTAGCTCAACCCTTAAGTCCAAAACCAACTATAAAAAAATGTTAACTAAGGCATAGTTTGTCAATGAACCAAATTCTTATCAATGATTTTAGCCTAGAATGGCTATGAAAACAATTCTCCACCAATAAAAACTTAATGGAAAGAAATGCAGTGAAACGTTTGCAAATCCAAATTAAAGTAACATAGGGGGTTTTAATGATACGTAGCAATCGCAAAATGAAGGCAAAAGATGGGGCAAGCTTGCCCCCACCACCAGCATCCACTCTGTCCCATCATGGACCTGCAGGGTCTTCATAAAAACATAAACACAATTAAGAAAAATTCAGAAAAAGAACACAACCTGATAAACCAGAAAGAAAGTAACTAAGATGAAGCCAAAGCACTTACCTAAACTGTAAACCAAAAGGTATGAGCTCCAAACCCAATTATAAATTACTATTAGTGCAGGCACCAACAAGAAGCCGGTGCGTTTTGGAAATGAAAACAAACAACTTAGAGAGCTGTGGAGAAAAGGGGCGAAGATTGAGAGAGAACTGAGAAAGGAGAACGGAGAAAAGAAGGCAGAGAATAGAGAACGAACTGCACGCAGCCACCAAATGAAGGAATGAATTACACATAGATGAGGTTGCATTCCTTATAGACAGACTACTAAAAATCTGAAAGAAAGAGGTGTTGAAGGAATACATTACACATAGAACGAACAGCACGCAACCCTCCAACGGTCATAATTTATACTTGGGCTGGGCCTGGCTATTTTTCTAGGCCCAATTAAAAGAAAATTTATAGATATTTATATTGTAAGGCCGAAGTTATTCTCTAATCTCTGCTAATTGGTCAATTAATTACCGATTACTAAAAATCGGTAGATAGTAGATAGTACCGGACTTTCAAATCACTTACACAATTAGAGTAGATAGTAAAATTCCATACGAGTATTTTATTAAAAAAAAAACGAGATTCAGAAAATATGGAATAAATTAGAAAATTGGGTATTTAAATTAAATTAACAAACTTTGAGAAACAAATATCATAACCTAATTTGAAAATAATTTTCAGGGTACAATACTTTCTCTGAAAAAAATAAATCACAAGTATTTATTATGCAAAAAGCCCGTTAAGAGAGAGATAGTTTTAAAGTTATCCCAGTTTAATTGCTTTAAAAATATATTTAAAGTATAAACTTAAAATATTTTGAAAGAATGGTTTAAAGTTGGCAAAAGCCTTTCTTTAAAAAACTATAATAAAGACAAGTACGCACACTATTAGAAAAATCAAGAAGATGAAAACAATACCTTCGCAATAGCTGGCAAAGCTGAATCCCTCACTTCAGGTGTCCGATCGGATCATTGAGGCACTGAACAAACAATTGAAACATTTGATAAAGGGACTGTATGTACTTATTATACCAATAGCAATCACTAGACCTAAATAAATAAAGCCTCTTCAAATACTTCAATCAAAGTAAATTCTCACTCACCCACATCAATTTATAGAGATAAATGGACTGTATTTACTAAAATTATGTAAAAATTATAATACAGACAGCATATGAACCTAAATTTCAAACTCAAATATTAGAAATTGATCATGCGAAAATTCTCAAAATACTTTTAATCATAAATTGCCAAGAAATAATTACTAGAGCTAAAAGGGAAAATGGCAATAAATTCGAAAACAAAATCCAAGCAGGTGGTGTAGGTCCTATAAATGATTCATCATCCCCATCCAACTCAACTTCTCTGTTAATTCTTATCAAATTACTCATATATTCATTTCATTAGCATAAAAACGTAAGGATGTGAGGACTTTTCAACTCTTTTTTAAGAAATGACCACGAAAAAGAAAGTGGAATAAAGGACTACTCCAGGTTCTAGGAAACAATTGGAACATATATACCTTAGTTCAACTTCAGCCTCTGTTTCACTAACCTCTTCATGCGGAAGACCATCCCGATGATGTTGTTGAATCAGCTACTTTTCAACAATATGAAGACTGTTTAACAGTCTTCTTGAGAACTGCAGCACCTCCCTAACACTATGAAACCAAAGAACGTCAAAAGAAATAGTCTAATTAACAGTAATATAACTAAGCAAGAATTGTATCATCATTGACAAGAAATACACAATACCCGGAATTGAAACCTGAGAAAATGCGCTGTTGGAAGACAAAGACACGTCTATTGTACTCGATTGGAACTTTCTCATCATCGCAGCCATAGAAACAAAAACGTAACTGCTTCCCAACCATAAATCTTCACAACAATAACAGAGTTTACAAATGCAAGCAAGAAAAATGAAATTTTTGGTTTTATAAATCTACCTTTCTGTCCTCTTTTCTAGTTTCAGTAGGAAATTCGGAGCTGCTGCTACAGATGGTCATAAGAATCTGAAACTGAGATCAGAAACCACCAGTACAGTGTGAAATCAGAACTGCATCAGTGCCTAAGGTACTAGGTACTACTAATGTATTAAGTATTAACAGAAACAAGGGAGCTAGTTGAAGTATAAATCTACCTTCTAACACTGGTCAGCTTCATATCTTTGACTTGAGAGTTGTGTGACCGACTTCTGGAAGTCATTGCTGAAGTATTTTTAATCGGGCCAACTATCTTCTTAGCTGTCTGAAGCTTTTAACATTCAATCTGTTTTTGAGGTGCTTGGGTGCAGCATCTTGTGGACCTAATAAAAGAACAAAATTGACTTATTATGTCACAGAAGGACATCTAGTATACATATATAATTAGATATATACATATATATAATCTCTCTCTATAGTAGCATAGTAGCATAGTAAACAAAGCCTAAACATGAATAATATGAAAACATGATAAATCAAATTTAGCCATTCAATTAGATGAATTTAGCCATTCAATTAGATGAGTTTCTTATAATTTTTTTTTTTAAAAAAACACCTCTCGGAAAAATCAAATCATTTAGCCATGGTCCAGTGTCATATGCAAAATTTGAGAACTTGTATAGATCAACTACAAAGATAATGAAAGGGGAGAGAAACTAAATATATGGTTAGGAGTATATACCATGGAAGTGGAAGTGGGGAAATCTATCTATAATATACTAAAGTGCAATATTCTCCACAAATTTTCCCCCAAAACTCCTCTCTCCTCCACATTAATTGCTTTTTATATTTTTTATTCTACTCATTTCTTATATAAATATAAAAAAATATAAAGAAAAAAATAGAAGGAATTTCAACCAAAGCCTGACTGTATGATATCCATTTAAATTCAACCAATGTGTGGCCTACATGGTGCTAAATTGCCAGCAGAAAATAACATTTTAGACAAATATAAATGAAAAAAGAAGAGGAAAGGGAAAAGGAAAACTAAGAGAATTTTCATACCCAGTATATACTCATGTAACCGTACACGGCAACACCCAGAAGCTTAAGTGGAATCCGATGAACAAAGAGAACCTTCCATTTGTCCTGCAAGGAAAGAAAATAATAATAATAACTTTTTAGACTTTAGAGGAAAGTGAATCAAATAATGTAGAGTGCAAAGCAGGCTTAGAAAGAATTTTTCACATATTAGCAATATTTGCACATACTAGGATGCCTCAATTTGACCACAGTGGATTAACTCTCTAATACAAAGGAGCTCAACCTCTTCCTATTGCTAAGTCTATCGATCCAGAAACTTGACTAGATAAAGTGCTTTTGAATCTCAGGTGTTAAAAAAATATTTTTTTTAAAAGCATGAAAAAAAGGTTAAATATTTGAACACACTTTACACACTATTGAAGAGTAGTAGTAGTAGTCACTGGATATCAAAATAAATACCTCATCCGGTACAAATTTCAAAGATATCAATGTTACAAGACGCCAAATCTTTCCAACAATATTCCAGAAAGTGCATGGCTGGGCTTTGGATACTGACATGAAAATCGAGTGGAAATGAAGGGGAAAAAGATCAAGAATCTCCAACAAATAATCAAAATAATCCAGGAATCATGGGATACAGAAAGTGGAATCTTGAAGAAGGCTGCACCTCTAGGGTTTTGAATTTTTCATCCCATCAAGAATCGTTAAAGAATTGAAATGAAAATTAAAAATGATAGACCGTGGCAGAAATTCTTAAATGCAATCATACACCGCGGCAGATGCACACAAATATGAAAGGGGGCAAAGATTGGAGAGAACGAGGAAAGGAGAAAAGAGAGGAAGAAGGAATGGCTCTATACGAAAAGAAAAAGAAAAGAAAATCAAGAATTTGACAAAAAATATTCAAGATTCCATAAAAAAGCAATCAAGAAACAAGAAAGTGTCATATAACTGGTTAGCAAGATCATTACTGCAAGTAAGAAGAAAAACATGATCTAATCAGAAGGAAAAATAACTGGTTTCATTAGTGGAGGAATAAGAGAATATCCATTACCCTCAGAAGAGGCGAGGAACACATCTTGTATTTGTGAACTGCAGTTGATGCTGAAATTCTTGAGGAATAGTGAAATGCTTCTTCATATGGCAAAAGATACCCATGCCCCCTCCACAATCACAAGGACATTAATCACGATCTCAAATTCAGAGATTTACCAAACTAATCTTTCAATTCTTTATCATTATTAGGATTACCAAACTACTTCCCTCTCAAGACGATTCAATGTCCCCACATTTTGTAATTTCCCTGCACTGCACTTCAAAAAGGGAAAAAACTGAGAGTAAAATTAGACACAAATGAAAGGAACATCACTATCAGTTATAAAAAGAACTTGAACCTCCAGGAATCCCCAAAAACAGTGGAAAACCTCCACCCACCAGTGAAAGCAGTTGACCACGCCATTTTAAAACAACAAAATACTGACGTTCTGGAATACTGCATCACACCATTATATCAAACCTAAATAATGAATCATCCCCATCATTACCTGCACATGGAAAGTAAAATAACCAAGAAGAAAATCAAGAAGAGGGATAAACGCCAGACAATACAATATTTATAACAGAATATAAAAAAAAGAAGATGCAACCACCCTGGTCCCAACTTAGTAGCAGCAGAGGTCCATCACCCAACATCTATCTTTTTTCTATGGAGTGAACGAATTGATTTAAATAGGTCTTTCGCCTTGTGATCAGCAAGTAGGCTGACACATAGGTTCCTTGTTTCCAAAAGAAAATCAACAAAGATGTTAGCAATCTTTCCGAACTAACAAAAAGCTTCAATAGGATAATGTCATCAACAAAGATGATTTTCTCATCAAACTGCTCATCATCCCGGACCTTACACGGGAGAATGTCAAATTCAATAAAGGGCCTATAGAATCAAAAAGGAAAATGGCCATAAAAACATAGAACACAAGTAGAAAACTTTCCAAAATAACATAACAAATTAATGTCAATTATAACCTTACAAAGTTCTCCACACTATTTAAACAATGTAATCACTAGCTTTAAAAGCACATTCTTTTAGTTAATGCAGGAAAGGAAACACTGAAAGAAAAGATAATATCATCCTTCAACCTGCACAATCCATGGGACAAAGTGATATAGTGATTATATATGATGAGACGAGCAGTAAAACATGGAGATCTAACGAGATAGTTGTCCCTTGAGCGATAAAAGAACAAAATAAGAAAAAGACATTTCCAAGCATCTATATACACACACATATAAATATATCAGCTCCTCAACATGGAAACAAGAAATTTACAACCATTCAAATGCTTAAGGTGCTGAAATTTCAAAAACTCGACGACTTGGATAAAGCATAACTCAGCCACATCATATTAAAAGCAAGAAATGAGCATCAAGGCATCTATTTCACATAAACCAAAGCCTAATAAATGGATATGATCAAATTTTTATTTTATTATCGTATGATTTATGACTCGGTTTCACTTGTAAAGGAACCTCAATATCCTGACCTTAATCTTGGCCTAAGACGAGGCTTCAACCTTTTTATTCATGACACTTTTGCTGAGTTGCGACGGTTGATTTCCAAAAGCTACTTGTGTCAGCGGAACAACATGCCAGTCATTTGTCCTCTTTTTCCCTATTATTATTACTGAATGATTTATGACCCGGTTTCACTTATAAAGGAACCCCAATATCCTGGCCTTGGATGAGGCTTCAACCTTTTTGTTCATGACACTTTTGCTGAGTCGTGACGGTTGATTTCCAAAAGTTACTTGTGTCAGCGGAACAACGTGCCAGTCATTTAGCCATTTTTTCACTTTTATATTTTATTACTGAATGATTTATGACTCGGTTGCACTTAGAAAGGAACCCCTGTATTCTGGCCTTGGATGAGGCTTCAACCTTTTTGTTCATGACACTTTTGCTGAGTCGCGACGGTTGATTTCTAAAAGCTACTTGTGTCAGCGGAACAACGTGCCAGTCATTTAGACATTTTTTTCACTTCCAGATTTCTTTTAGATTCTTTTCAATCATTTTTTTTAGCTCTTCTCTTTTTGGTAATAACGTCAACAACAAATTAAAAATCATCACATATCCTTATGATTTTCAGCCAATGAAAAGCTTATGCAAAATTATAGCCTCTGATGCAATTTCTTAGCTAAAATAAGATGCAACCATGATACACAAAAATCAAGTATGGCCTAGTTTTCAAAATTTAGCATTTAAATAAATAAACAGAAAATCTAACCCTCTCATCATTGAAAAACTAGATTTTTTTTTTTTTTTTTTTTTTTTTTTTCTTTTTTTTTTCTTTTTTTTGAAAAGAATCAAGTATGAAAGATGCCTAGACTATGGAATAAGGTTAAATCAGTAACATATTGTTAATGCCTAGACTATAGAATGGGAACAAGAAAATAACTTACGTTGAACCGTGGTCAGTTCAAAGTAAATTCTGAATGCAAATTAAGGAGACCTGTTCTGGGGAAACATTTGCAATAATATCCATAGCTTCATTCTTGGGGCATTGGAATTCTATCAGTGTGAACTTCCACATGCATGTGCATAGTTCTCTCTACAAAAGGGAAAACATTAAGAACACAGTAAGAAAGCTTATATTGTGTCCATAAAAGTGAACAAACAAACCTAGGATCATAGAAATATGAGCTGTACATCTACAATCTACAATAAGATATGTATAAATTTACAATCTACAATAAGATATGTATAGATTCATAATTCAATAAGATATGTATAAAGAGTAGTAGCAGCTACAATACAAACCTAAACCTAGGATCTTATATCCGGTAGCTAGAGCTTTTAAGCGCACTAGAATCACCATCCGGTCAGCAGTTAAACTTGCAACACTTGGCAAGGATTTCAATTGTCCACTTATCTGATCAGAGGAAACAAGAATAATAGATCAACAAAAATCAACAACTAATGTAAGAAGTTTGAGATTCACATTAGCTCAACTCATTAACAATTACCTCAGCTATATATATAGAGATATATATTATATATCTAGTAAGAACCCATCAAGCCCTAAAAAATATATAAAGAAAACCTTTTGCAGCAAAAGGTTTGATATCCTGGATTCACATTACCGACGCAGCAGCCCTATTTCCTAGCCTTTGTATTCCAGATCCAGTTGGTCATCCAACTTTTGAAGTGCTGCTCTTGGAAGTAACGGCGTTGATTTACCAGAATCCATACTCTCTGCAGCCATCAAAAGCAGCAGCATAAAAATTCAGCCCACTTTCCAATAGAAGAAGAAATGTCAGGTAAAAGTGAAATAATTTAAACAATTCAGTATTTCAAAAGCTGAAAACTAAACATCGCAAAATTGGAGCTGACCTGTTGAACAAAACAATGACCAAGACTAATTTCCATACCTGTCAGACATTATTAGAGAACATTCAAAGAAACAGAGGAAGCTGACCACTTTGACCTGGTAGAATCAAGGTTGCTTTTTTACAATTAAAAGAAATTATTATTAAAGGCATTACTATGCAATGGTAAAGAGGTGTATCTAACAAACCAGGGTAAAGAAGAAGAAAAAAACCAAATAATCAAGAATAGTAGAGCAACGACATCTGCACCACGTGGTTGGGGCCTATTCTGCTGAAAAACATAAAAAATGAAACACATCGGGATAGCAAACAATATGCAGTCAACGCAAAAAGGTAACTTGAATGTGATTTATTTCGATTGTACCTGCATATTTGGGCCAAGTGATGCTTCTGCAACCTCAGGTAGAACAGTGTAGTTTCCATCAATATAACGTAGACGCAACTGGATGTTGTAACTCCAACCTGAGAAACAGGCAGTGGATGTGATGTGCCAATCCTGCTGTCGTCTGGCAAAGATCCATGAGTATTAGGAAGAGAACCTTAACCTGAATGTTAACACAAACGCCACTCAAAGGATTAATATTACTTGCATTTCTTCTGATTTTTGGAAACTTATAAACATTCAGTGTACACTATAATCATCTTAAAACATGCTAAGATTGAACTGATGCTAGAATTCGAATATTAGCATAGAACCACATTTTCTAATAAATCAGATCTCTCACCACTGTCTGTACCAAAAAAAGCTCTCTCACCACTGTGATGCTTGAATGTAAGACTACGATTAACATTTTGAGATATAGAGAAAACATGTAGTAACAAGGTAAACTGGTAAAAAAAAGAATATGTATATAATAAGAATAAAATAATTTAAGTACTGAATTCAGTTATTAACCCATCTTTTTTCAATAATTAAATCATATATAATCAGTATATATATACACATAGAGACACTCACTCTGTCCCTCAATTCCATTGAACGTGTTTTTTATTTTATACTACCTCCGTTCTCATTTAAGTACTCCCTTTGCATAGTAGTAACTAATCATTTGACTAACTTTGATCAAATTTTTAACATAGTTCTATAAGATAAAATATAGTCAAGTGAGATCTTGTTAGATTCGTCTAATCACGTAGTTTTAGAATATCAAATTTTATAATTTTTACTTATACAATTTGAGTTATAAACATTTAAAAATTTGTATTGAACTGCGTGAAATGCAGAAGTGGAGCACTTATATGAGAACAGAGGAAGTATATATTTTTTATTGTTTATGATTTAGTTTAGATCCAATTTTATTTCACAAACTATAATATCCATGTTAGAAAGTAACACAATTCATAGAGTACATTATAGGATTATGAAATCGCCTCCGGCTATCTGCCAATAAATAAATACCTAGATTCAATACAATAACGCTGCCATCAAGACGAAAGTATACCTGCTTTCATTGCTTTCTCATTAAGCTCCATTACAGGCGGTAGTTACATCTGGAGTCTTCCAACAACTGCTTTTCACATTTTAACAGCCACCTTTGCCCCAATACACAGTAATTCAACAATAATAATGGAGAAGGATCTTATCATTAATTAATCCAAGTGGGAAGAAAAATTAATTGAGGGTATTCTGTTATGTCTGAAAAAATATAATTTTCTAAATCTTCTGCAGACTTGCATACTAATAACCCTCTATTTTAAATTGAGGCCCCCGCAAACCCACAAAAATAACAAAAAACAAAACTTTTGTACACTGCCAATTGTTAATGCATCTTAAATCTACCAAAGTAATTTCTCCAAGAGAAAACACTGGTATGCCAAATTAATTATCTTCATAAGACATTTGGTTTGAGCGGCCGTGCATTTTCAATGAGAATGGCATTCTCAACAATGTAAGATTAGTAGTATATCACCAAGAATATCAATTTCTGATTTTCTTTTCTGCAATTTTAAAACTTATGCATTTACAACAACAGAAGAATACAAATTCCCATGATGATAAACCTAAGATTCATGATTCTAATGCATTTCCAAGTTTTCTACATAAGCATTAGTCTGCCAAAATAGAAACACAAAATAAACACCTAAACCATCTATTGCTTAAAGAAAAAACAAACAATGTGACAACATAATAAAATCTCAGAAGGGGAAAAAAAGAAAAATAGACTCTAAAAAAAAATTACTTTACAAACCAATTACGAGGTAAGTTAATCAGTAACCCCGTCCCCGTTTGTTGTACAGTAACCAATATCTGAGAATCTAGAACAAATGCCACAAGAAACTAAGATAAAAATTAATTTAGCAAATATGTTTAATAAAAAAAAAAATTATAATGAATTCAACACAAAAGAGAAGACAATTAAAACATAAGGAAAGCCCCAGCCAGCATACATTCACAGAGAGTATCAGCCAACACTAATGTATCTACCTTTAAATTAACCATTTTCACCCTTAAAGCTACACCCCCTAAGGGAGATATAAAGCTTTGAACATACAACACTAGAATTAAGAGGTAGCGTGCAAGAATCTTAAATTAGACTCACGTAACTGTGATTATAGTTTGATTTTTGTGTATCAATTGATTTTTGTGTATTCATAGTTTATCAATTGAACATACAACACTAGAATTTTTGTGTATTCATAGTTTATCAATTGATTCAGTCAAGAGTTTTATATATTGGGGAAGTTATTGATTAATTTGGAACTTCAGTGACTTGTTAACCTCGATATATTGAGTTAGAAGATAATCTTGTTTTGAAAATTTTATAATTAATTATAATAGTACAAAATAAACACAAAACTTACTATTTCTTTAAATAAATATAAGAAAATATAAGAGATTAATAGCCTCTAACAGATTTTAACCACTCAATAAAAAAAACCAATTGGTGAAATTGGTGAAAAGAATGGACAAAATGCTAGAGGCTTATTTTAATATTAATCTCAAAAAATAAACAAGTATAACCGATAATAGAAGAATAATTTTTAAGAAAAAACATACAAAGGGTGTATTTGGACATTAATTAAAGTCTAGAATAGTGTTTCGAGTTTTTCAATTGATTCAGTTAAGACTTTTATATTGGGGAAGTTATTTATTAATTTGGAACTTCAGTGACTTATTAACCTCGATATATTGAGTCAGAAGATATTCTTGTTTTGAAAATTTTATGATTAATTATAATAGTTCAAAATAAACACAAAACTTACTATTTCTTTAAATAAATATAATAAAATATAAGAGATTAATAGCCTCTAACATATTTTAACCACTCAAAAAAACCAATTGGTGAAATTGGTGAAAAGAATGGACAAAATGCTAGAGGCTTATTTTAATATTAATCTCAAAAAATAAACAAGTAAAACATGTAATAGAAGAATAACTTTTAAGAAAAAACTTACAAATGGTGTATTTGGACATTAATAGAGTCTAGAAAAAACTTACTATTTCTTTAAATAAATATAATAAAATATAAGAGATTAATAGCCTCTAACATATTTTAACCACTCAAAAAAACCAATTGGTGAAATTGGTGAAAAGAATGGACAAAATGCTAGAGGCTTATTTTAATATTAATCTCAAAAAATAAACAAGTAAAACATGTAATAGAAGAATAACTTTTAAGAAAAAACTTACAAATGGTGTATTTGGACATTAATAGAGTCTAGAATCTAGTATTTCAAGTTTTTCAATTGATTCAGTCAAGACATTTATATATTGCGGGAGTTATTGATTAATTTGGAACTTCAGTGACTTATTAACCTCGATATATTGAGTTAGAAGACATTCTTGTTTTGAAAATTTTATCATTAATTATAATAGTTCAAAATAAACACAAAACTTAATATTTCCTTAAATAAATATAAGAAAATATAAGAGATTAATAGCCTCTAACAGATTTTAACCACTCAATAAAAAAAACCAATTGTTGAAATTGGTGAAAAAAATGGATAAAATGCTAGAGGCTTATTTTAATATTAATCTCAAAAAATAAACAAGTACAACAGATAATAGAAGAATAATTTTTAAGAAAAAACTTACAAATGGTGTACTTGGACATTAATTAGAGTCTAGAATTTAGTGTTTCGAGTTTTATTTAATAGTGAAAAACGCCTTTTAGTTCAGATAGTTTTACGTGTCTTTTAGAGTTTAGCTTTTTGCCTAAATTTCAAGCATGCTTTTAAGTAATTTTCAAATATTACGATAGATGATTCTAGATGCTATAGGCTGATAGATTCCCATACGAACCATAATAATAATTAATGAGAATTTAAAGTACTAAGATAAGTTAATGAATTATAGAGAGCATACAACTAATGAAACGACAAACCTAATATTTATATGGTTCTAATATATATCTGACATCTTATAATAAGCATCTAATCCACCCATATAAAATATTAATTATAATATTACAAAATAAATACAAAAGTTACTAGTATTTCGTTAATTAAATACAAGAAAATATAAGAGATTAATAGCCCCAATAGATTTTAAACCACTTTAAAAAAATAACTTTCAGAACCTAAAAAAATACAATAAATATATAATTTAAAAAATAAATATAAATAAGTGGGGTAACAAGACATAACTGAAGTCAACTATTTGAAATGTAGTAGTAAATTTCGAAACGCTTTTAGTTGTTAGATATTTGAAATTATTTTTTAAATCCCCGAAAACACCTCTATAGCTTTACTAAGAAAAAAAAAGTGGCTACCCATCTAACCAAAGTATTGACACAAATATGGCTACGTATCTAAACATAATGCTGATAGAGACATATTTTAAAATTATTTAAAACATATTTCAAGAAACAAAGATCAACTCACATACTTGAAAATAAACTAAGTCAAAAAAAGTAGTTCAAATAAATGTTCTGAAAGCAATTTAAGGAGACCTGTTTGGGAGAACTATATGCGCTATTATGAAACCAATATGAAAATAAAAATGCACCCACGATGTTGTAGAATCAGTTACTTCAACAGTCTTCTTGGAAACTGCAGCTCTTCCCTGACAACAAGAAACCGAATATGGTCAAAAGGAATTGAATGAAGGGAGCAAACGATAATATTAAACGATAAATGAGATTTGAAAATATCGAATAAATTAGATTTTTTGAAAGAAAGGTATTTAAACTAACTGAACAAACTTTGAGAAAAGAATATCATAACCTAATTTGAAAATAATTTTCGGGGTACAATACTTTTTCTGGGAAAAAAAAAAAATCACAAGGATTTATTTATTCTACAAACAGCCGTTTAGAAGAAAGATATACTTTTAAAGTTATTTTAGTATGAACATAAAATATTTTGAAAGAACTGTTTAAAGTTAGCAAAAGCCTTTTTTAAAAAAGATAATAAAGACTTGTACACACACTTTTAGAAACTTCAAGAAGATGAAAACAATACCTTCGCAATAGCTGCCAAAGTTGCATCCCTGGCTTCGACCGGTGGCTTCTACAGGTGTCTGACCCGAACATTGATGCACTGAACAAACCATTGAAATATTTGATAAATGGACTGCACTTACAAATACTCCAATCAAAGTAAACTCTCATTCACATATTAATAAATGGACTGTATATTTCTAAAGTTATGTACAATTCATAATACAGACAGTATACGAAATCTAAATTTCAAACTCACATATTAGAAATTGATCGTGTAAAATTTTCGAAACACTTCTAATGATAAATTGCTAAGAAATATTTTCTAGAGATAGATGGGAAAATGGCAATAAATTCTAAAACAAAATCCAAGCAGGAGGTGAGGATGTGCGGACGTTTCATCATTTCCATCCAACTCAACTTCTATGTTAATCATTATCACAAGAATTGAGAGAAATGGTTTTTAGTGATCAAAAGATTTTTCACACTAAAAAATAAACATTTTACAAGAGGCCTACTATAGAATCCAGGACAAGGAAAAGCAATCTTAACATTACACGACTTATAATACAGAAGAAATTACCCCAAATTGAATTATATAGGAAAAACTAGCCACACCCAAAATGTCTCTAGTATAAGTGTCAGAGCTCTCATACATCAGATAGCAATGTACTTGCAGAATGAATACATAAGTAAGATTAGACGAAAAAGATAGAACTCGGCATTGCTTATAATAATGGCACCATTGTTCCAATCAGAGGAAAGGGAAAAGGAAAACTAAGAGAATTTTCATACCCAGTATATGCTCATGTAACCGTACACGGCAACACCCAGAACTTAAGTGGAATCCGATGAGCAAAGAGAACCTTCCATTTGTCCTGCAAGAAATAATAATAATAATAATAATAACTTTTTAGACTTTAGAGGAAAGTGAATAAATAACGTAGAGTGCAAAGCAGGCTTAGAAAGAATTTTGCACATATTAGCAATATTTGCACATACTAGGATGCCTCAATTTGACCACAGTGGATTAACTCTCTATTACAAAGGAGCTCAACCTCTTCCTATTGCTAAGTCAATCGATCCAGAAACTTGACTAGATAAAGTGCTTTTGAATCTCACGTGTTAAAAAACATTTTTTTTTAAAAGCATGAAAAAAAAGGTTAAATATTTGAAAACACTTTACACACTATTGAAGAGTAGTAGTAGTAGTCACTGGATATCAAAAATAAACACCTCATCATCGTATTTGGAAAGAAAAAAGTACTATGATATGAAGAATACGATGAGAAATACCAATAAATATAAATTTCACACAAGCAGCAGCGGCTTTCAAAGTAAACTAGGGGAGGATGAAATATTGAAGAGCACACCACAATGTACATCTAATTCACTGTCCGAAAATAGCACGACAATACCTTTCTATCAAATCATGACACTAATGATAAATAAGGAGCCATTTTTAATTTAAATAATCCTAAACAATCTGCACATAGTTGAAGACATCAAGAGGCATCAATCTAACCCCTTTTCTTGCTGCCACGGCATCGAAGTATAAAGAATCAGATCAGTTAAACCAACGATCACGGGTTAAGAATCAACATCATCCTATCCCACAGTAAAGAGGTACATTCATCCAACGTTAATTTAAATAGTTAAAAATGCACAAATCATACGTTTGAGGTAAAATTATATACAGATAAGAAAGTGCCACGGAAAATTTAGCAATGTAATCAAATTGAGATACACCAGGGCGCATTGCCAGGATGCCACGATACATTTCACGCAATCACGGTATTCAACTGCCTATATCTAACACGGTATTCAACTGCCTATATCTAACAAAAATATCCGGTTAAATAACATAACACGTTAATTAAACAAAAAATTCTACCAAAAATGAAAATCCAAAAACAGTATGAGTTGAGCTTGCAAAAGGAGACAATAAACCAGGGCGTGTTGATCACCTGACTCCAGGAAGGAGGAGGGAAATGTGCAGTGCGATCAGCGTGAGAGCCTGCGTTCACGTGGCACAAAGTGGCTCGGAGGCCAGAATCACAAGGGCTAGTGTGGGCATTTTTTATTTTATTTTATTTTTTGTGGGGGGGGGGGGGGGGGGGGGGAGGGGGGGGGGGGCGTGGGGGTTGGTGGGGAGGGAGCCTGTTAAGGTAGGAGGAAGACCAGAGTCAGAAGGTGGTAGGTCATATATAGCGCACAAAACACTTTGTTGGTACGCTACTTACAGCCGAGCGAGCGCCAGCTGTGCAATTACCTGATAAGAGGAAACAAGAATAATAGATCAACACCAAAGAAAAAATCAACAACTAAATGTAACAAGTGTGAGATTCACTTTGGCTCAGCTCATTAATAACCTCACCTTAGCTATGTAATTATTATACATATTACCTCTCAGGGAGGCCCTACCCTCACCAGGTCTGCCTTCCGTCCCTCTCCATCTCTGAGCCTGGAAGATAGAAGAGATAATAGGCAGGAAAAGGAAAATTGGCATCAAACCACCAAAAGACACGGCACAACTAATTAAAATGCAAACTAAGATAGACCAATTATTCCCTTCAAATTGGGCTTTCTAATCTAAGTATATTATGGCATTAATTAAAAATATCTTCAATTTCCACCAAGGAAAAAACATGATCTTCCATTTAAAATGAAATTTATAAAAAAACAAAATTAATATAAACAAAAAAAAATTAAAATTATGCATTTAAAATCACATAAAAAACCACATGCTCCAACATAATGCAAACAAACAACTTGGAAGAAAAGAAATCAGAATAATACCAATATAGTACCAGTTTCTCAACACACCTCGTATTTTCAGAAGATTGCCCGATCAAATCAGAGCATAATACCAATACAGAAAATACTATATCAGTGATTCTATTCATGTACAGGTAATTTCTCTTCATGTACCGGTCTCATCTAGTGTGTATAATAATGTGAATTTTGATAGCCAATCGTTGTCCTCCAACCCTGTGAAACTGTGAATAATATTAAACATAAGTGTATAAAACAAGAAGATCAGCACACTAGGACATCTACAGAATTTGAGACCTAAGGTTTCATAAAGTTCTCAAAAGATGTTTAATCTGGTAGCCAGTTGTTGTGAAAACCAATCCAGTAGCCAGTTGTCGTGAGAAGCAATCCAGCAATTCTACTCGAGGATATATCACTACAAGCAGGGAATTTTCCCCCAAATCCTCACCAAAATGAAACAGCTCCCCAAGGCAATATGTTTGCAATTTCCCAATTTAGAATAGAAATTTCAAACAAAAAAGTTTCTTCACGTACTACTGAAGATGAAAATACTAGAAGGGAAAGAAAAAAGGTTACAAGAATAAATACCGGGGAAGGAACTTTATTACTAAAAACTGTAGATGGAGGGCGTTACTCAATTTGACCACATGGCTGAATCTTACAAAATAAATTTTGCATCTTCAGCAAAGAGTATTCTAAAATTTTGAATTATTACAGGCAAGCTAAGGTGTCATGATCTGCAGTTAAGCCATTTCTTCCAAGAATGTTTCTCTGAACACTCAAATGGTTTTTACTTAGATTATCCCCTTCAAAAATGTGAATATGTTTCACAGGTTTATCATCTGACAAAAAATTGTAACATAACATCCAAATGAACCTCAAGACATTCCAATCAGTCTAAAAAGCAGACATATAAGCTCAAATAGAAGTCACACAATTTCAACACTAAAATACACAAACACACAAAAAAAAAAAAAAGAAAGAAAGAAAGAAAGAAAGAAAGAAAGGAATAAAAAAGCCAAAAACAGAAACATCAGGCATTACCAGTTACCCACACCATCAGCCCTAATCATATTCCACATCTCTTGATAAAGCCTTCCTCATATCTGAACAAATAGATGAATTGCAATCACAATAAGCAACCCCAAAGGCAGAAAGGAACCAGTTTTCTAAAGAGACGTGGAATCATAATAAGTAGGAATCCAAGATGGGAGGCGCTAAAAGGTGGGGCAAGCTCACCCCGTCACCAGCATCGACTCCGTCCATCATGGCCCTGCAAGGTCTACATTAAAACATAATCACAATTAAGAAAAATTCCGAAAAAAAGAACAAAAGAAATGTCAATCGAACCATATAAAATTCTAACATACAATAAAAAAATGTCATCCTTGGCTTTCAAGGCCACGGTTGAAGCGACTATAGGAGACACCAAAAGAAAAGGAAAACAAGCTTAAGAATAAAGAGCGCAAAAACCACCTATCTATTACTCGAAGCCGAAGGAAACAACAGCCATAGATGTGACAAGAACCTTCATGCCATTTGAAAGTATGTAAGCAATTCGTCATCCTCCTCAGAGTCCTTCGTAAACAATAAACAAAACAAATCTGTCAGGCATATTAGATAACAGTCAAGAATGTACCAAGACACATTTGGAAAATATTGATGCGGCTCATGTTATTGGGGCTTCCAGACTCCAGAGCCAACACAATAATCTTTTGTGTATCTTGCATCCAAATATAAAGATAACGCACACACACACACACCAAGAAACTGGTAAAGTTTTATTGACAATTATCCAAAAAAACAGTAAAAAATTCAAGAAACCTAAATTTGACTGTAACGAGAGTGAGTGTTCACACTAATTTAACCAAGATCTGTCCAAGAACTTGTGAATACGCCCAAGTTGGCGGTTCAGCAGATACCTAAAGAACAAGAATTTTCTGAAGGTTCATGAAAAGGCATGAATAATGCTATAATATATTATTATATATACTGTTATTTGCCAGTGCGGAAGTGTGTTGAACGAATTTATAGACCTAGGTGCAATTAAAAAATGTGATGAGAAATATCTGTATAGATGATAACACAAAGATAAATAAAATGCACAAAAAGGCTAAAGATACAAGCAAATTTCAGACTCCCAATAAACAATTGCAGGGATACATCGTTACTTTCAACATGAAAACAAGTGGATCCCTAAGAGGTGCAGGAAGAACAAACATTATAGATAACCAAGGTTTATAATATAGCAGCGATTTAAAGAAATATAACTGGAAGCTGCCCCGAACATCAGAGAAGAGAAATGAAAAGGACACCAGCTCTATGTTTGTTTTTTTTTTCTTTGAATCACAGTAATTTAAAAACAAGGAGAATATATATATATATTTTTTTTATGATTATAAGTGCTGCCCTGTAGACAAAATTTCTGAGATTTAATAAATGACAATCTACCTAAAATAAACTAGTTATGTAAAAGGGGTAGAAAGGGAAAATAATACTGGGTAGTTTGCCTAAAACGGATCTATGTGAAAAAAATTAGCAAAATCCTCTAACCTAGAAACAAGAATACAAAAAATTACAATAATTCCTAAATAATGCAAATGCTGCCAATTTAAACAATAGGTGGACGAATTTGAGGGCAAAATTCTCAAGAACAGAAGTAAAAAACATGCAAAACATGTCATTGCACATCATGCAAGTCTGTAGGATGCCATAGCACTTTCATAGTCTGATCGTGATTCACATACTAGCCCATTCAAATTGTGAGATTCAGGATATTCAGGCACACGTTGCAATGCTTGTTGGATAGCTCCAAAAACCCATTGCAGCAATTTAATGAAAATTTGGCTGAAGAATGATGTTAATAAAAAATATGTGCAAGAAACAAAAACCTCCTATAAAGAATCAATTACCAAGTACCTCTGAAGATGACAAGTAATTTGAACCAGTGCAAGTTTTGCAAGACCCACTTGGAATTCTGCAAGCTATTAGCCCAAGCCACAATGGAACATAACTTCCGAAGCTATTAAACAATCATATTCTCAGTCAAATCCAAAGTCTGCCAACAGAATGCCATAGACAGAGAACAAGTAATTTGAACCCAGTGCAAGTTTTGCAAGAGCCACTTGGAATTCTGCAAGCTATTAGCCCAAGACACAATTTCCAAAATAACAACTAAAAACGACATGGTTACTCTCTTACAGCTAATTTATTTTCTCGTAAAACCATGTCAAAAGGCTTTAATGAGCATGGATATAAGGTATCGCCGTATCATACTGGAAATATCTGTACAGCTCGTAAACAGAACTCATGCTTCATTCAGATCAAACTTTCTGAGAAAGTACAGACAAATATAGATTACAATCTACACAAGATGTTTGGGTTAAATATCAACAGAGCGACACAAGTATCTAAATTTACCTAACATCTGCATCAGCTGACACCAGCCAATGGTAATGCAAGTGATGGATCAATACTTCCAGCACAATGAAATGCTTGTTGAGCCAATTGTTTTTCATCTTCACATCGATAAAGCTGTAAAATCCAAAATTGAGACCAATGAATAGATCTCTAAGGAGTTTCAGAAACATATGCGAAAAAACTAGCAGACAGAAAATGAAAACGAAAATATGGCAACCTTTTCAAATATGGAAAAAATAAACAAGCACATGAATATATGGGAGATAAATCTGATTGAAGTTTTGACCACAATAAAACCTCACAAGCTTACTTCAAGAATAGTTTAGGCAATAACATTATTACACAATTTTAAACAGCAGGGGAGAGGGGTGAAGCATGGGAGACCTACAGCATTTTTCAGGTCCAGTGATTTTATTACCCAAAGGGAATGGAATTCATATTTTTCTTAAAAAAAAAAATATTTATAGGACTGTTTATCATTGATTCTAGAAGAAGAGAAATTCAAGTAAATCACATGCATCAGAAGTTCAGCTAAAACAACAGACTGATAAATCACATTTTCATTACATGAAAAAGGAAACGCTACCAACGAAACTGCTATCCACAGTCACCCATTAGATGGGTAATACAGTATAAATGTACTGCAGAAAAAAGTTTCAACTCTTAAGAATGCAACATTTTAATTATTTCCTAGGTTGTTACTTTCTTTCTTTCTTTCCCTTTTTTTTTTCCTTGTGAAGGAAATTCAGGTGTTAAATAAACCATGTGCAGATCATATAATAAAAGGTAATCTTTGGAAAGTTTCGGTTTGCTACTGAAAATTCTTATTTTGCAATTTCAGAGACAAAATTATTCTATTCATAATTAATTGAAAATAAATAAAAAATAAGAATGAGCACATGTTGCTTTAATGCAATGTGATCTGATAAGCATCCCAATGCCACCCAAAATTCATCATTGTAGCTCTCAAGTAGCACACCACCAAAGCACATTTCATTAGGAACTGACCTGATTGTGTGTTATAGAGTAAGTCAATGATCACATAGCACATCAATTTTCAATTATCTGAGTCAAAAAAAAATACCAATCACTCATCTCCTCTTTACAGAACTCCTTGAAAGACAAACAGAGAGCTGAAGCCAAATTTAATATTCAAATACGTAAATACTTGAATGATATGAGAATTTTCAAAAAAGAAAGAAAAAAATTAAAAAAAATTAAAGTACTGTTATGCACTTATTAAGAGTACTATTTGTAATTATATAGAGTACTATTATGCAAGTATTTAAAGTAATAACACTTGTTAAGAGTACCATTATGTACTTAGTATAGTACTGTTATTTAGTTATTTAAAGTACTATTATGTACTTATTAAGAGTATCATTATGTTCTTAGTAGAGTACAGTTATTTAATTATTTATAATACTGCTATGTACCTATTAAGAGTACTATTGTGTGATTATGTAGAGTACTGTTATGAAGGTATTTAAAGTATTGTTATGCGCTTATTAAGAGTATCATTATGTGCTTAGTAGAGTACTTTTATGAAAGTATTTAAATTACTGTTATGTACTTATTAAGAGTATTATTATGTGACTATGTAGAGTAATTTAATAAGTGCATAACAGTACTCTACATAATCACATAATAGTACTATTAATAAGTACATAACAGTACTTTAAATAACTAAATAACAGTACTGTACTAAGCACATCATTATACTCTTAATAAGTGCATAACAGTACTTTAAATACTTTGATAATAGTACTACTACTCTACATAATCACATAATAGTACTCTTAATAAGTTCATAACAGCACTTTAAAGTTTAAACACTTAAACACTTTCATTACAGTATTGTAAATAACTAAAAAATTACATAATTTTCATTACACTTTCATTATAGTACTTTAAAATTTTCCTTAATTTTTAATTTTTCTTTCTTTTTTGAAAATTCTCATATCATTCAAATACTTACCTTTTTAAATATTACATAATTTTTTAAAATAAAAGTATTGAAAAATTAAATTTTATTCGCTAAATAACACATTATTAATTCTTTTATTTATATTTTTAGTATGTAAAAAAACTATTTTATTTTATTCTTTTATTTATCTTACTTAAAAAATCTCTTGGGATGAAAACAAAAAATATAGTTTTTAATTGATACAAAATAAAATCTAGTATAAATAAAAAAAATTATTTATCTTACTAAATAAAATTTCTTAGGATGAAAAATATAATTTTTTTCGGTGACAAAAAATATAATTTTTTTAGCATACACCGGGTATTCCCAGACCACATTGGGCTAAGATTAATCCCTCGAATATCTGGTAGGCATTGAATAGTTTCCTCTTCCAAAGCATAATTCTACATAAACAAATACTCGAATCCGATGACGAAAAATATAATTTTTTTTTTTTCTGTGTACCGGGTATCCCAGACCATATTGGATCCAAAACTAATCATTCGAGAATCTGGTGGGCATTGAAGGTTTACCTCTCCCAAAGCAGAATTCTGTATACACAAAGGCTCAAACTCGATGAAGAAAATATAATTGATACAAGAGGTTCAAAAGAAAAAAAAAAAAAGATTAAAGGAAAAAAATTAAAATGTTAAGAAAAACTTAAAAATTTTAAAAAGTTCAAGATATAAATAAAATGTTAAGCAAAAATATTATTTTCTGGCTTCGACTTTTCCAAAAAAAAATAAAAAGTTCAAGATATAAATAAAATTTTTTTTCCGTGAATAAGATATAAGTATAATTGATCCAATGGTAAAAAATGGTAAAATTCATATAAATTTACTAAAAATAGAATTTTTTTAACCTAATGGTACTAGATACTAAAATTTTTTAACTTGGCACTACTTAACAAATTACAACCTTCAAAATGGTACTAATAAATAATTTCCCCTAAAAATAATGTTAATAAGTTTAAATGATGAAAATATATATACTTAATTAAAATGACTTTTCAAAGTAGAGCGTTAAGGCTTTTAATAATATATTTATTTATATTTATATTTATACAATATCTAGATAAACTTTTAAGAAAAAATAATTTTGAAAATATATTCAAAAGTTACTATAAAAGGACTATTTAATATAAATAAGCATACAGAATTTCAAAAAAGTAGTATGAAATTTAAACGAAAATGCTGTTGAATCTGAGGTGTTAAAAACATTGTTTTTATTGGAATGGTTTACCGCATAGGTAAATAGGCTTTTACTTTAAAGATATTTGATCAAAAAGATTCTTAAAAAATTAAATTACATAACTTCCTAATAATAATTTAATCATATTGAAGGGTTAGCCTTCTACAACATTGCATCAGAGCGACCTGCAAAATTGTATGGAAACGGGTAAGTTAGATACTCATTCATGAGCCACATACTATTGATAACTTAAGAGAAATTTATTTAGAAAAGAAAATTTGAAAGACAACAAAACAGACAAGTCAATATTTGAAAAACAATCGTCTAAGTAATTTCAAAATGCTTTTAAGGGTTAGATATTAAAAAAATACTTTTGAACTCGGGTACAAAACAATATATAGAGTGATTAATTATTACACAGTAGATTGAAGGGACATTGGACCTTACAACAGTGATCAAAAGTGTCAGTGTATTCTGTGGCTTTACTTCTATTGTTCTGCTTGCCTGTGACAACTGACTTGTTAGGGAAAAGCGTAAATTTAAAATACATTCAAGGGAAAAAAAAAAAAGAAAAAAAAAAGAAAAGAAAAAAAAAATTGGAAATAAAACATTAAAAACAAACCATGAGGCTTGGCCAGGAATGTGGAATTGGAAATAAAACATTACAAACAAACCATGAAGCTTGGCCAGGAATGTGGAGCTCGTACAACAATTCCCACTCAATTTGCAGGCAGGGTTTGCTACAGAAAAGTAAACAATATAGAAGTAGTGAAAAAGTAAACATGTGTATCGCATTAATCGTATATAATAGAAATAGTATGCCACACTTTTCCAGTTTGTTGATGGTGAGTGAAAAAGAGGAATCCGGACTTGCTTTTTTTAGTGTATTACTTGTTTCCACTAAGAAGGTGTAAAGAGTAGTAGCAGCAACAATACAAACCTTGTAGCTAAAGCTTTTAAATGCACTAGAATCACCATCACAGTTAAGCTTGAAACACTTTCCAAGGATTTCAATTGCCCACTTATCTGATAAGAGGAAACAAGAATAATAGATCAACAAAAATCAACAACTAATGTAAGAAGTGTGAGATTCACATTGGCTCAACTCATTAACAATTATTATTAAAGACATTACCATGCAATGGTAAAGAAGTGTATCAGCAAACCAGGGTAAAGAAGAAGAAAAACCAAATAATCAAGAATAATCCGAGAAGCTAAGAAAGCAATCAAAATAATTCAAGAAGAAAAATAACTTATGTGATCAAACAATATTCCAGAGAGTGCATTTTCTAAAATCCTCATCCTCCTTGTCTTTTAAACATAAAGAGAAAGTGTGTGCGATTCTAGAAACAAGAAGAAAATGAACATGCACATATGACATCCGACTACATCAAACCTCAAAGAAGCTTTGCATGACACACAAAATCCCATGCCAGTAAACCTTGAAGAATCATCACTTGAATAATCATTAAGCGACACATACTTAACATGCAATCAAACCTTGAAATCGTCCACCCAGTTTTTCAATGACATCAGATACAGGCAAGAAAATCATGAAACATCCATAAAGCCCACTTATTTTAAAAGATAAAAAAAAATCTTTAACAAGTTCATTGAAATAGTTTAGGGAACCAACAAGAAATGGATAAAATAAAAATAAACCAAAGATACTAGGTGACAGCATCTTACACCACGATAGAATAATTTAAATAAAAAAACCAGAAGACCAATAAAGCGTCAATTACCAAGAAGGCCATAAAAATAACTTAAAAATTGAACAAAACTCTATCAATAAGTAATTTGTTAGTAACCATAAGCAAAATCATCATATCTTGAAACTTTGAATGCCACTACGGACCTTCTTAAGTGCGGCAAGTGGAGCCAATCCACCACTATAGCCTCCATCATATCCAAGACCAATAATAGCAATATTTAATTCTCCTCAAACACGAGACCTGCATAATTACTAAGCTGAGTTTTGAACTATGGAACAATTCCTTGTGCATTTTTAAGATGCTTGTAATTGCTGAATCCTGTCCAGAAATATGGTAGAGCAATCTACAGATGAGACTAATTGACGCTGCAACAAGACTCCCTTTCTTGGATAAAATGCCGGAAGCAAGTGATCTGGTCATGGACAAAGCCACATCATTCCTGCCAAGTTGACAAAAGCATAGAGCATATAATAAACAGTAAGGTAAAAATAATTAATTTATGAATATGATAAGAGTAAATAATAATAAAAACACATTAAATTTTTAAATAATTTTTTTATGAACAATAATAAAAAAAATTAAATGCTTTTTTAAATCAGCATCTAACATCTATCTATTTAAAATCGATCTCATTAAATAAAAAATTAACTTAAATACATTAAATATACAATTTAAAAAAATAAATAAAAATAAGTGGGGTAACAACAACAAAACTGAAGTCAACTATTTGAAACAAATATCAACACACATACTTGAGAAAGTAAATTATGCCAAACAGTAGTCCAAAAATAAATACTTCTAAAAGCAATAGGGAACGAGCTATAAAAAAGATCGGTGAAATGTGAAGAGAAGTAACATTCTATCATTTAGGTAGTTAGGAGATTCTTTAAGTAAGCAAGAAGAATACCAGATGATCAAATTCGATGTCTTTTCTTTGTTATGCCATTTGTTCAATCCACGTTCAAAGATGCAACTTACTCCTGCCGCCGCATGTGTTTCATATCGTCCAGCTCGTCTTAATTTGTCTCAGTTTAGGGTTATGTATACAGGGCTGTTTAAAATGCTGAAGCGTGAGATTCAACAACCAAAGCCTTAGAAAAATTATGACAGCAGAAGAAAAAAAAAATTAAGAAAATAGCCTAATATAAAGGGGAGGAAAAAAAAAATTATAACAAGAAAAGGAGGAATGGGAAAAGGATGACTAAGAAAATTTTCATACCCAGGGTCTATGCTCATTTAACCCTACATGGCTACAACCAGAAGCTTAAGTGGAATCCTAATGAGCAAAGAGAACATTCCAATTTGTACTCTGCAGCATTCTGAGTACAGCCAACCGCATCCCACCAATCAACTCCAACTAAAAGACTACACCAAATTTGCCAAAACATATCAAAAGAAATGGACGGTGGCATCAGATCATACACATGTAACAGTATCAATATCCAAATTAAATATCTAGATAAAAGGTTGACTGGATTAGCAAACAGGCAAACTCCTATCAACTATGCATGTTTAGTCAGCAACATTAAAGAAATAAGAAAATATATTCTTTGAGAGTTAGAAGACATTCTTGTTTTGAAAATTTTATAATTAATTATAATAGTTCAAAATAAACACAAAACTTACTATTTCTTTAAATAAATACAAGAAAATATAAGAGATTAATAGCCTCTAACAGATTTTAACCACTCAATAAAAAAACCAATTGTTGAAATTGGTGAAAAAAATGGACAAAATGCTAGAGGCTTATTTTAATATTAATCTCAAAAAAATAAAAAAGTACAACAGATAATAGAAGAATATTTTTTAAGAAAAAACTTACAAATGGTGTACTTGGACAATAATTAGAGCCTAGAATTTAGTGTTTCAAGTTTTATTTAATAGTAAAAAACGCCTTTTAGTTCAGATAGTTTTAGGTGTCTTTTAGAGTTTAGCTTTTTGCCTAAATTTCAAGCATGCTTTTAAGTAATTTTTAAATATTACGATAGATGATTCTAGATGCTATAGGCTGATAGATTCCCATACGAACCATAAAAATAATTAATGAGAATTTAAAGTACTAAGATAAGTTGATGAATTATAGAGAGCATACAACTAATGAAACGAAAAACCTAATATTTATATGGTTCTAATATATCTCTGACATCTTATACTAAGATAAGTTGATGAATTATAGAGAGCATACAACTAATGAAACGAAAAACCTAATATTTATATGGTTCTAATATATCTCTGACATCTTATAATAAGCATCTAATCCACCCATATAAAATATTAATTATAATATTACAAAATAAATACAAAACTTACTAAATATAAGAGATTAATAGCCTGCAATAGATTTTAAACCACTTTTAAAAATAACTTTCAGAGCCTTAAAAAAATACGATAAATATATAATTTTAAAAAATAAATAAAAATAAGTGAGGTAACAGAACATAACTGAAGTTAACTATTTGAAATCTAGTAGTAAATTTCGAAACGCTTTTAGTTGTCAGATATTTGAAATTATTTTTTAAATCCCCGAAAACACCTCTATAGCTTTACTAAGAAAAAAATGGCTACCCATCTAACCAAAGTATTGACACAAATATGGCTACGTATCTAAACATAACGCTGATAGAGAGATATTTCAAAATGATTTAAAATATATTTCAAGAAACAAAGACCAACTCACATACTTGAAAGTAAACTAAGTCAAAAAAAAGTAGTTCAAAATAAATGTTCTGAAAGCAATTTAAAGAGATGGGAGAACTATATGGGCTATTATGAAACCAACATGAAAACAAAATGCACCCACGATGTTGTAGAATCAGTTACTTTAACAGTCTTCTTAGAAACTGCATTCTTCCCTGACAATATGAAACCGAATATGGTAAAAAGGAATAGAATGAAGGGAGCAAACGATAATATTAAACGATAAATGAGATTTGAAAATATCGAATAAATTAGATTTTTTTATTTGAAAGAAAGGTATTTAAACTAACTGAACAAACTTTGAGAAACGAATATCATAACCTAATTTGAAAATAATTTTCGGGGTACAATACCTTTTTTGGAAAAGAAAAAAAAAATCACAAGGATTTATTTATTCTAGAATGGATTAAAATTAGCAAAAGCCTTTTTTAAAAGAGATACTAAAGACTAGTACACACACTTTTAGAAACATCAAGAAGATGAAAACAATACCTTCGCAATAGCTGCCGAAGTTGCCTCCCTGGCTTCTACAGGTGACTGATCCGATCATTGATGCACTGAACAAACCATTGAAATATTTGATAAATGGACTGCACTTACAAATACTCCAATCAAAGTAAACTCTCATTCACATATTAATAAATGGACTGTATATTTCTAAGTTATGTACCAATCATAATACAGACAGTATATGAAACCTAAATTTCAAACTCAAGTATTAGAAATTGATCATGTAAAATTTTCGAAACACTTCTAATGATAAATTGCTAAGAAATATTTTCTAGAGATAGATGGGAAATAGCAATAAATTCTAAAACAAAATCCAAGCAGGAGGTGAGGATGTGCGGACATTTCATCATTCCCATCCAACTCAACTTCTTTGTTAATAATTATCAAAAGAATTGAGAGAAATGGTTTTTAGTGATCAAAAGATTTTTCACACTAAAAAATAAACATTTTACGAGAGGCCTACTATAGAATCCAGGACAAGGAAAAGCAATCTTAACATTACACGACTTATAATACAGAAGAAATTAAATTGAATTACATAGGAAAAACTAGCCACACCCAAAATGGTCTCTAGTATAAGTGTCAGAGCTCTCATACATCAGGTTGCAATGTACTTGCGAAATGAATATATAAGTAAGATTAGACCAAAAAGATAGAACTCGGCATTGCTTATAATAATGGCACCATTGTTCCAATCAGAGGAAATGAGATTGCCAGAATAGGAGAAGAGTAGCAACTTGAACTTGAAATAAATAAACCAGAAACAAAACAAGTTGTAAATCAGCACACAAACTCATCAACCAACAATTATTCTATTAATCAAGATCGCATTTCAAAAGATAAAAACGAAATACTCACCCAATATTGACAAGCCAATGGAAAGATCCTTAAGGAATGTGAATGTGAGTGTGCAGTAGCTCCATGATTATCCCCACGGTCATCAAGGTGACCATGAGAATGGGAATGCTCGCCACCTGCAATCGCAAGATTAAGCCACAAACTTCATATTTTGTATGCAGTACGGAAACTTGACAGCAATTAGTAGAGCTTTGTGGAACTGAAGTAAAATCAACAAATACCAACAACATTTTATATCATCTTCTTACCAAAAGCATGAGGCAATTGATGGAGAAAGGCATCACCCAACATAGCTGCAGCCTGCATAACTTGAGAAGTTAATACAATATCAAACTATATAAAGTAATCTGCCTCATTTTAAATTGAAATTCAAAACATTGGTTCAGCACATACAAACTACTCCCTCCGTCCCATTTCAAATGTCCTACTTACTATTTTTGGATGTCCCATTACAAATGTCTTCTTTCTATAAATAGAAATAATTTTCCCCTCCAACAACTATGTGGACCCCACCATATACTCACACACCAACTCTACCTTAATTCCCGTGCCCAACAGTAACAAGACACTTGAAGTGGGACGGAGGGAGTATTAACTAAGATTACATAAAGAAAGGTGACAAAATGCTAATTTCTAGACCCTTAATGTATAACAGTTCCATCGGAAAATGCAACGGTTAGTTATAAAGAAACAAAAAAGAGATTCATTTACTTGGGTCATATATGCTTGCTTCAATCAAAAGTATAATCATTAAATAACTGGCGGAAAATAAAACATACACAAGCTAAATATG